>PUFA01000286.1:1200000-1673211 GCA_003508835.1 Eonycteris spelaea | reverse complement strand
ACACCACTTCACATATATTAAAATAGCTATTATAAAAAGACAGATAATAACAAGTGTTGGAGATAAAATAGAGAAACTGAAACTCTCACACACTGCTGATGGGAAATTAAATGATATAATTGGAAAACACTCTGGCAATTCCTCAAAAGTTAAACATAGAGTTACCTTATTACTCAGCAATTCCACTTTTTAGATATAGACCCAATTGGAATAAAAATATATATTCACACAAAAACTTGAATATAAATGTTTCATAGCAGCATTATCATAATAGCTCTAAGAAGAAACAACCCAAATTCCATCAGCTGAACAATTGATCAAAATTGTGGCATAAAAATCATACAGTAGAGAAAGGAAAGCCTTGTCAATAAATGGTGCTGGGAAAAATGGAAAGCCATCTACAAAAGAATGAAACTAGACTCTTTTATATCACCACACACCAAAATTAATTCAAAATGGATTAAGAACAATAATATAAGATCTGGAACAATAAAATGCATAGAAGAAAACATAGGAACTAAACTCAAGGACCTTGTATTAAAAGGATTTTATGTATTTGACCTCAAAGGCAAGGGAAGTAAAAGCTAAAATAAATGAATGGGACTACATCAAACTAAAAAGCTTCTGCTCAGCAAAAGAAATCATCAACAAGGTAAAGAGACAACCTTCTCAATGGGAAAATGTATTTTAAGCAATGCCTCTGATAAGGGCCTAATATCCAAAATATACAAAGAACCATATGACTCAATAACACAAAAAAAACAAATGATCCAATCAAAAAATGGGCAAGATTGAACAGACACTTCTCCCTAGAGGACATACAAATGGCCAACAAATATTTGAAAAGATGCTCCTCAACATTGCTAGCTATTAGGAAAATGCAAATCAAAACCATAATGAGCTACAATCTCACATCTGTTAGAATAGCTATAATTAACAGGACAAGTTATAACAAATGTTAGAGAAGATGTGGAGAAAAAGGGACCCTCATCCACTGCTGGTGGGACTGTGAATTGGTACAGCCACTATGAAAAACAGTATGAATATTTCTCAAAAGACTAAGAATTGATCTACCATATGATCCAGCAATTCCTCTACTGGGTATTTACCCCAAAGACCTGAAAACCCATATCCAAAAAAATATTTGCACACTGATGTTCATAGGAGCATTATTCACACTGACCAGGACATGGAAGCAACCGAAGTGTCTTATGATAGATTATTAGATAAAGAAGCTGTGGTACATATATACAATGGAATATTACTCAGCCATAAGAAGAGATGAAATACTGCCATTTGCAACAACTCGAGGTAATCATGTTAAGCTAAATAAGCCAGACCAAAAAAAAAAGTTGAAAATCACACGATATCACTTATATGTGAGATATAAGCCTAAAAGCAACAAAGAAACAGGCCAAACAAGCAAAGACTCATGGACATTGACTATAGACTAGTGGTTACCAGAGGGTAGGGGTAGAGAGAATGGGGAGGTAGATGGGATAAAGGGGGTCAAATATGTGGTGACAGAAAGAAATCTATGGGAGGTGAATGGACAGTATATGTGTGTGTGTGTGTGTGTGTGTGTGTGTGTGTGTACATATATATATATATATATATATATATATATATATATATATACACTTTTAAAGTATACAGATGAAACTTACTGGATTTCATAAACCAATGTCACCATAAAAATTAATTAGTTATTTTTAAAATCAATTAATTTTAATTAATTAAAAATTGTGGCATAGCTATACAATGGAATATTATTCATCAATAAAAATAAATGAAATACTGATGCCTACTACAATGTAGATGAACTTTGAAAACACTATACTAAGTGACAGAAGTCATTGACAAAAAACCAAAACAAAAACATAGCGTATGATTCCATTTTATGCAAAGTCCAGAAGAGGCAAATGTAAGATAGGAAGTAAATTAGTAATTGCATAGGGCTGGGGCAGAGGTTGGGTATAAGGGGAAAGCCACTGCTAATGGGTACAAGGTTTCCTTGAGGGTAAGAAAAATGTTCTAAAATTTATTTTGGTGATGTTTGCACACCTCTGTGAATACATAAAAGCTATATATACTAAAAACAAGTTAATAGTACCTCTTAAACGCATTGTATGGTATGGAAATTATTTCTCAATAAAACATTATTTTTAAAAAGTAAGTGCCCCCAATCTTCCAAGAAACCTATCCTCATTATAATGACTATTTGATTCAATTCATATTATGTTTCTGAGTCAATTCTGGGTCTCCAAATAGGGTGGTCATTACTACATAAACGGCAATATTCTTCTGGGATAGAATTTTTTTTTTCTTTTTTCATCATGGCTTTGCTGCTTACCATTTGTAGTGTCTTTGCATTTTTTTCTTTTTTAATTGAAAATTAATGACAGTTGACATTCAATATTATTTTAAACTTAACAAAGCATGTATAGGACCTATACACTGGAAACTATAAGGCATTACTAAAAGAAATTGAAGAAGACACTAAGAAATGAAAAAGATATTTTGTGTTTATGAATTGAAAAAAATCAATATAGTTAAAATGGCCTTATTGCCCAAAGACAATAGACATATTTAATGCAATCATCTTCAATATTCCAATGGCATTTTTAAAAGAACTATAACAAAAAATCATCAGATTTGCATGGAAACACAAAAGACCCTGAACAGCCAATAAAGTCCTGAGAAAACATAATAAGGTCAGAGATGTCACTCCCCTTAACTTCAAATTATGCTACAAAGAGACAATAGTCAGACAGCATGATATTGGCAGAAAGACAGACACACAGACCAATGAAACAGAATTGAGAGTACAGAAATAAACTCCCATATAAAAGCAAATAATTTTTGACAAAAAAGCTAAAAACATATAATGGAAAAAAGAAATCCTCTGTAATAAATGGTCCTTGGAAAATTGGAGAGCCACATGGAAAAGAATTAAGTGACTAAAATCTGTCACCATACACCAAAATTAACTCAAAATGGATCAAAGACCTAAATATAAGACCTGAAACAATAAATCACAAAGAAGAAAACATAGGTACTAAACTCATGGACCTTGGATTTAGGGAGGATTTTATGAATTTGACCTGAAAGCCAAGGGAAGTAAAAGCAGAAGTATACAAAGAACTCAAACAACCCAACAACAAAACAACAAACAATCCAATTAAAAAATGGGCAAAGGACTTTAATAGACACTTCTCTCAAGAAGACATATAAATGGCCAACAGTCATATAAAAAGATGCTTGACCTTACTAACTATTAAGGAAATGTAAATTAAAACCACAATGTGGTAGCCCTCCACATCTTTTAGAATGGCTGTCATCAATAAGACAAGTAATAAAAAAATGTTAGCGAGATTGTGGAGAAAAGGGAACCTTCATACACTATGGTGAGAATGTAAATTGGTACAGCCACTATGGAAAACAATATGGAAGTTCTTCAAAAAATTAATAATGGAATTACTATATGACCCAACAATCTCTTCTGGGTATTTACCCCCGAAATTAAAAACATTTATTCATAAAAAATATATGCATTCTGATGTTTCTTGCAGCATTATTCATGGTGGCCAAGACATGGAAACAACCAAAGCGCCCTTCTATAGATAATTGGATAAAGAAGATGTGGTACACATATACAATGGAAAATTACTCAACCATAAGAAAAAATTAAGTACTGCCATTTACAAAAACATGGATGGATCTTGGTATTATTATGTTAAGCGAAATAAGTCAGACAGGAAAAGTTGAGAGCTACATGATTTCACTTATATGGAAATATAAAACTGAAAACCAGAAATGAACAAGACAAACAGAGACTCATTGGACACGGACAACAGTTTAGTGGTTACCAGAGGTAAGAGGGGAGGAAGAGAGGTAGATTAAGGGTAAAACGGTCAAATATATGGTGACAGAAGATGTGACTTTGGTTGTGAACACACGATGCAACATATTAATGACGTATTATCGAATTGTATACTTGAAACCTATATAATTTTATTAACCAATGTCATCCTGATAAATTTAATTAAAAATTAAATAAATAAAAAATAGAAAACAAAAAAAAAACAAACATAAAAGACCTTTTCAATTAGTTTAGACCTTCTATTAGGGAAGGAAATCCTAAATGAAAATAGCTAATTAAAATAGAGCAGGGGCTGCAAAACTCTATGGCAGGTGGACTTTTTCTTCCAGAGAAATAAAAAATGGCTCATTCTCACATTTTTTTAAAAAGGTGGCATGTCATAATTACAAAACAAACTTTTGAACTTTTGAAATTCCTTCATTTTACAAGGGTCCCACCAAGGAGTGTAACAATCTTCCACAGAATAGTGGCAGCAGGATGTGTCTACTCACTAACATAGAATGGAAATAATAAGTGTGCCTGTGGCTGTGCACACAGAATGACATAATTCATGCTGCTTCATGTACTCTGCTGCTATAAAAAAAATCTATAATTTCATGCTGTGAAAAGGAGAGAAAATACTTGCATATTTTCAAGAGAACTTTAAATTCAACCCCAAAATATAAATTTTTGTTTATAAGTTAGACTTTAAACAAAGCTATTTAAATGTACCGAATTAGTATATTCTCATTAAGCACACTGATATATTACATATCCAATAACTTTTTATGCTGAAAATTCCCAGCTTAAAGCCAACAGGTACTTAACTATATTTTTTGAATATTTTTCTTTTGCCTGAATTTGGGTTATTCTTCAGCTTATTAATGCTTCCATGAGAGGAAAGAAAAGGTGTAAAAAAATTTTTATTCAAGCTATTCTCATAATTAGCATAAAATACAGAGTTTATAGTATTACAAACAAACATAAAAGAACTAGTTCAAAATTAAGGACATAGCATAATTCATTGAAAATAAGCCTCAGCCCCTTATTACTGTGACCTCTAGTCAGGACTATCTAAAAATTTTTTTCTGGGGAGACAACTGAAGTAGTCTCCTGGAATCCTGTTTAGATTGTAGGCCAAAAATTCAAAAGAAAGTTTTCTATAATACCAGGCTTATTGATAATCTTGTGGCATTTATTGCTTATATAATGTTCCTTCATTAGCTGGTTAACCATAAGCCTTTTATTCCTTATGCTGATCCCCGCCCTAGACTTCTCTTTCACACACATGCACACACAAATCTTCGTTAAGTCTAAGCAATTTAGTATATTGCATAGAATGCTAAAGGGAAAATTATAAATATGTATTTTTACTTTTATTCATCACTAAGTAGCTATGACATTTTATGTAAACAAATTAGCTTTTAGAACTCCTTTCCTCTCTTTAAAGTATAAGCATATTTTATATTTTGTCATCAAGGTGTGAACTGATGTCTGATAGTACTAAGAACTCTGAGTTAATGCACTCATGCCTTAGAAGAGAAAAAATACTGACTCATGTTTTCAGCATACAAATATATAGATGATTAAGTTTTTAAAACACATTTTCTTAAAGATCATCTTATTAATAGAGTAAGGTACATGGATAGCTACATAAGTATAATCTACTGAATACTATTTGATTTTATTGTGATGATTCAAGATTTAGTGTGCCTTGGAATTATAATTGTGAATATTGATCTTCCTTAAATTGTCCTACAGATGTAAAAATTTCTGGAGACTGGATTCAGTATATATGAACCCCAAGTGGTATTTATTTACCACTATATAATGTGTACCTTTTTTTCTTTATATTTGTCTCTTTCCTCTGAAGATCTCGTTTTTTTGAACCACAGAAAACTAAGATTTTACATAGAGTCATATTAAAAGTACATCTTGTATATTATTAGATTTTCTTCAATGTTGTAACAAACAAAATATATATACAATGACTGCTAGCAGGACTCGGAAAACAATTGGTGTGAGATTATAGCCTTTGAAAGAAGGAAGCATAGGAGTTTAGAATCATATGCATTCCAGCTCTCTTCCAAGGGAATTTTCTAATTACTAAGCTGCTGCCCTGAGCCAAAGACAAAAGATACAGTATTACCAGGCAGAAGAAATAAAGAGGTAGTTTCTGAGTGCCAAAATGGTTAGAATAGTGGGGGTAAGGTTACACCATGAAGGGGGACATAGAGAAGACATCTCAAAGTATGCCCAAAAATTCTCCTTTGATTCTTGGCCATCTCCTAAGCTATGAATACACTAGGAGAGATTCTAGAAGGCTTAGAAGAGAATTGAATAGCTCCTTGAAGGTGGTTATTCTAGCAGAAATCACAGAGACCAAAGATTACTTAGGACATGGAAAATGTCATTGGTCCAGCTACAATGGAGAGAATTTTATAAACACGTTTTGCTTTAGCTTGTGACCCAACAGGACCATTTTAAACAAGTAAAAAAACGTTCTCTGAAGTAAGGGTCTTGCTCTTACTAACAGTAGGGGCACAATAGGGTGTCTTTAAAAAGCCCAAAATAAAACCTTAAAAGACTCAAGAAGGTGTGCCAGACTAATATAGAGTAATATATAACAGTCTTTGGAGGAAGATAGAATAATCCAGAACTCTCTTAATGCATTTTTTGTAATAGGCATATGAAGATTTAAGGGAAAGGCATCTGACAGTACAAAGAATAAAATAGTCAGGAGAAGGAGACTCAGGGATAATCCTGATAGTGGAATTAGGAAAAAAAAAAAAAAAAGGCTTCAAAATAGCTGTGATTAATATATTAGAGAAATTTGAGAAAAATATAAACAATATTAAAAAATGTGTGAAGTCCTTCATTAATTGAATTGATTTAATAGCAGATTAGATACAGAAAAATAAAGAATTCATAAATTCAAAGACAGGTTAATAAAAATTATACCTACTAAAGTAGAGAGAAACATCATGAAAAAAAAAGTAATATGAAACATGATCAAAGTACAAAAAATAGGAATGATATTTGGAGAAATATCAACCTATAACTTTTAAATGAGATAAATGAAAGTTATCAACCACATGTTTTTGAAACTTAGTATAACTATATTGGATAAATGCAAAGTTAACCACATTTAGGCATATTACATTCAAAATGCTGAATATCAAAAACAGAGGACAAAGTTTCAGAGTGTTCAGAAAAAAGTCTTATTATCCTCAAAAGAAAAAACTGATGGTTAAATTTTCATAAAAAAATATGGACACCAGCAGAAAATATAACAACATGTTTAAAATACTAAAAGTAAATATCAACAGCAACCCTAAGCACCTAGAAATCTATATTTAATGAAAATAATCTTTAAAATGATGGAAAAAGTTATATGCTAAAATAATTCCTCACTAGATCTTCTCTAAAATGAACATCAAATAACTGAAGCAAAAATTTTCAGATGAAGTATAGAACCATCAGAAAAAACATGGAGATTATCAGGACTACATATGTAAATTAATAATGAGAGATAAAAAATTAGTGACATGTAATTTATATAATATGTAAAGTAAAATATAAGACAATAACCATACAATGGGAGGGACTATTACATAGTATTTAACTGTTTTTGCATTTTGTGGAGTGGTAAACATGCAAACTAAGTAGTAATTAATCACGGCCCATTTTGAAATTTTTATGATCACCATTAAATAAAAAAATTCAAAGTTATAACCAAAAGTTTAGAAAAAAGTAATACCTTAATATGTTGGTATTATTTTTCTTCAACTGGTTTTTGCAAAGACCTTCCATGATTTTCTCAACAAATTTAATGAAACATTCCCAACAGATATATGTCATATTCATAAAGGATATCCAAATCCTAACATCTGCTGTCCTATCATCTACCCAATGTGCAGTTTTTATTTGTAACAATTGCACTTTATTCTCCAAGAGCCACAGAATCTCCTTCTACTAGTACAACATGAATAGTTGAGTAATCTTATAGGAACCACTACTACCCAACAGATATAGTTATGCCTGGAATGTTCAATGTACTAAAACAGCCCTATGTTTCATTTCACATTCCTTTTCATTGTTAAGTTGGAACAGGTTAAGGGGAGCTCCTACCGACATAATAAGGGGGTTTAGGGTTTAGGCATAACCAACAATCTTGTCCTATATCTGGGGAGGTCTTATTTAGGACCTTATGTACCTTTGTTAACATAGTTATTAATTCTTCTTCCGGTTCTGGCTGCTGTTCAAATGTCCGTGGTATTAGGGAAGCTAGAGTTGGAGCAGGACCGGTGTTTGTAGAAACAGTTACCTCGGGTTTGTGGGCCGGAGGAATTTGAGGTGGCCCCGGAATTTGGAGGGGGCTGTTGGGTCCTATAGGGTGAGGCTTTCTAGGAAGATCTTTAGCCTGGACAGTAAAATATAATCCTAAATCGTATCTAGTCTGGTATAATCTAATACCCCACGTCTGTCCTGTCAACCAATAGTGTTGTCCCGCAGGGTTTCCTGTCTTGATGGTAATTATAAGGGGATTGCATGACCCTGGAGAACAGGTAGAGGGTTTTGGTCCCCTTATTAGCTTGATATGATTGTCATTTTGTTTTTTATAGTTATCTATAGTGGAGATAGTTTCACATCCCCAATTAGCACAAGAAAATTGTCCATTGCCCTTGCATTTTCTAGATTTTCCATTAGGACAGACATAGAGTCCTAGCCTTAAGAGGTTCTTTTCAGCTGATAATGTGCCACAGCCGGGTCCGCCCTTATAACGTCCGGTCATGGGGCTGGATGGTAATACTACATTGAGTGGGTCTTTGGCAAGCCGGCATAAGTCAACCCTGATCTCTGGAGCACTGTGACTGGTAGTATTTTTGGCAACAACTTTGCCTGTCTCAGTTGCTATAAGCTCCATACCTTAGGTTGGTGGCGTTGTACTCGGCAGTGACAGAGCATATGTAAAAGAGAAAAATTAATAGTCTTACAGTTTTTGTATGCAGATTTTTAGAGGGTTGCCAGAGTCTCTGGAGACTGTCCATTGTGACGGGGGGTGGATTTGGTCCTGGAGAGCGTGGAGGTCTGCAGGCCGGGCGTGGGCGTGATGAATCCAAGCGGTGAGGCCGTCAACCTTGAGAGCGGTGGGTGTTGTCAGGATGACTAGGTAAGGTCCTTTCGCGAGGTTCAAGGGTCTCGCGGTGATGTCTTCTGATGAAAACCCAGTCGCCCGGCTGAAAAGTATGAGGCTGTGGAGGCGGTTCAGCCTCGTACAGACTTTTAATCTGGTCCAGGTGTCCCTATGAGCACGTTGTAGGGTTTGGAGAGATCGAATAAGCAGATTGTCATCAATATCAAGATTATTAATTATTTCAGTCTGGAGAGCGGGATTATTGGGGAGGTCTCCCGAACATTATTTTGAAGGGGGTCAGACCAAGTCTATAGGGGGTGTTACGCACCCTGTAGAGGGCATAAGGTAGGAGAGTCACCCAGTCCCCGCCAGTCTCCTGGGCTAATTTAGTTAAGGTCTCTTTTAGGGTTCTATTCATTCTTTCTACCTGACCTGAACTTTGGGGTCTATATGCACAATGTAATTTCCAATTTGCCCCAATTATAGATGCTAACCCTTGAATTACCTTGGAAGTAAAGGCTGGTCCATTGTCTGATCCTATCATAGCAGGAAAACCGTACCTGGGTAGGATGTCTTCCAGAATCTTCTTAGCTACTATGTTGGCAGTCTCATGTTTGGTAGGGAAGGCTTCTACCCAACCTGAAAAAGTGTCTATAAAAACAGTAAGTACTTATAGCCAAAAGTCCCCTTTTTAAGTTCTGTGAAATCAGTTTCCCAATAAGCACCTGGTCTGGTTCCTCGTAACCTGGAACCGGGTTGTGCCGTGTTCCGCTTGGCGTTTGTCATCCGGCATGCTCGGCACTGGGCTACAATGTCTTCAATTTTAGTGTTGGCACCTTGGAACCTGATATTAGCCCACCTGATGAGGTCTTGCATTTTCCGTACACCCATGTGGGTAGTCCGATGAACCTTGTACAAGAGTTGTTCCCCTAGCTTTTTAGGGAGAATTATTTGTCCTGTTTCGGTGTGCCACCAGCCTAGGTGTTCTGTAGCTGTGGGCTGTTTTGATATCCAATTTAAGTCTTCTTGGGTATATGTGGGATTGTCAGGCAAGGTAGGGCCCCCTGGGTCTGGGAGGTTGGCAGTTAAGATAACTTCAGATTGGGCTACTTCTCTAGCCGCTTGGTCTGCTAACGAGTTTCCCCTGGACACTGGGTCGTTGGCTTTCTGATGTCCCGGACAATGTATAATAGCTAGTTTCTTTGGCAGCCAGAGGGCGGCGAGCAAGGCCAGGATTTCATCTTTGTTCTTAATGGCTTTTCCTTCAGCAGTTAACATGCCCCTTCTCTGTATATAGCTCCGTGAATATGAAGTAGCAAAGGCATATCTGCTGTCAGTATAAATGTTCAAAGTTTTGTCCTTTCCTAGAGTTAATGCCTTAGTTAGGGCAATGAGTTCAGCCCGTTGGGCCGAAGTCCGGGCGGCAAGGGCTCCGCCCATATAACTTCTGTTTCTGAGACTACAGCTGCTCCCGCATACCTTTGGCCATTCTGGACGAAGGTGTTCCCGTCAGTGTACCAGGTACAGGCTCCAGGTATGGGTTGGTCCTTTAGATCCGCTCGTACTCCGTGGACCTGGGCCAAGATGTCTGCACAGTCATAGAGTGGGGAGTCTAGATCCGGGTTAGGCAGCAAAGTAGCTGGGTTGAGAGCCGTAGGCAGCTGAAAAACAATCCTGGTGGGGTTGAGAAGTAGGCTTTGGTAATGAGTGAGTCTGGCATTGCTTAACCACTGGTCAGGGGTTGTTTAAGGATTCCCTCAATGGCATGAGGGGTGGTGATGTAAGGGACTGTCCCAGAGTTATTTTATCTGCATCCTTGACTAGCAAGGTGGTTGCCGCTATGATGCGGAGGCAAGCAGGCCATCCTGCTGCCACAGAATCCCAGTGTCCTTCTTCCTTGCAATAGGCACATTGGTTTTTGCCCAGGGGCGGCCTACCTTTACCTGCCGGTTTTTCTTCTGATGTCAGTTGTTTGAGCTGTCATTGGCATTCCCTGGGTTCAGCCGTGGCAGCCAACAGGATCCGGGCCAGGTCACGATTCTGTCTCTTCTCTGCCTTGATCTGTTTTTCCTCAGGAGTATCTCTATTATTATAAACTTTTTCTGCTGCCTCAACTAGGTCCCTAAGCTGCTTTTCACCTAATCTCTCTATCTTTTATAACTTTTCTTAATGTCTGGTGCCGACTGATTGATGTATGCTAACGCCACCGTCCCCAAGTTTTCAGGCTTCTCAGGATCAATAGGGGTATATTGGCAGAAAGCATCTATCATTTCTCTAGAAAGGCAGCCGGACTCTCGTCTTGTCCCTGTCTTAGATCATATACCTTAGTCAAATTAGTGGGCCTTCTAGCAGCCGCTTTGAGACCTGCCAATAGAGTGGCAGTACACTTGGAGTCTCTCCTTACCTCCTGCTGTGCTATAGTCCCAGTCAGGCCAGGTTACTGGAAAGGCAGCCTCAATGGCTGCCTGAATAGTGGTTGGGACTCCGGTTGGCCAGGAATCAATTTTCGGGCTTCCATGATGATCCTTTCATGTTCCTTGGTGGTGAACGGACCTGCAAGAGCTGCTGACAGTCATCCCAAGTGGGCTGGTGAGTAAACAGCACAGTTTCTAATAGATTAATTAGATCATTTGGCCGGTCAGAAAAAGGAGCATTTTGGGATTTCCAATTATAAAGATCACTAGTGGCAAAAGGCCAGTAGTGGAATTGTTGATTGCCATTGGCTTCTATGAGTCTGGCCGGATGCAGCGGCAAGACTGTAGAGTCCGCTTCTGAGGGTGATTGCTGCTGGTGGGCCCCATGAGTGTTTTGGGCTGGGCCACTGGACGGCAAATCCAGGAAGGGGTTCAGGGAACCTTGGGGAAGCTGGGGAGGTACAACAGGACGGGGAGGCTGAGAGGTTGGGTAAGGTGGTGGGGGAAAGAGGACTTCTTTTTTAGAGCCCCCTTGTAGAATTGGATATATGGGGGCTGAGGGTGATGAGGCCTTATGAGGCCAACAAAGGCAAGATAGGCGAGAGCCAGGATGAGTCGTTGACCAAGAGTCCACTCAGAAGGTGCAGCTGCTGCTAGTCCGGAGGCAAAGAGTGAGGCTAAAAAGCAAAAGAAAATTATAGCCAAGACAGGATAGCAGTACATCAGAGAGGTCCAGACTGATGCAAGACTGGACAGACAGGACACAACAAAATTTCTAAGACTCTGTTCAGGCGGTCCAAAGACCCAGATGGTTCCTCTACCTAGTAGTGGAACCCTGATGGGGTTTAGGACGTCTCCTAAGCCCCTGCAGCCATGGCCTGTGGGTGCGTCCACCCAATACCACTATATACTGCACAGAATGTCAGAGTTTTTCAGAGTTTACAGGTTTATAATAATACCCGGGTTGAAATCTCCTGGAGAAGTAATACACAAATAAAAAGAAACACTTACCAGGTGGCCAGGCTGGGAGGTTCCCTCCGGTGTGTCCCTTCAAGACTGTGGAGATCCCGGACGAGCCCCCAAAATGTAATGCCCTGGTTTGGAACTCCACGAGCCAAGAAGGAAACTGACACCGATGCAAGCGCAAGAGGGAGTTTATTGACAAACTCGAGTTTGGACCCCACTCGTTCACTGACGCAGCAGTGGTTAAGAGGAGCCCCGACTGAGGGGCTGGGACCTAATTTAAAGGGTAAAACCGCAAGCCTTGGGGCGATGCCTTGGCGTTTCCTGATTGGGGAGTTAGGTTGACCTTTAAAGGGATTGGATGGTAGGTTGTTAGGTCTGGGTGCAAAAGGGGGTTGTGTGCATTTGGGACTGCATATAGAGGGGGCCGTGCGCAGAAAGGGCCGAGTGCAGAAGGTAGGGGCTGAGTACAGAAGGTGCCACGTGCAGTAATCAGAATATGTGCAAGAGGAAATAGGGGTGGGGGTGCCTTAAGGGCCCACCGATTAGCTGGCTTGGCTGGTTTGGCCAGGTGGTAAGGCATTGTTCTTGACCACTGGCCTTTGGGGAACTTTTCGTACAATTCATCTTGGGATCACTCAGAAAAATGGAATCATTCCAGTCTTTCAGAAAGAAGGGAAGGTGTGTTTACATGGTACCATTGTAAACTCTGGCGGCCCTGTGAGTGAAAAGTTGTGGATAGGATCAAAATTTTTTTAGGGTTAACCTACAAGTATCTTGATTCCCAGATATCTAGATATCTTGAGTAAATGTTAATGAGATAATCTATTACATTCTAAGTCCAGGAAAAATCATCACCTAATAAATGTTATTTAAATTGTTACTTAAAAAATATTTTAGTAAAAATTGTTATATAAAAATGCTGATTGAGAAAACTGTATAGTTTATTTTAAAGATATTGGCAGATATTTATATGCCTAAATTTATTTATTTAAGAATGAATTTTATACCTTAGTGTATTTTATATTCATTACAAATTTAGAAGAAAGAAAATTTGCAAACTGACTATCCCATGAGTTTTCTTTTTTTTTACTTACCCATAAGAAGTTGTAGCTAAAACTTGACACATATGATTTTTAGGTGTTATTAATTCATGGTGAACTGTAGGAAACATGACATTCTAGGTTAGTTTAGATAAAGATCAGTGCAAAGGACTCTTTTATTATTATTCTAGCAGAAAATCAGTTTGTAATTATAGAATAAATATGCAAAGAATAATTCACAAAGAAAAGTACATATAATATGCTGATGTTGGTGAATGAATATTCCCATATATATAAACAAGGCAGACCAAAGTTGAAATGCATTTTAGAGACAAACATAAATCCTCCCTAGGTTAAGTACATACTTGGGAAATGCTGTTTTTATAACTATAAAGCCGCATTTGTCCTTACTCTGCCCCTCAGATCAAATGATAGCCTGCCAAAATTCTGTGGAATGTGTGTAATTGCTTTCCCCAGCACTGTTCTTGTCCACCCACCAGTAGACATGTAATCTACTTGCCTAGACTCTTCATTAGTTTATTTACAGTTATTGGAGAAAGCTTGTGTTGTGAAGCCTGGAAGACATCTCCCTCCCTCTTATTTTGGTGTATAACATTGGGAAAGTTATTTAACCTATTTTGACTTTATTTTTTTAATCTATAAAGAAATGCTACCTGTTTTATGAGGTTTTCATAAAAAACAAAGCAATAAAACATACAAAATTCTTCCACTACAGTAGGTTTCCTTCTTTTTAGTTTTTAGCTGTTTGTCACAGAAAGAAGGAAATTAAAACTGCTAACAGAATACATGAATACAAACTTTGACTCTTATGGTCACGTTTATCTTTGGCAGTTGTAACGATAAGACAAAAGAGACTCTGATTCATATCCAAGGTTTTTCAACATAAATGTTTCTACCATATTCTGCTTGGATAAAACATCAAAAAGAGAACGTTGCCAAACTAAAATATATCGTTTTATGAGAAAAGTTTTCTGTCAAACTAAGTTTTAGAGCTTTATTACCTACAAAATAGGGGTAAAGAACAAGTTTAATCTAGTCTCCCGGATGACAGTAAAGGTTATTGCCTATCTCCTCCAGTGGAAAATAAGCTCTGTGATGACAGGGATGTTTCCGGTCTACATTGAAGCATCACCAGGATCTGGAACTGTGTCTTACACACAGTTAACAATTTGTTAAATAAATGTGTGAAGGATCCAAAAATATTTGCAGTAATTTAATGAGAAATTAGATCATCTAAGAGTAGAAGATAAATTTTAAGATACGATGAAAATCTAACAATAGGAATCATTAGAAACCAAACCATGTAATGTAGAGGTAAAGAGTTAAAGCATCTAACTAGCCTGTATTAGCACAGAGCACAATGATTGACGTTCATATTGAACAAACTGACTCATTCAAAAATGTGGATTATATTAATATCTTTAATGTTGAGAAATGAGAGAAATAAATATTTTATAAATAATTCTACAAAAAGCTAATGTTCTCTAAAATTTAAGTTTTAGTATTTGGGGAAGAACTTTTCATTCAACACTCTATACCTTAGTAGTATGAGGTGGTTAATTATAGAATTTTAGATTATGTGTTTGTGTGCATGCAAATGTGCAAGTGTATGTGTGTGTATATAAAATATTTCTAAATGCAAAATGAAATGTGGTATTGACAACTTTTTACTCTAAGATAACCAGCTTTTTGACAGTTTTGATATACCAAAAACTGATACTAATTCCAATTTAATTTAAAACATAGATGTTAATAATTGGAAAATGAGATATATTCACACATATTTGATATATTACACATGTGAATATATTAATTACAACACTGTTTGTGACAGCAAAAAATAGGAACAACCTAGTTTCCAGCATTAAGGAACAGATTAGATAAAGTCTGATACATTCACATAAAAGAATACTGTAGCTTAAAATTCAAAAGACAGCTCCAAATATATTATTACTGCCAACTTTCCAAGTTATAGTGTTAAAGAGAATTGCAAAGTACTAACCAGTGTATGTTTAGTGATAATTTGCATGAAAATTAGATGTAGTATATCGGTAATATGCCATATATGCTCACGTATATGTTTATTCACATGGCCTATCTCTCAGAAGATAATTTAAAAAAACAGTAACTCTAGTTATCTCTGGGGATTGAGGCAGGTTTGATTTTCATTATATACCCTTTGATAACTTTACTAGTTTATATCTTGTGTATACGTTACTACATCAGATGCTACTGATGTCCCATTTTCCAAGCCCATGTCTGAGTTCACTGGCAGCCGCAAGAAATAGCTCTGGAGCCTGCTGACAGTATCTCACTACAGAAACCTGGATTTTCAGGCTTCCTCCAGCATATGGGTTATGCTCAGATCAAGAATGCCCAGAATGGCAGTCCACCTCCAATCCTGTGATCACTGCCTTTTCAAAAAATTGTAAAAAACATTTTTTGAGCAATTACATTTGACACTAAGATGTAATTAGAACTTTAGAAAATATAGGAACATATTAAGCAACATATTTGAATCTACTATAACATAAAACTACTTCAAGATCATATATTAAGTTTAACAAAAATAGTACATAGATTTTCATTTTCTAAAAAATAAAAATAAAACAAGGAATACCATTTTAGAATGTACCATAATGTGCCATTTTAAAAAGGTCTATAAAATCCTTATGTATTTTATTTTATTTATTTTATTTTATATTACTTTCAGATATACGGTACAATGGTTAGACATTTATATAATTTATAAATGGATCCCCCGATTGCTCTAGCACCCATCTAGCACTACACACAGCCATTATGAGTAATATTAACAATATTCATTATGCCATAATCTACATCCCCCAGACTGCACTAATTTGTACTTCATCTCTTAAATTTTTCCACGTAGCTCCCCAAACTCGTCTCCTCTGACAATTACTAGTGTGTTCTCTTTGTCTGTGAATCTGTTTAAATTTAGATTGTCCTTTCTTTTGTTCCTTAGATTCCACATGTACATGACATCATATAATGTTCATCTTCCTCTTTCTGACTTATTTCACATAGCATAATAGCTTTAGATGCCAAGCCATTGAAAACAATGATTTTTTTTTTTTACAGCTGAGTAATACTTTATTGCATATCTGTACCATAACTTCTTTACACATTTGTCTGTCGATGGGCACTTAGGATGCTTCCATACCTTGGTTAATGTGAATCACACTGCAGTGAATATAGGGGTTCATAAATCTTTAAGAACTAGTATTTTGGTTTTTGTTGGATAAATACCAGAAGTGCAATTGCTAGGTCAAAATGTAGTTCTATTTTTAATGTTTTGAGGAACCTCCAAACTGTTTTCATAGTGGCTGTAGCAATTTGTAATCCCAGCAACAGTGTACAAGGCTTCCCTTTTCTCCACATTCTCAACACTTGTTTATTTATTGATGATAGCCATTCTGACAGGTGTAAGGTGATATCACATTGTAGTTTGAATTTGCATTTCTCTGATGATTATTGACATTGAGCATATTTTCATATTTCTATTGGCTATCTGTATTTTCTCCTTGGAGAAATACCTATTCAGGCCTTTTGCCCATATTTTAATTATTTTTTTTTTGTTTGTTTTTGTTGTTGTTGTTGTTGTTGAGTTGTATGGCTTCTCTAGTAATCTGGTATATTAACCCCTTATTAGATGTATCATATAGGCAAACATCTTTAATTCAATAGTTTGTCTTTTCATTTTGATGATGGTTTCCTTTGCTTTGCAAAACTTTTTAATTTGATGCAGTCCCATTTGTTTATTTTTTCTTTTGTTTCCCTTGCCCAAGGAGATTTATTAGAAAAGAAATTACTAAATGCAATATCAGACAGTTTTATGGTTTTGGGTCTTACATTTAAGTCTTTCATCCATTTGAACTTATTTTTGTATATGGTGTAAGAAGTTGGTCTGCTTTTATTTTTGCATGTATCTGTCTAGTTTTGCCATTTATTGAACAGACCATCTTTTACACCATTGTATATTCTTGCCTCCTTAAATAAGCATACAGATATGGATTTATTTCTGGGCTGTCTATTCTCGTCCATTGATCTATGTATCTGTTTTATGCTAGTACCACACTGTCTAGATTACTATTGGCTGCTGTATATTTTGATATCAGATAGCATGATACCTCTAACTCTATTTATCCTTTAAAAATCTGGGGTCTTTCGTAGTTACACATAAATTTTAAATTATTTCTTCTAGTCCTTTAAAAAATGTCATTGCTATTTTGATAGGGATTACATTTAATCTGTAGATTTCTTTGGATATTATGGACATTTTAACACTGTAATCTATCTATCTATCTATCTATCTATCTATCTATCTATCTATCTATCTATCTATTTGTTGTTCATGAGCACAGTACAGCCTTCCATTTACTTGTATATTTATCAGTTTCTTTTTCAATGTCTTTTAATTTTCTGAGTACAGGTCTTTTATCTTCTTGGTTAATTATATTACTAGGTATTTTATTTTTATTTGATGCAGTTATAAATAAGATTATATTCTTAATTTCTAATTCCTATAGTTGATTATTAGTTTATAAAATTTCAACTAATTTCTGAGTATTAATTTTTATCCTACTACTTTACTAAATTCATTTATCAGTTCTAACAGTTTTTCAGTATATTTTGGGGGTTCTATCTGTATAATAGCATGTCAACTGCAAATAATGACAGTTTTACTTCTTCCTTTCCAAACTGGATGATTTTTATTTTTTCTTGTATATGTCAAATAAAATGATGAAAGTGGATATCCTTGTCTTGTTCCTGACATTAAGAAAAATACTTTTAGCCTTTCTTCTATCGAGTATGATGTTAATTCTGGATTTCTTTATATGGCCTTTATCATGTTGAGATATGTTCCCTTTATTCCTACTTTGCTGAGACAGTTTATCAAAAATGAATTTTGGGTTCTGTCAAATGCTTTTTCTACATTTATTGATATGATCATAAAATTTTTATCTTTCAGTTTTTTTAGATGGTGTATCATGTTAATTTATTTCTGGATATTGGACTAACCTTGCATTCCAGGAATGAATCCTACTTGAACATGGAATATGTTATTTTTAATGTATTGCTGAATTCAGTTTCCTAATATTCTCATAAGAATTTTTACACCATTTTTATCAGGAATGCTAGCCTATAGTTTTCATTTTTAAATGTCTTTGACTGGTTTTAGAATTAGAGTAATATTGACCTCATAAAATGAGTTTGGGAGCCTTCCCTCCGCTTGAATTTTTTGGAATAGTTTGAAAAAAATAGTTGTTAATTCTTCTTTGAATGTGTGGTAAAATTCACCTATGAAGCCATCCAGTTCAGGACTTTTATTTATTGTAAATCTTTTGATTATTGATTCTATTTTGTTGGTGGTAATTGGTCAATTTTTATTTTTGGTGTCTTCTTGACTTAGTCTAGGGAGATTGTATGTTTTTAGGAATATCCATTTCTTCCAGTTGTTTAATTTGTTGGCATATAATTGCTCATAATGTTTTCTTACAATTCTTTGTATTTCTGTTGAGTCTGTTGTTACTTGTCCTCTTTTATTCCTGATTTAATTTATTTAGGTCTCCTCTCTCTCTCTCTCTCTCTCTCTCTCTCTCTCTTTTTTTTTTAATGAGTCTGGTTAAAGTTATCTTGTTTTTGTTTATCCTTTCAAAGAACAAGCTCTTGGTGTCATTGATTTCTGTATTGTTCCCATAGACTTTATTTTGTTTATTTCCACTGATCTTAATCAGTTCCTTTTTTCTGCTCATTTTGAGTTTTATTTGCTGTTTTTTTCTAGTTCTTTTAAGTATAAGGTTAGATTATTTATGTGAGATATTTTTTTTCTTAAGGTAGGCCTGTATTATTATGAATTTCCCTCTTAAAACTGCTTTCATATGTCACATAGATATTGAATTGTATTTTCATTTTTATTTGTCGCTAGATATCTTTTGATTTCTTTTTTGATCTCATCGTTTACCCATTTATTGTTTAGTAGCATTTTATTTAGCCTCCATATATTTGTGTATTTTCCAGTTTCTTTTCCTTTAGTTGATTTTTAGTTTCATATCCTTGTGGTCAAGAAGACACTTGACATAATTTTAATCTTAAATTTATTGAAGCTTGTTTTGTGGCATAATTTGCAGTTTATCCTGGGAAATGTTCCATGTGCACTTGAAAAGAATGTATATTCTGCTTCTTTAGGGTTAAACACTCTAAAAACATCAATTAAATCCATCTGGTCTAATATGTCATTTAAGCTGGATGTTTCCTTGTTGATTTTCTGTCTGTAAGATCTGACCATTGGTGTCAATGGGGTGTTAAAGTCTTGTACTGTGTAGCTTCCTCTTCTCAGGCACTGTCCTGTGTATTCTACGTGACTTCATCTCCCTGGACTGTCAATTCTATCTCATCAGGGAGTTCATCAGGTACTGACTGGGTTCCTCCTCTTTGACCGGTAGCCTGAGTACAGTCTTCAGACAGTAAGCTGGTATATGCATAGGGCTCACATAGTTGTTGTTGTTGTTGTTGTTGTTGTTGTTGTTGTTGTTGTTTTTTAGAGATTACTGTTCCTCCTTATTTGATATCCAATGCCATATATCTTTGTTTAACATATTTTTGTTTTTGGTTTCTACTTTTTTCTGGCTAGAGGATAAATCTAGTCCCTGTTACTCTGAGATAGAAATTAAAGTGTTTCATCAAAATTCTATCCCCCAAAGTATTCTTAAATAAATAATGCATTGTTCTCTCTTCACACATTTGTTTTCAGTTTGGAAGCTGTTATGTTTTGTGTCTTTTCACTATGATTTGAGAAATTTTTATGAGTGAGAGAAAATAGAAGCATGCATTTAATCTGTCATACTGAACTATAAATCTATGTTATCCCTTAGGGAACTAACTCAGACTATTATAAGAAGCAACTTTAAGAAAAGGAGGCTGATATTGGTATACCTGAAGGAGTTCTTTAGGTATAGAAGCAACAAAATATTGAAGAACAAAAATAGCACAGTAGCACTGAAAATCTAGAGTAATATAGAGATTTACTAGGCACAGATAGTTAAAATGAATTTTATATTAGTTTCAGGCATATAACATAGTAATCAGACATTTTTATAACACACAGTGTTCACCATGATAAATCCAGTACCCATCTGACACCATACATGTTTATTCGGATATTATTTACTATATTCCTTATGCTATACTTCACATTCCCATAACCATTTTGTAACTACCAATTTCTGCTTCTTAATTTTTTCCACTTTTTCACCCATCCCCTCAATACCTCTCCCATCTGGCAACCATCAAAATATTCTCTGTAGCTATGAGTTTCTGTTTTGTTTGTTCATTTGTTTTGTTATTTAAATTCCACAAATAAGTGAGATCATATGACATTTGTCTTTCTCTGTTTGACTTATTCCATTCAGTACAATATCCTCTAAGTCCATCCGTGTTGTTGTAGATGGCAAGATTTCATTTATTTTTATGGCTGAGTAATATTCTATTGTATATATGAACAATTTTTTTGTCCATTCATCTATTGATAGACATCAAGGTTGCCTCTGTATCTTGGCTATTGTAAATAAATCTGCAATAAACATACAAATTCACATATCCCTTTAAAGTAGCATTTTGGGTTTCTTTGGATAAACACCCAAAAGTGGAATTACTAAGTCCTTCTTTGTCCCATGTTATAGAATTTGTTTTAAATTCTATTTTGTCTAGAATAAGAATTGCTACCCTAGCTTCTTTTTTAATTTTCATGAAACATCTTTTTCCACCTCTTTACTTTCAGTCTTTGTGTTTCAATCTGAAATGATTCTCTTATAGGCAGCATATGTAAGGGTCTTATTTTCTTATCCATTCAGCTTCCCTGTCTTTTGATTGGAGCTTTTAATTCATTTACATTTAAAGTAATTGTCCATAGATAATGTAGTTATTGTCATTTTGTTATTCGTATTTTTTATCTTTCTCCTTCTTCCCCTCCTTCTTAAAGAAGTCCCTCCAGCATTTCCTGGTTTGGTGAAGATAAAATCTCTAAGCTTTTACTTGTCTGGGACGCTTTTTATCTGTCTTTCCATTCTAAATGATAGCTTTGCTGGGTAGAATAATCTTGGTTGTAGGTCCTTCCTTTTCATGACTTTGAATATTTTCTGTTAAGTTTCTGACCTGCAAAGGTTCTGTTGAGAAATCAGCTGACAATCTTATGGGAGCTCCCTTGTAGATAACTAGCTGCTTTTCTCTTGCTGCTTCTAAGATTCTCTTGTTGTCTTTAACTTGGCATTTCAATTATGATGTGTCTTGGTGTGGGCCTCTTTGGATTCATCATGCTAGGGACTCTGTATTTCCTGGGCTTGTATGCCTATTTCCTTCACCAGGTTAGGGAAGTTTTATGTCATGATTTCTTCAAATAGGTTTTCCATTTTTAGCTCTCTCTTCTCCTTCTAGTACTTCGATGATGCAAATGTTGTTATGACTGATGTCCCAGAGGCCTTTAAACTATCCTCATTATTTTGGATTCTTTTTTCCTGTTGACGTTCTGACTAGGTGTTTTCTGCTGCCTTATCTTCTAAATCACTTCTTTATCCTCTGCTTCATCTAATCTATTGTTGATTCTCCTCAACTATTCATCATTTCAGTTACTGTATTCTTCATTTCTGACTGGTTCTTCTTATGTTTTCTATCTTCATTTTTATGTTTTCTGTCTCTTTGTTAAAGTTTTCATTGAGTTCATTTACATTTTCCCTAAGTTCATTGAGCATCCTTATAACGCATATTTTAAACTCTGCATCTGGTAGATTGCTTGTGTCCATTTTGTTTAGTTGTTCTTTTGTTTGGGACATGCTACATTGTCTCCACATTTGAGCTGCCTCCCTGTGTTTTATTTATTTGTTCTATGTATTACATAGAGCTGCTATGTGTCCTGATCTTAATAGAGTAGACTTATATAGTAGGTGTCCTATGGGGCTCAATGGCACAGTGTCCCTGGTCACCTGAGCAGTATACTTTCTCCCTTGTATGGATTGTGTGTGCCCTCCTGTTGTAGTTGAGCTTTATTCACTGTTTGCACGTCATTGGGAGGAATTGATCCTCAGGGGATGATCTGTTGTGAGGACTAGCTCGTGAATACAGTAGAGGATCTGCTGTTCAGGGGCTTAACCTACAGAGTATGATTTGTTTTAACAGAGCTCTGGTGCTCACCCAGTTTTCCCTTTATGTGTGTTATTCTCAGATATGGCTCACATATGGTGCTCCAGTTTGGTTTGAAGCCACTGGGTATGCTGCTGGCTCTGAGAGGAGCTCTGCTGTAAGCCAAGGTCAACTGTAGCCTATGCCCTACCCTAGGCCACCTAGCATGAGCCACCAAGCAATCTGAAAATGTCCTTCACTCGCACTGCCTTGAGAGGCCAAGTTGTGATCCGAGGTCGGCTGCTACTAGTGTCAGGATTGGGGTTGCTCAGCCAGAGGTATAGCATATCAAGCCCAGAGACTGCTTGTTTGTGTGTGTGTGTGTGTGTGTGTGTGTGTGTGTGTGTGTGTGAACCTTTTAGAGATTTTAGGGAAGTGTGCAGCATGAGGCGAAATAGGCCATTTGTATGAAAAAGCTACTGAGACTGACTTTAGTGAGTGTACAATTTGGGTGGGACTGGATCTCAGGGAATCATTAGGGTGGGGTGACCAGTGTTAGTCAGGTTGATGAAAACTCAGATATGGTGCCTGTCTTCATCTGCATGCTAGGAGTGGGTTGGGCTCAACTAAAGAACAATGGATTCTGCCAGCACTTATGTTTGGGAGAAAGCTGCTTCTCCAGCCTTCACCCTGAAGCCAGATAATTCAGTTCCTCCCTCTAAGTCCCTGGAATTTTTCTAGCTGCGCTCAGCAATAGAGCTCAGAGTGAGCAAGTCCATCAGTGAGAAAGTCTCAACATGGTCCGTTTAAGAAGAATACCTGAAATTCACTCAGGTCTCACTCAGGTATAGTCTCCACTGGTTTTTATTGTCAGAGTTGTGAGGACTTCTCTTTTGGCTCTGGAATCCTGGACTCAGGAGCTTGGTGTGGAGCTGGGACTCCTTGCTCCTCTAGGTGGACCTCTGCAGCTGAGACAACTCTTCTTATTTTTAACCACCACACATGGGTGTGAGACCAGCCCATTTGACATCTCTACCTCTCCTACCAATTTCAAGGTGGCTTTTTTCTGTGTGTCCTTAGTTTTGGAATTTCTGTTCAGTTAGACTTCAGGCAATTTTCTAAGATGGTTCTGTAGTTTAGTTGTAATTTTGATTTGATCACGAGAGGAGTCAAGCACAGCATTTACCTACTCCACTATCTTAACCAGAAGTCCTAAGCACATATAAAATTTAAAATACAACTACAATTATGAAGAAATCGAGTATAAAAAATAATAAGGATGTTTCCAGCTTGTGTAACTAAGTACTTGGTGGAGTCATTTTCTGTGATAGAAAACACAAATGTCGACATGAGTTTTTAGCACTAAGATTATGTTGAAGAGGGAGAGAATGCATTTTTATTTTAGATAAGTTGTATTTGAATTGCCTCAGAGACCACAGGAATTGAGCTGAGAAAGAAATATCTGTCTTAATTGTGAAAATCTTGGATTTAGCTTTAGTTAGCATAAAGTTAAAAGGTGAAGATGAGGAAATGAAGAATAAAGGAGAAAAGAGAGATTGCTCATGAGAGGGGGAGAATGGCAGTAAGTTTTAATGATGTGGAAAGAAGACATGCTAGTGAAAAAGACAAGAGAAGAGTAGTTAAATAGATCTCAGAAGAATTCATAAAAATCAGTTTCATTGCAATTCAGAAGGTTCAATAAAGATCTTAAAATGAGGTAAATAATGAGAATTTAAAAGGAAAGATCTAGCAATAAGTAGATTACCATTAACTATTAAGATCAGTCCAAATAGACCGTGCTGTACAGCAGCAATATTAGAATGGATAGAGGAAATGAATAGTGTATGAAGAATGAGTTGCCTAATATGGAACACTGTTTCAAGAAGTTTAGTAACTACAGAAATAATAGACATTGGCTAATAATTAAGTAGAAAAACATTGTAAAATGATTCTTATTCTTTTTATTTTTCAAACACGAATAGTGCATATATGTCTTATGGATTTATAAATATATGATGGTTAACGAATGAGAGATAAATGACTTTAAGTTTGAATTTAATGAAATGGTAGAAGACAGAGGTTTAAATATAAAAAGGAACAGTTATAAATAACAAAGCAATATTTAGAAGAGACAGCAGAAGAAAAAAATTACCACACATATGAGACAGTGGATGAATTTGCTGGAATTCATGTATGTTTCACAGATTTTTTTTAATTTAAAGTTTCAATTGTTTATGTGAGCACCCATGAGATGTATTTTTTGTTTTTTTAAAGGAAGTTGGAGACTCTTTTTAATTGTTTCTAATAACTCTAATGACTCACACACTTGTTGTATACATCTAATTAAATGAATAATGAAGTAAATATTCTTCTACCTTTAACATATGCCACGAAGCTGACCACTTTTTTTTTTTTAACTTTCATTGCTTTATCTCTGGTTCAAGCCATTGTTATCTCTCACTTGGTTTTGTGTAATAGCTTCTTAAATGGCATCCTTGCTTTCTTTCTTGCATGTTCAAAAAATCTTTAAAATAGTGCCATAGAATGTCACATCTCTGCCAATCACGCAGTGGGTGTACTGCTGGAAATCAGAGCTAAATCTTTTACATG
Organism: Eonycteris spelaea; assembly: GCA_003508835.1. Classification (NCBI taxonomy): domain Eukaryota; kingdom Metazoa; phylum Chordata; class Mammalia; order Chiroptera; family Pteropodidae; genus Eonycteris; species Eonycteris spelaea. Next base: position 1,648,026 of record PUFA01000286.1, on the reverse strand, counting down.
ATACCCAAGTCCCTGTACTATCTGGTCTGTAACTGCTGATTCAACATTATCTCCTACTATGTATCTGTCATTATACTCCAGCCTCAACTGTTCCCTCTACCTTACATGTGGTCTGCCTTTGACCCTGTGCAATAAGTAGTCCTACTACCTAAAATCATCTTTCTCCAGATATGTAGCTACATTTTACATTTCCTTTAACTCTGATGGACCCTATCTGCCTTTAAGTCTTTGCTTTTAGATTACTTGCCATCATGCCTCATCTGATCTTCCTATTTTTAATTGAATCTAGCCTCCAGACCCTCATTTTTTCCATCTCCCATACCCAGCTAATATTTAATTATTTAATTTATATTTAATTCCATAGTATTAATTACCTTCAATACTAGTACATAATTTACTCGTTGGCTATGTATGTTGTCTTCTTTTACTGAAATGTTATATCCAAGAGGGCAGAAATATTTATCCATGTGATTTACTGATGTTTCCCGAGTGTCCAGAAGATTACAAGCAGAGCCCATGTTCACTGAACACTGGTTAAAAAAATGAATATTACAGTCTTAAACTGTAAAATTCCCAGCTCAGATCAACCCATTAAAGCACCCACAATAACTCTAAGTCAGGAAATAAAAATGGGTCTACATCAGGTCTATAATTTTTCTACCATCCTCACTGTTCCACCCTGTCATGTCCATTCACACTTATGTTTCCTTCTCCACTTTCTCACAATGTTAGTAACTACTTATTTCTTTCTTTTGATATTGTATTCCTTCCCTTGGTTTAGAAATATACAAAATATTCCAGGTAATATTCTTTGGTAAACTTAGCCACATTGGTTCTGTAAACTAAAGTTGATTTTAGACTGTAATAAAGAATAAAAGCATTTATTTGACCAAAAGGAGCTGAATCCTGGGAGGCACAGATTCAGGTAGAAACTCATATTGTATTTCATGGAGACAAAGGGGAGGCCTCCTTTTGCAGAAAAAGTTGCCTTGCAGGATCCCAGTAGGTCTGTTTTCTACAATGAGGGATCCAAATTGGACAGTTCTAATTGGTCAGTATAGATGTAAATGATGATAAAATTTGTGTAGTTCTGATAGGTAAAAAAGACAAACCAGGGCTTTCTTGCCTTGTTGGACTAAGATGGCATAAACAAGCTAGGCATAGTACAGGAAACCAAGAGTTCACTGTGAGGTTCTTCCAGTTATACAGAGTATGTGTGACCCCTTATCAGAAAACAACCACTAGACTCATTGTTCATAAAATTTTGGCCTTTGGCTGACCATAGAGAGTCTGTCTCAGCATATAAATTCCTTCTCCAAATTTACATCAAGTGAACCTTGTTAGGGACCCACAATTCCCAATTTTTAGTCTGGCCTTACATTATACCCCTACCAAAGAATAGCTCAGCATCAAAGTTCAAAATCATTGTGACTTTAAGTCTATCTTAATTTTATTTCACTATTTAAAAGCTATGAAACTAAAAAAGAGATATAAAATATTTAACTAAAAACTACAAAAATACCTTTATTATCTGTAATATGTTTAATAAATATATATAAAAAGGAAAGAAGTCTGACTTCTGTTATAGTCCCAGCCCTGTCGGAAAAGTCTGTGTAACTTTAGACAAATTACAAACCTTCCCAACCATCAGTTTCCTCATCTGTAAAAACAACAGCCACAATAACACAAGGATGTTAGGTTAGATACATAAACAAGTATGTTGGATTAGGTATATGAAAGGAATCTCCAAATTTGTTTTATTGTGAAATTTTAGCAATTATTTTTTAAAATTATCTAAAGTAGTATGTCAAATTGCCCCAGTGTTCTATCTAATAAAAATATGAATCACATTGTTCTTCTTTAACTCTACACGAAGTGCTTCTAACAATTGTTTTATGCAATTACATTTTATGTTTTTTGTTTTTTTGTTTTTTTTTTACTTGATAGCTAGATCTTGGATCAGAGACCTTAGTCTAATTTATACTTGCTAATACTGAACTTTATGGCACTGAATAAATGATAATATAACAACACATCTGAAAAATCTGCCTAATAGACAAGAGTTAATTCATTCATTTGCATTTTTCTTTCTAAAGTTTAGATAAATGTAAGTATTTAAGGAAAGCACAAATGTTGTGTGTTGGTTCTAAGATCTGTCTTTGATATGGACTACCGGGGTGTTTATCCCCTATGTTAGTCTGGTGCTGAGTTTTTTACAAAGAGTTGTAGAGTAGTTTATGTGGCAGATATAAAAGACATGTTAATAATTACATTTTCTATATTTTCCCAGTGGTTTGAAAAGAAAAAACAACTAAGCAAGCCAAATCTTGAAACTGTTACTGGTTGTAAAGAAAATTAGTTTTATAATTGTAATTCCAATTTCCAACAGTATCTGTTTTGAATCAATAAAGTCTATTAAAATATAGGAGAAAATCTAAAAAAAAATTGGTATGGTATTGGTAAAGCAAACAATGTTACAATTTCTAAAACTTTTGCTAAGAAATATATAGTGAAATAATATGTAAGTGATATTTATAGCTAAAAACAAAAAACAACATGCTTAATTTTTACATTTTCTCTTCTGAAGTTCTCGATTCAATTCTCTTCATTGAAATACAAATTTAAATGTTTATCTTTGTGAGGTACATAGTGTTTTGAAAGTAAATGAGTTTTTAGTCTCACTACACAATAAGTGGGTACAAATCCTGGTCAGATATAACTGAGTGACTCAATTCAAAGCACTTGGCCACTTGCATTCATAGATACCTCATGCATAAATATACATAATAATGCTTGCTAATAGGATTGTTGCAATGATTAGTGACATCCCATGTGGAAAGCACCTATACTAGAAACTGGCATATAAAATACACGGTCAATGCTGGTTCCTTTCATCTTTAACTTCTTTCAACTCAGATTCTCCTCAGTGTAGCCTCATAATATATAGACTTGAATATTCTAGAAACCTCCTATTTTCATTGCTTCTGTTTTTTATGCATCTGTTAAATTCATCACTGTAAAAACAAAAATTATTTATTAGCAGGTCATTATGCTCAAGTTAAAAAGAAGATAACCAATATTGATATGGACGGGGCACAGTATGGGGCATGATAATGATAGTTTGTTTAGAGTATTAAGATATTAACTATCCTCTTAATATTTTGACTTTGAAGTAAACATATATTTTAATCTCCATCATCCAATGATAAAATCAGAAAAGAAAACCAATACACAAGTACAAAATAATTGAGATATTTAAAGTTATGTAATCTACTGCTAAAGGGATAATAGGATTATATGAATGAAAAATAGAGAGATTATGAAATTAATTATGGAAGACTTCATAAAAGAGAGAATTTTGAGAGAAATTTTATAGGAAGAAAAAGACATTCTTGTGTGGTGAATAGTAACACAGTTATTTAGAAGCCCTCTTTGTCAGGATGCTTGGTAAAGTCAGAGCAGAAAATACCCAATGTCAGAGAACATTTGGTGCTTAGAAGGCCTGATGACTTCTAAGCTAAATCTCATTATAAAATTGGGAAAATATAGAAAAACTTTACATACAGTGGAATCATTTTACCGGATATATTTTGGAATACGAAAAAACAGAACTTTCTTTTATTGTCTTTAGCTCACTAGTAAGTCAAAGTCTTTTGTTCATAAAATGCTTCATTTCCTTTCAGTTTCAATTACTTGTCATTTCTCATATTTAAAGCTACTTTTGTATGACTAACAATTGCTGGCTATCAAACTAATGTCATGGTCTCCTCAGACACAACATATTTTTCTCTAGATATGATTAATACTGAATGAATCACTGATATTATAGAACAGAACATATAATTAGTATTTTTCCCTTAAGATTAACTCCATGAAGTCAAAAGCAAAGGAGTAGTTACAATTTAAATATTTTTCCCCAGAAGCCAACAGGCTGAACTAGTTGAAATTGTGATTTAAAATAACATTTTCTCGAAAATTATCAATTCCTCTACTGTATTCTTTTTGTTATGACCTCAGAACTAAAGGAGAATGGCCCTTTCTAATTGCCTACAGAACAATGTCATTATTCTACCTTCTCCTTTCTTCCAACAAGATATACTACCTATGTACACTTGCTCTGATATTCTGCTTCATAAATAGCTAATATTTAAGCTATGTTGGCAAACCATTATGAGATTTTATTAATCCTATATAAAGATATTACATTCATTCTATAACTCTTGTATAATTTTTTTTCTATTTTTTTCTTTAGCAAACAAGCGTTTAGAATACATTGAGAACAAAACTAATTCAGGAGACACAAAGATTACATATTTCCTGACTTCAATGAGCATGCAATATTGCAGAAGGAAATATTTATAAACTTATAAATTATATTATAATAAGATTAATAATAGAATCATAAGCAAACATCATGGGGAGGCAGAGAAATGAAGACCTCAATTTTTATCATCTGAGTATTCTTATATGCATATAAGTGAGAACTGTTGGTACTTAAGTAATTCTGACAGGTCAGTACTGAGATAGCAAAAGATTATTCACATATGTAGGTGTCCAGCTAATCAACCACTACAGTGTTATCCCTGACAAAAGATATAATTTTCACATATGCATGTAAAAAAATTAGTATGAACAAGTGTTATTGGAACCATAATTGTGTTGCTATTTTGATCAAATATGATTACATAAATTTAAAAAAAATTGCTATTAGAATTTTCATATGTCCACATAGCTAAAAATGAAACCTATGAGAGGGAGACTGGTTAGAGTAGCATGGTTCCTCCTACCCAGAGTACATAGGGATTTGGAATCAGTCTCTGGTTAAAAAGATAGTGAATAAATTTTTGTATTAAAAAATGCACCATTCATCAGAAAGAGGAGATACTGTGTGTTAAATTTAAAGGTAAAAATCTTTAAAATATTGTCATTGTGTCAGTGCATTTTTACTTTTTGTGGAAATCAATGTTGAAAGAAAAGCTCAGGTACTATCTCCATGAATTATCCCACCTTTCAATGTCATAGAACCACTGATTGAAATCCATTCTCCTATAATTACACTGTGAATATTGAATATCAGGCACTTTCTCTATTTCATTATGAACTGTTTTATCTTACGGATTTTTAATTTATAGGTGTTTTAAAATATCCTTTGTTTTAACAATCTAAGTGGCCAGATTTCTTTGTATAGGCTTGTAATGCAAGAAATTTCAAAATGACAAAATCTGAATCTACCATATATCATTTAAATCATTAAAATTCAATTAACAAACAAGACAGACAACTGAGATGAATATTTTACATTTTGGAATTGTGCAATTCTTAAAATAATAAGTATACTTAGCCAGATGAATTAATCTCAAAGTATATTTTCTTCTCTGGTTAGCACAAAATATACCAGATGCTTATAAAGTCCTTTTCTTTTTTTCTTCCTGATTCACTTGGCATAAATTTGGCAATCTGCTTCTGCTTTTTATTCTTCTCTTTTCAACTCATAATATCTTGAGCACGTGCAGTTTTTAACATAAAAATGTTTAATCATTTTTTCCACTTCCCACAATATTTATTGTCACATGTGATAAAGCTTTGTAATTCCAAGGTTTTATAAAAGTATAAAATGTCTTTAAATATTTGGCTTTTAAAATGAATACATCTAAATATTTACAACATATTTATCATTTTCACAATTTGGGATACATATTTGTTGTTTACAAAAATATAAAAGTTGTTTATAATAGTAATTATTTCTAACTACACACAGACTATGTGTGTGTGTGTGTGTGTGTGTGTGTGTGTGTGTGTGTGTGTGTGTAAATTTTATCATTTAAAGTCAAGTCATCTTATCTTTTTGTTTTTCTGGGGAAAACTATATGTCATCAGAATGTATACCACAAAGAAACATCTTTACTGAAGACAATTTACTATATTTTTAGTGAGATATAATTGACATATAAGTTTTAGGTGTACAACATAATATAATTTGATATTTGTATATATTGTAAAATGATCACCTCAATAAGTCTAGTTAATATGCATCACCACACAAAGTTATACATTTTTTTCTTGTGATGAGAACTTTTAAGATCTACTCTCTTAACAACTAGTATTAGTGTAAAAAGAATTGAAGCTATATTTATTAAATCTTGAATTTGTTTTACAACTTTTTAAAGAATTGACATAGAATTTTGTTACCCTATTTCTTTTTTGGGTTACCTATTTAATTTGTATATTAATTATCATTCATATACTTTGGGCTTGATTCACTAGGCTTTCTCTAATTTTTTGAGTTGGATATTTTTTAATAGATGTATTTAAGTAAAACTGATTTTTGTAAGAACATACACAGCAGCGGTCAAAATATTTGTTTTTATATTCAGATATATTGATAACCACTATCCTGAGCCACTATCCTTCAGTCCTCCTACAAGTCTGTAGCCATCTAGATTCTTTTCTGGTCCTGCCACATTTTCAAGCTTACAGACATGACTAGAATTAGAGTGAAGCCAGTCAGTCACATACTTGCCTATATTTAAGAAGGACCCAAAATTCAGTAATTTAGATAATTTATGCAATATTTAAAAAATTAAAATTAATGCTAAAAGTCCCATGAGTTAAAAAAAATAATAAAATTGAAATAAACAGGTTTAAGACCCTCCTATAAAAATGGTCTTTTACAAGTGGCCCAGCCTCAGTCTGCAGGTCACCAGCTGAAAGTGAATGTCAAGCGACACAGGGCGTTATATACAGTCAATACTTTTCTTAGCTCTTTCCTACTTGGTTCGAAATATAGTAGAATATTTTGATTGGCATATATATGAGCCACAATTTTCTTTTGGCTCTACAAAGCACTACCCTCAGATCTAGCCAATCCATTCTTATTGCCCAGTGCCCTGGAAGTCAGCATCCTCAAATTCTTACTTTCCAGATATTGCCATTTGCATTCCCTAAGCACTATATACATATGGCTCCAAGAAGCCACAGGTGGGCAGCACAAGGGCATCAGTTACCTCACTTGGTGGTCCTGAACACTAACCACATTCTCCAAAACTCTGCATAATCTGAGTGAGCCTCGTATCCCTGGCAACAGTTTGTAACCCTGAGGGACAAATGCTTGTCTGGCTTCCTCTCAGTTTAGTTCTGAGAATTCTAGGAACCAGGAAAGGCTATGGCTGGTATTAAAGGGCTGCCGCTGGCATTTGTCAGGCACTGTGATGTCCACTGGCATATTAAACACTCCAGAAACAGGAAAGAAAAAAAAAAAAAAAACAGGTACAGAAAAGACTTTGGTGTGATTTGGTGCCATAAACATGAAGATATTGCTTGTGTTAAATTTCATCTGCATTTAATTGCACCAGGTAATGAAAAACCCTTAAATATTTCATCCTGAATATTAACCCCTTTCTACAAATACAAATAGAACTGATACCTATTCAGCATTTGTCCTGCGTTAGGCTTAATTCTAAATGTATACTAACTTGTTAGAATATTACTCAGCTACTAAAAAATGAAATCCCACCATTTGCAACAACATGAATGGACCTAGAGGTCATTATGCGGTGAAGTAAATCAGACAAAGATAAATACCATGTGATTTCACTTATGTGTGGAATCTAAGGAACAAAAAGAACAAAACTAATCAAAAACAGATTCGCAAACACAGAGGACAATCTGGTGAAGGCCAGAGGGGTGTGGGGTTGAGGGGCTAGGGAATGAGACGAAGGGTTAAAGAAGTACAAACAAGTAGGTGATAGATGATCACAGGGATGGGAGCATGACATAGGGAATGCAGTGAGCATTAATATAATGGCTAGGCGGAGAGCCAGTGGAGAAAAGAACAATTAGGGAGATTGTTTTATAAACTATATAAATGTCTAACCAATTACTGTAAACCTGAAACTAGTAAAATAAAATTTAAAAAAATAGTTAAATTAGAAAAAAAACATGTTATAATTTTCATCGTTATCTCTATTTAAGCTGAAACTCTGATAGGTATTTCACACATTAGTGGCTGAACTTGCAACTGAGCAATAGAGATATGTGCTCAATTATCCTCCTTTGCCAAGATGTTATCTGGCCTGAAGAATTAAATAAGAATTTAATTCACAAGTTTTAAACTTGGTTAAAAAAAAAAAAGATATTGATTATATAAAGACCTTTGACAGTATTATAAAATTGATGAAATCTTTTATCAATCTAATTGTTGTATTGGCAATCTCGTTTCTTTCTGGGTTCTTTTAGTTCTTTATTTATCTTCAATATATTTATAGTGTAGCAAAGCAGAGAGAAGATACAATAGCATCAATAATGTCACTGATTTTCATACAAATTTTTTTCTTGAAACTATGTGTCACATAATAACTATCAATTTAATTGTGTGAAGGGGTCATTAAAGAGGGGTCAGTATTGTTTTTTAAAAGAAATCATGGCAGAAATGGAAGTAACATGCAGCAAGAAAAAAAATCTTCAAACAAAATACCATACCGACAATTTCTAAAATTCAGCAAATTATTTTGAAATTGCTAGAATTATTAATGAATGATTGCACTGTAAATTACATTATTTAGTCAGTAAATTTGAATAATATATACTCAAGAGAATAAAAAGAAATAGATATTTTAAGATTTAATTTATATGTTGGTTTTAAATTAGTTTAAAATTCCAAAATAATTATTAAATAGTTATTAAATAGTTTGATTATAACATCAGCATTTAAGGCTATAAATTACCTCACTATATTGTTATTATTTTCTAGTATTAACCAATTTTAAATACTCCTCAAAGTAGACAGTATTATATGCCTTATTGATTTTTGAAACAATTCTTGTTTTTCTTCTCATACGGTGTTTCTGGAGTGGTCATGGTATCAGGTACATGACGGAGCCTCAGTAATTGCAATGCAGATGAGATTATAATGATATTATAATTAACCAAAGGTCATTCCTTAGCCCAAGATGGCATCTGAGCTGGAAAATGCTGATTTTGGCTAATCTCCCTTTGCTAGAGCTAAAACAGGGTGGGAGTAGGAGTGGGTGCTGGGTGAGGTCTGAAGAGATAGCCATATCCTGAAGAGCAATGGGATGTCCCTGCACTCTCTGTCCTGCCTCACAAGGGCCAATTTGTCATTAGCTTTCTAGTTTTATTATAACATGATTAATTATGGCATTAAAAAAATCTGCTGAAAACTTGGAGTGATTTAAATTTTATGATCTATGCCTTTCCCTGTTCTGATATAATTTTTAAATACTGCTTTTTCCATTAGCTGTTCTTTTTTTTTAATACTCCTTGTATATTTAACTTGTACAGTGTCTTTATAGATTTTATGTTTTCTTTCCCATATCCCCAACTCTCTGTGCCAAATTTTGGATAATTTTCCAATGGCTATGCAATTATTATTCTCATTATTGTTGTTATTTTTTTAATTCCTATAAGTTTTTGTATTTCTTATCTGTCTCACTTTTTTTTTTTGATATTCCTTTATTATTTATTGGAGGATCTAAACTTTATATTTCTCCAATCATTTTAAATATATAATCTTGAGATTGAGTTTCAAATCTCAAGCTTTTGAGGAATACAAAACCTTTTCTTAACTACTGCCTTTGATTACAGGCATTGTTTCCTCTCTTATTTGTAATATTTTAAAATGACCTCTGCTTATGTCCTTTCTTCCCTTGTAAGATTTATCTGAATCATGAGTTGTAGGAGTTTCTTTCCAAATTGTTTGTTGTTTGTTTGTTTGTTTGTTTGTTTGTTTTGTCAGAGACTACAGCACTTGACCATGTTCATTTTGCAGTTTGGTGTTTCCTATATTGTGCAGTCAGTATAAATTATGGCCTCAAGTAGATTAAGAGATGTTTTCATAGGAAAAAAAGTTCTCACCTAAGGCCAGTATGTTTACTGTTATATTCCTGAACAAGTGGGTGGAGTATATTAGTCTCCTCCCAATGGGATTGCAGCTTTTAATTTTGAGCTATGTGATGATAGCCCAGGTTTACCATCTTCTTATGGTGGCCTGATGGTCCTCTAAGCCTGCTGCAGCTGTCATTTCTGTTCCTATCAGTGTGGATCGATTTTCTCTCATTTCTGGACCTGATAGTTTTTCCCTCCTTTACTGAGAGCTTTAAAAGTTATTGAAAATCACATTTTTTTCTCCCAGAATCTTTTGTTGTTTATATGGAGAAGGATTCTGGTCAGCCTGGTCTACGATTTTGCCAGACTAAGATTTTTACATTGTTATTTTAAAGCAGCTTTTCTTCAATACTTGGGTAGACACCATCAACCCTAAGAATCCAAATAAGTTTCAGTGAGGCTTATTTAGCTTATTTATAACTTGCTCCATACTAATGGGAACATAATTGTGTTAGAGAGGACTGGTCCCTGAGTTGGGACTCTCAGGACACCTGTAGGGAAGGGTATTATACATCAGAAGTTAGTATGAAGTGAGTGCTTGATAGAAAACAGTGCTTTTGAAATAGGAAGTATATTAGAACCACTTGGGGAGCTTTTAAAAATAATTATTCTTGGACCTGAAATTTTTTCATACATTTAGTTGGGCTTAGGACTCTAAACGGTGCTAAGTACTCAAGGTGATTTCATGCAAGTAGTTTATGGTATATTGAGCTGCTTTGGGAACCACTAAGAAAAGACATTGTAGGAAATTTATAGTGAGGTAAAAAAATTAAAAAAAAAAAAACTGGTTAATAAATTGTTTTGAAGCCTCTAATAGGAAATTTAAGTTTTACCTAGATGAATGACAAGGATACTGGTAAATCTCAAAAAGGCAATGAGACACAAAAACAGTAGAAGACAAGATATATTTATCAATAGCACAAACAAAACTATTAAATTTGTTTAACATCTGTGACGAGTTATGAATTTATGAGGGATTAACAGACTATCAACTGGGGGCCAAATATTGCATGTGGCTTGTTTTTGCATGGCTGGTGAGCTAAGTAAGAATGGTTTTAAAAGATTGTGGGAGGAAAAAAGAGAGTATGTGACAAAGAGCATATGTGGTTCACAAATTCTTAAATATTTACTGTCTGGCCCTTTGCAGAATAAGTTTGCCAAGTCCCTGAGTTTAGACAGACTCAAGGTTTTTTCAGTATCGATGGTAAGTTAGCAAGGCTTTAGCTACAGTGTGACTAAGGAAACATATGAAGAGACAGCACATCAAAATGAGGTAAGAACAAGTAGGGCTGGACTAAGAGCCATGGTCTAAATAGCTATAAAAACAAGATTATTAGAGTGTTAGATTGAGAAAGTGGCCAAAATATCTTCTATGGGATGACACAATGTTCTTTAAAAATACAAATTTAATCATGCTTAAATTAAAAATTTTCATTAATTTTCCATTTGCCTTGACAGGACAAAACACATAGTAGACCAAGATTTTTGAGATATATTCCAAATTCACATTTTTTATGTGAATGGATCCATCATACTCCATTCACATGAAACTTCTTGAAATCCTGTGAACATGCAAAATACTTCCACTTTGTTTTTATTTTACTGAATTATTTATTTATTGTTTTAAAATAATAAAGTACATAGTTTCAAGATCAAATTGTACACATTATAATAATATCAGCTGCTCTAAACTTCACTCCTTATTCTCCCCAAAAATGTTTTTCTATATTTCCATTTATTTACTGAATTTACATTTATAATTCTAAAAATGTTCTTATACTTTTATTTCATAATCTATATTAAATATTATACAGTTAATTTCATTAGAGATAAAGATTTAGCACTTTTACACTACCTAACTCCCTCCACACAATCCCTTCCTTCCTCTTTCAATATTCTTTACCATTGTGATACTATCTTCCTAGAACTGCTGTTTTTCTGATGTTGGTCATCTTAGATTGTATTTCTGATTTTTGCATATGTTTTATCTTATTTTCCATCTTATAGTCAATTGAATCTGCTTTCTGGAAGCATAATATTATCACTTAAATTAGAAGAATGTTCTAATAAGCCTGAGGGAATCTGCCACATTTCTAAGAGGTGACTTGGGAAAGAGACTGTGGTGTTGACGAGGTTTATCTCACCATTTATCCTGAACGCTCTCAGATATTTCTTCAGCATTAAGTTTGATAGCTCACTGTCACCTTCCATTTTTACTGTGTGCTCCAGAGGAAGGAGTTGCCCTGTTTCAAACTCTACAGAAAATGAATGTACTGTCTTTTTCTGAGCTGCCTGCTATAGAGTAAGTTCTCAGAAAATATAGTGGCATATATGATAATGAGGGATAATAAGCTAGTGTCAGGATGAGAATATAGACAGTTGATTTAGAATCATGGAGATGGATTATACAAAAACAAAACAAAACAAAACTTATACAGGAACGCAAAGGCTAAAACAGGGTCACAGATTTGATGGAACACTGAGGACTCTAGTCCATGAGCAAAAGTCCAACCTGGAGACATAAGGAAAGTTTGACTCTGCCAGGAAATAATGATGCATCACCTGAATTGGTCAATGGAGACTCCTCCGTTTACTACATTTGTTTCAGATGGCAATAGAAAGTGTTGGAGCATGAATCAATGTTAAATCTAATCCCTCCTACATTATGTGGTTTTTAAGGTTTTATTGCCTCAGTTACTGCCCACATGAGGTCCTGAGAGATATCATAATCTGTCATGAGATAATTCTGTAATTAATAAATTGTCAGCTGAATATGAGACAGAGAAAGATAAATACCATATGATTTCACTTATATATAGAATCTGAGGAATAAAAAAACAAAAAAATAAAACAGATCCACAGATATAGAGAACAAACTGGTGATTGCCAGATGGGAGGAGGATTTGGGGTCTAGTTGAAAAAGGTGAAGGGATTAAGAAGTACAAATTGGTAGTTACAAAACAATCATGGAGATGTGAAGTAACATAGGGGTATAGTTGATATATTATAAAAATATTATAGTGCTAGGTGGGTACTAGATTAATCAGGAGGATTATTTTGTAAATTATATAAATGTCTAACCACTATTCTGTACACCTAAAACTAATATAAAATAATGTTGATTGTCAACTCTAACTGAAAAAAAAAAAGTGTCAGCTGAAGGAATGGAGTAGTATCAATAGAATCAGAACCAGAAAATGAAAGCAAGATCTGTTGCTAATAGATAGGAATTTACTGCTGACTAGGCAGGATGATTATTTATCAATTAAATAATTAGTATAGTTTGTCTGGCTTATTTCTAAGCTTTCTCGTTAGATGTATCACTCTCTACACTTATGGGTGACTACTTTTAGGTTGATGGAGCAGCAGCTGAGGAGGCACCACCTTAATTGCTATTTGCTCTAAGTAACTTTCAACTGAGAAATTTTATTTAGCCTGGACTTTCAGGTTTTAAGGTCTGTTTTAACTTTTGGGGAATAAAATTAATGTCTTTAAAAATATTCAACACCCTGAATTTCTAGACCTTTTATATTGCCTTTCATTATTTATTTTAAACCAAATAATTCTTTACCAAGCTCATTTCCTTTTTTTCAATACCTTTCAAAATACAGATAACAATAAGCAATACACACTATGATAGTACTATTTTCCAAATTTCTCCCCTAGAGCTGTACAGCAGGTACATTTTTCATTTTAAGTTACAGCAGGTGAGAGTTTAATTAAATTTTTTTACAACATAACAAGAATATTCAGCCATCTGTTCTGGTACATATTTTATTCGTCATCTCTAAGTTACTAATACCATATATGTTGGCTCTAACAAATGCTATGTATTTTACTTTTTCTCAATAATAATGTCCAATTCAAGTAGCAATTACTGTATAGGTAATTATAGCACACACTTATGTTGTAGTAACAATCCATGTTGAAGTATCAGTGATTTATCTTAATAAAGGTTTTTATCTGTCTCATACATAGGTTGAAGCAATTTGAACAGGTCAGTAGTACAGGTCACCTCCAACTAATTACTCAGGAATCTTGGATACTACTACCATGTGTTTCTAAAATACTGAAATTTTACATCTAGCTGCATTATTAAGAGAGATAAAATGTGTGGAAAATTACTTAGGAGTCTTTAGAGACTAAGAGTAAATTTAACATACAATAATTATGCACACATCCTACTTGCTAGAACTAGTCAAATTATCTTCCCTGACTAAAAGAAGCCCTTGATAGGTGATTTAAATATAGGTATAGAGGCAAAATAATATTTTGGTGAACATATTGCATGGCTCTGCTATAGTATACCTGGTATAAGATTACACAGCCAATAAATTATATTTGGGAGAAATAAAATGGATCCTCAATATTTGTGACATAAAAAAATATAGTCTATAATTTGGGGATTAAGAAATGGTTTGTAGATTTTCATATATCTCTGGAACCTTCTACTAGTTGAGAGATACTAATTTCCTAAGTAGATCATTATTTAACAATTTAATTGCCTTTTCAACTCTAATTTTTTTTTTACCCTTTACTTAATGTTATTTTTACAAACTAAGATTTTAAGCACTTTTGACAAATTCTAGCACTCCTGTCAATTAGAACAGAAACATTAAGTGTTTTTGATACAGGAACATTTTAATACATGTTCTGGACTTTATACATTTCTATAAAATACAACTAAGAAACCACAACTAAAGCATATTTATATGCATGAGACAGAGGAAACTACATGAAATCTATTTGACAAACTCCAAGTGGTCCATTGAACAATTTAAAATGTCCAGGAGCATTATGAACAGTCTTCCCTGTATGCTTAACTAAAAAACACCCCTGACTCAATTTTATGGGCAAAAGAGGGCAACCTAGACTTTAAGTCCTTAAAGGAGCTTAGTGAGCCCACCTGTCTTTATACATCCTAATTAATAGATTCTTTTTTTTCCTTTTTGTATATGAAAAGAAGGAGAATGCCTTTGGGGACTTACCTAAAACCATGAGGACCACCATCAACTCATAGCGTGTTAGAGCCAGCATCTGAACCTGTGGCATGGGGGTATCCCCCTTGCTTTAGAGCCATTACTGCCACTTCCATTTTGGTTAAAGTCAACAAGGAAATTATTGTGGGATCCCTTTTAACCATTTGTGTACCCTATGCATTAGAAGCCCTCCTGAAATCTCATGACACTCAACATTTTTAAGTCAGCCACTTCACCTCCTATGAAACCTTTTGTTAATTATGCCTCACTTAACTCTTATATAGTCATAACATTAGCCCTGCTATTGTTATCCCTTCATTAGCAATGAAGCTTCTCACAACTTCTTGAAATTGAAGGACCACCTTGTAACTAATCATGATGGCCTATAGGAAACTCCTCTGGGTGATACCTACTTCTCATGGTTCACTGATGTTCTTACTGAAAAGGCGACAATGATATATTTGAGATTCAGTTTCATCTGTGACTAACTAGCCTGAGAAATCCTCACAGCTGACACTTAGTTTTAAGTTTTGGGAAACAGGACACTGTGAAATCTATTTGTTCTAGGTATAGCTCTTGCTCTGATATCAGATGCCTTAAATAGGAAAGGTAGAGTTAAGCAAACTACAACTTTTCTTTGGAGATTTTATGTCCCTTTAAGGCCAAAAGTGTTAACAGGTGGATGCTGTCTTTCTGTGAGAATACTTGAGAGGAATGGAAATAAAGTAAGTCATCCACATATTGTAAGAAATTAGAACCCCCTGGGAACTTTATATCATCCAGGTCAACCTTTAGGATTTGTGAGAAATAGGACTCTCAATAAAACTCTGAGGCATTACTATCTAGGTGAATTAATTCCTTTCCAGCTTCGTAAACTGGAAAACTAAAGAATGCACTGCATAAATCAATTGCAGTAAAAAATATTTACTTTCAGTTGGGATGATTATTAGTAGTGGATGTGAATTAAGAACAACAGGGTGTTGAGAGATAACAATGTTGTTTATTGCTCAGAAGTCCTGGACAAACTTTTGCCTGTTTTCCTTGGGTTTTCTCACAGGCAAAATGAGAGTATTGCAAGGGCTAGTGCAAGGGATAATGAAGTCCAGAGTTTTGTAATCTCATATTATATATACCTTGAAGAGCCTGTTTACTTATAAGGTATTAATTGGTTCTTGAAAGAGGTTTTGAAGGATTTATTTAAATCTTGATAGAAAGTGCCCTGTGGATTTTACCAATATCAGTTGAAGATTTTGCATGTAAAGATGGTAACTGGATAAGGAATAAATGATCATTACTCCCCTCAGTACTTTGGAAAGTGGAGGTAGTAAAAGATGTCAAAGGGTCATTTAATTCACCTTATTGCCATTTTAATGGCTACTCTCAAATTCTAGAATGATTTCCCTCTCTTAAAAGAAAGAAAATTCTGACTAGATATTTTTCTAAGAGGTCTAGGCCTAATAAGTGAATGGGGACAGAGGAACTAAGTGAAAAACAGTGAGCATCTCTAAAAAGGCCCAAACAAAAAGGCATATGTTTAGAGATAAGAATTTGTTGAGGTTTATTAGAAATCCTCACTATTTGAACTATATTAGTACTCTCAGGTAAGGGGTGCTTTATAGCAATGGAGTTTAGCTCTGATTATGTGGCTATGGTGTCAATAAGGGCAGAGAGAGATTTATTCTCAATTTACAAAGTGTTTCTCTGAGCCAATGATGAAGGAGAATTGGGGAGAGGCCCTGTAGTTTCTCAGAGCCCCATCATTGGTAATTAGAAGGGTATTGGTAGGGTTGGTTAGAAGGCTGAAAATGTCTGACATGCTTAACTTTGTGACAATCTTTCCTGATGATCTCTCTTTTTGTAATATAGCAAGGTTCTTAATTTTCCAGAGTTGATAAAATAAAATTTTAGAAGTCTTACTTCTAGTTAGCTCATCTAGTGTATGAGCACATTGATTTGTCAAATTCACTAAATCTTGAGAAGCATAGCTTCCCTTTTATTCTGGATGTTTTGACTGAAAGGGAAAAGTTTTAGGTTAGCCTGTTAATAAACATAGAGTTAAAAGCTATCTGAGTGGAATCAACCTTAAGAAAGATATGAAATTTCTTTGAAAACAATCTCATGTTGATTATAATAATTTTGAATAGGTTCATTAGACATTTGTGAACAAGCCTAAATTTTCAGCCAATCAACAGGCTTTGGGAAGCCTACTGTAATTTCTTGGTGGCGATCTCTAGCCAATGTTCTAGCATTGTGCCAGAAGTTTGTTTTTTGTTGTTGTTGTTGTTTGTTGTTGTTTTTTAATCTCTTCTAGAATATTTCCACTGGGCAAGCTTTATCCAATGTTTAGCTTGGTCCTCACCAACAAACATGTGAAATAACATATAAATCTAAGAAACCAGGTTGGTAAATTTGAATAACTATGTTAAATTCTTCAGCAAACTCATGTGGTCCTCAGTTACTTTTATGAAATTCGTTCATTATGTCTTGCAATTGGGCCTTATTCCAGGCAACATAAGAAATTTTGGGTTTGTTAGGGACCTCCAAAGACATAAATTAAAAACTACAACAACAACAACAACAGGTATTGATAGGTTCCGAGGAGGAAAAAGTAAAGAAATGTTCAGAGGAGACTAGGGTGGCATCAGAGACAGAATGAAACAAAGGTGTTGAGGGGAGAGGGCTCTGGAGGTGCAGTCTGAGGCAAAGGAGCCCAGGGGGCCCAGGGAGAGAAGCAAGCTGGCATTTTGTCTTTTTTAAATTACTTTTTTGCCTCAGTTAACCTTAAACATTTTCCAAAGAGGCAATGTTAGACTCCTGGAAATTTTGGAAGCCTCAAAATAGCAAAAAATAGGCATTCCATTCAATTTTGCCATTTTTTGAGCTATGGTTGTTCATTTCGGTTTTAAGAAAGCTAAGTTTGGAGATTTCAAAAGTTTTCTGTAATGATTATTGGTATTCTAAATTCCTTTTGGTCAAATTGGTTTACTTAGTTAGAAATGTGCATTAGGAGATACTGTGATTTTTATACATAAAATTGGCTGGAGTCCCTGTAGAGAGGGGGTGCCCTTAAAGAATTTAGATAACCGGGATCTCATTTTTTAGAGATTTTTTTTTTCTCTACAACAAAGGCCGAACCAGCCTGCAGGCCAAACACCAGCCAGTTCCAGTAAGAACAGTCTGATTGAGAAGAATTAGGCCAAAGACTGAGCAACATAGTTCCAAGGAACAGTCTGGTTCCAAAAGGAATAGAACTGAAGGCAAATGGAACATTTCCAACAAACAATCTCACCCAAAGAAGTCAGGCTGAAGACTGAGAAACAGAATTCTAGAAAAAAACCTGGTCCCAAAGAAGTGAGGCTAAAGTACCAAACAAGTACTCACAAATAAGGCCTTAACTAAAAAGAATGAAACCTTTAAATGGATCCTGAATGGAGCTAAAAGAGCTTCAAAATGCAAAGAGCACAGAAGTTTGAAGCCAGAAGAAAGATTTACCTTCAAACTTCAGGGCTGACAAGAAACAATGAATTCAGTGGGCTTTGTGGGCACCTCACCTGTTTGCGTACTAGCCTTGCAGTTATCAGAGGTCTTTTCTGGATCCCTGTATGAGCCATCAAACATGTTTACCTTAAACAAAAAAGTAGTACAAGATATTTCTCCAGAAAAGTTTTATTTGGTAACAACAAAGAATTACAATCCAGAACATGCAACCATGGTGGGCACATGGGAGGCTGCTAAAACTCAGGAGAGGAAACTCTTTTTATAGAGGAGAAGAGAAAGTGGGAGAGATATTACAAAGTTTTTCCTTTTGTGCTTTGTGATCAGTGTAGGGAATGAGAACTCCCACTTCAGACTTTCTACTTCTTTTGAAATGAGGTAGATTTAATAGTTTTTACAAGTTGCAAAGACTTTTCATGCACTCTACAATTTAGGACAAAACATTCCAGGAAACTGAGCATCATAAATCCTCCTAAATAACATACCAACATTGCCCCTAAAGAGAAAAAAAATTGAAATGCATAATAAGCATCTTGAGGAAAGGCCTTTGAGCTAGTGAGTAGAAGTTTATATTTCACAAAATGCACAGTGGAGAAAAAGTTATGTCCCAATTGAGTGGGTAAAATTTCCCATCCGCTGCTAGTTAGACAGTCTGGATTTAAGATTCTCTTGTTCCTAAAATACTGTAAGACATGATCTTACTCTATTTTAAAAATATAATCTCTATTTATGGTATGAGATACTGTTTTATCTTTTACATTTTTGTTTTTTGAACTTAAAGTAATTTTGTTTCTATTACTTTTTCTTCATAGTGTATAATGTAAAAATTACTTATAAATCAACTTTTTAAAGCAAAACATTAGCTGTGATTCAATAAAATATCTTTATGTCTCACAATAGATATGCATATTTTTATAAGTAACTTGTAATACGTTTTAGAAATTATTTCATTTTGAAGTTTTTATTCTTAGTACAAGTGTGACAAATAGCTGTTGGGTTTTCAATTATCTGATGAATTTATTTATAAGATGCTTTCTTTGAAAATTTTAAATATTTAAGGCATGACCCAAACAACAGCAATGACAAAACAGCGACAACAAAAATAATCAATAAAGTTCATTTTCATAAATAAAAGATAGCAACCTGCTTGTAAACCTGATATTATGCCAATGAAAATTAATGAATGAATTTCAATGGAAGATAAAATATTTAATATAATATTTCATAAACTGACATTAGAAAAGAAAAGGGGTTGAAAGATGACATAGTTAAAGTGAAAAAACAGGATTCTTTTTGTCTTTGAAACACCAGGCTCTTCTCATCTTATCTACTAAATGTCATAGAGAAACCATTATGCCTGCCAATATGAAAGGGGATATTAATGAGTCTCATTTAATATCTATATTCATATTTCTACAAATTGTTTTTTAATGGAGATTAATAATTATGATTTAAATCATAAAAAGTTAAAATAATAAATCATTTTAATATGAACGAGATAACATAAAATTTGAGGTATGGTTATTTCGATAATGGCATACAGTTTTTCAAAAAATAGCAGAAACTGACATTATAGAGAGTCAAAATAAATGGCTTAAAACCCCAGCAAAACTAACATCACTTCCAGGATATTAAATGCTTCATGTACCTCTTTAACTTCTGAAGCTTTTTCTTCTTATCTGTGTATTAAAATATCTCCATCAAATATTATCTTTCTTTGCCCCCCAGATTGACTTTTGATTTCATATTCTTAAGACTGGCATATTTATGTGTGGAAGATCTTGACCTCTCAGTCCCTTCATAGTCTTTGTCTTCAAAAGTACAAATGGCAAATAATAACAATTTTATTTACTATGTATTGAGTGTTTAATATGTGACAAGCACCCTTTTAAGTCTCTTATAGGTATCTTAATTGACTCTTTATAACAAACCTATGAGGCAGAACCATTATAAGGCCAGTTCACAAAAATGAATTGAGATATAGGTAACTTGCTCATTCAGTTAGTAGGTAGACTGAGAGAATCAAAGGTAATCCTTTGGTTGTTATTCCTAGGATATAATTATTTAACCAGCTATAATTCACTAGATTATTCTATCACTATCTGTCATGATGTTTTAAATGCTTTTTTAAATCAATACCTTTATTGCGCAGACATGAGTAGCTAAAATTGAAAACTCTGGCAAAACCAACACTGGCAAGTGGAGAGTCAGGAATTCTCATATAATTGTGAGTGGAAATATAACATAATTATTCCCCTTCACTTTAGAAAAGGGATATGGGAAGATACACATACACACACGTTTGTGTTTGTATGTATGTGTGTTTGTGGTGTGTGTGTATATACATATATATATATATATACATTTATATATATAATTATATGTAAATGATAATGGTGTTCTCTTATTTACCTGAAAAAAAAAAGGAGACTGTACTTTATACCATGGTTCATTCCTAATGAATTTATGCTGGAACCCAATATTTGCTTCATTCTTTCTATATACAGTACTCTGAAACAACCTAAACACATCAGGATCTCAAACATGTCATTTACTTTTTAAAATTTGAATTTTTCCCTACATCCTATCCGCTTATCTCATTCTCCATGGTTTAATGGTTTACAATGATTACCAAACCTGGTTCTGGACTTTTTTTTTTTTTTTTTTTTTTTTGTACTCTGGTAATAATTATGTGCAGAAAATGTTTAGAGGTAGTACCGGAGCTGTGTGTTATCCTCCCTACCTGTTCAGGCACACTAAGATATAAATAATATGTTATCTCCCTCTGACAGTTTCAGTGAAACAAATTCCCCTTATGAATAAGACAAAAACAAAACAGCAGTTAAGTTATACTGCTAACATTATACCATCTGTTCCAAGGAATGAAATTCTTCCTTGTTCCTCTTCCTGTTTTGAACCCAGCAAAGAGTTCTTTTTCTTGTTTCTAGTCTATTTTGCAAGTCTCCAATTTTTAATTAGCCTTCCTGTTACAGCTTCTTGCAACTCTTACATTTGTATTTAGGTTCAAGCAGCTTCTCCTCTGTTTTTCTTCTTTCCAAATGTATAATCAGCAAAGAACTCTCAAAGTCACAGGGCTTTCTTTAGATACTATTACAATTTCTTCTCTGGAGACATTTTTTATGCTCTAACTATGGAATTTCCCACTATTCTATAAGACTGTAATTTTCTCTTTTTAAAATAATTAATTAATGAATTTATTTATTTTATCTTTTTTCATGGTGACGGTTAACGAAGTCCATAAGTTTCAGCTATACACTTTAACATTAACACACACACACACACACACACACACACACACAGTTACATTCTGTATTCATTTCCCATAGTTAGATTTCTTTCTGTTACCATATATTTTGACTCCTTTTACCCCGTCTACTTCCCCCCTCCCACTCCCCACCGTTGGTAACCACTAGTCTATTGTCCATATCCATGAGTCTTTGTCTATTCTATTTATCTGTTGCTTTTATGTTTATATCCCACATATAAGTGATACCATGTTATTTTCAACTTTTCTCTCTGTCTTATTCAGCTTAGTGTGATTATCTCAAGGTCCAACCATGTTGTCTCAAATGGCAGTATTTCATCTTTTTTATGGTTGAGTAATATTCCATTGCATATATGTACCACAGCTTCTTTAGTCATCTATCGTAGGATGCTTTGGTTGCTTCCATGTCCTGGCCACTGTGAATAATGATGCTATGATATCAGTGTGAAAATATCTTTTGGATATGAATTTTCAAGACTTTTGGGTAAATACCCAGTAGAGAGATTGCTAGATCATATTGTAGATCAATTCTTCATTTTTTGAGGAAGCTCGGTACTGTTTTCCATATTGGCTTACCTATTTGCAGACTTTCAGTAGTGTATGAGGGTTCCTTTTTCTCCACATATTCTCCAGCACTTGTTATTACTTATCCTGTTGTTAACAGCTAATCTAACAGGTGTGAGATGGTATCTCATTCTGGTTTTGCTTTGCATTTCCCTAATAGCTAATGATGTTGAGCATCTTTCATATGTTTGTTGGCCATTTGTACATCTTCTTGAGAGAAGTGTCTGTTCAGGTCCTGTGCCCATTTTCTGGTTGGCTTGTTTGCTTATTTGTTTGTTTTTTGCTACTATTGAGTTGTATGAATTTTTTCGTATATTTTGAATATTAGGCCCTTATTGGAGGCATTGCTTGCAAATATATTTTCCCATTCAGATGGTTGTCTCTTACCTTGTCAGGATTTCTTTTGCTGGGCAGAAGCTTTTTAGTTTGATGTAGTCCCATTCATTTATTTTAGCTTTTACTTTACTTGCCTTTAAGGTCAAATTCACAAAACCCTCTTGGAGTACAAGGTGCTTGAGTTTAGTTCCTATGTTTTCTTCTATGTATTTTATTGTTTCAGGTCTTATATTCAGGTCTTTAATCCATTTTGAGTTAATTGTGAAATACAACAGTCTAATTTCATTCATTTGCAGGTAGCTTTCCAGTTTTCCCAGCACCATTTATTGAAGAGGCTTTCCCTCCTCCACTGTATGTTTGTGGCTTTCTTGTAGGAAATTATTTGCCACGTAAATATGGATTTGCTTCTGGACTCTTGATTCTGTTCCACTGGTCCATGTGTCTATTTTTTCTGCAAATACCATACCATTTTGATTATTGTCACTTTGCAATATAATTTGAAGTTGGGCAGAGTGATGCCTCCAGCCTCATTCTTTTTTCTCAGGATGGCTTTGGCAATTTGGGGTCTTTTGTGCTTTCATACAAATCTGTGATTTTTGTTCTATTTCTTTAAAAAATGCCAATGGGATTTTGATGGGGATTGCATTAAATCTGTAGAATGCTTTAGGTAATAAGGTCATTTTAACTGTGTTGATTCTTCCAGTCCAAGAACATGTAATGTCTTTCCATTTCTCTGTATCTTCTTTGTTCTCTTGAATAGGCTCTGGTACTTTTCGTCATATAGGTCCTTCGATTTTTGTTTAGATTATTCCTAGGTATTTATGCTTTTTGTTGCAATTGCAAAAGGAATTATTTTGAACGTTGATTTTTTTATCCAGCAAAATATATTTTGCTTTTGCTTGTTTGTTTTCGATTTCATTTAATTTAGATGATTTCTGTCCTTCTGCTGACTTTAGGCTTCATTTGTTTTTCCTTTTCTAGTTTTTAAGATGAAGCATTAAGTTGTTTTTTTAGAGTTCATTCTTGTTTTTGAGATAGGCCTATAATAATATGAATTTTCCTCTTATTACCGTTTTTGCCATGTCCCAAAAGTTTTGATTTGTTGTACTATAATTATCATTAATTTCTATGTATCTCTCTTTTTTATTTCTTCTCTGACCAGTTATTATTCAGTAGCATGTTGCTTAATCTCCATTTAGTGGTGGTTCTTCTCACTTTCTTTTCACAGTTGATCCCCAGTTTCAATGCATCAGAGAATATGATTGATATAATTTCAACTCTCTTTTATTTGATGAGACTATCTCTGTGTCCCAGTATGTAGTCAATTTTTGAGAATGTTCCATGTACACTAGAGAAGAATATATAAGCAGCTATTTGGGGATGGAAGGTTCTGTAAATCTTAATTATGTTCAGTTGGTCTAATGTATCATTTAAGGATGTTATTTCCTTACTGATTTTCTGTTTCAATGATCTGTTCATATTTGATAGTGGGGGATTTAGGTTCCCTATTACGATAGTGTTTTGGTCTGTTTCTCTCTTAAGTTCTGTTAGTAATTGCTTTGCATATTTCAGAGCTCCCTGATTGGGAGCATAGATATTAATAGTGTTATGTCTTCTTGGCGCATAATTCCCTTTATCATTATGAAGTGTCCTTCAGTATCTTTCTTTACATTTTTTTTTTGTTTTGAAGTCTATTTCATCCGATATTAACACTCTATTTCTGCTTTTCTCTGAATGCCATTTTGCTTGAAGTATCATTTTCTACCCTTTTCACTTTGAGTCTATATTTGTCTTTGGAACTAAATGTGTCTTCTGGAGTCACCATATGGTTGGTTTTTGTTTTTTGATCCAATCTGATACTCTGTGCCTTTTTATTGGTGAGTTCAGTCCATTTACATTTAGGGTGATTATCAAATATGAGGATTTTGTTGCCATTTTATCTTTTGCTTTCTGGTAGCTTGGTGCCTCTGTTGCTTCCTTGTCCTTGTGTGTCTGTTTATTTATTTTATTTTTTATTTTATTTTTAGTTGAGTTTTGTGGGTTTCCTCTGGTCCTTCTTGTTTTTTTGTTATATACTTCATTTCTGAATCTTTGGCATGTGGTTACCATTATGAATATGTAAAGGATAGTTATACATATACAGTTGTCCATGATCTTCTGTGCCTGCCTTAACTCCACTCCTCTTTGCAAATCTGGATCTTTGAATCCTCCCCTTTTCAGTCATTGTTGTCAAAATTTGTCCCTATGTTTGCTGAATGTTCATTACTATCTATAGCAAATCTCTTTATTTTTAAAGCTTATAATGCCCTGTTCTTAGTAAGGGTTGCACTCAGCTTCTATCTGCCTGCCAGTTGCCTTACTCCTAATTGTGTATTTTTTTTTTCATTTTGTTTTAGGCAAGCTGACCCCTTTCAGTGTTTCCTGTAGTGCAGGATTCATAGTGGAGAAGTCCCTCAATTTTTGTACGTCTGGAAAGGTCTTTTTTTTCCTCATATCTAAAGGAGAGCTTAGCTGGATACATTATTCTTGGCTGGTAATTCCTTTCACTTAATAGTTTGAATATTTGATTCCATTCCTTTCTGGCTTATAAGGTTTGTGCTGAGAAGTCCTGTGATAATCGAATGGGTTTTTCTTTATAGGCTGCCATCTTCTTTTCCCTGTCTGCCCTGAGAATTCTTTCTTTGTCATTGATTTTGATAATTTTAATAAAGTGCGTCTTGGTGAAGGCCTATTTGGGTTGAGATAATTGGGTGTTTTGTTGACTTCTTGAATTTCAAACTCCAGCTCATTTCTGTGGTAGTTCTTATGTGCAGAGCCCACACTCAAACATGCTGGTGTGCAGTTTGGGTGTTTGTTTGTTTGTTTTTGAGTTTTAGATGTTCAGCTTATTGTTGTTTCAAGTGAAGAGATCTGAGGACATCTCTAACTCCACCATGCTTCTCCCAACTCTGCATTTTTTTCTTAAAATTTAAAAAAAAAAAAAAAAAACTTCACTATGATTAGGTCTTGAATGGGATATGTCCAATCAGAAACTAAGTTAATTATAATATAAGAAGACTTCTGTTTGTACCTCATATAACTCCTCTCTGCTCTAATGATGTGATATTTTATCTCTAAAGCAATATATTGTGTAAATTATAATTTTTATTGTTTATTTCTTTCTCTGACAATAACTAAGAAATTGTTCACTGAGATTTAATCATAAAACCCCTTGGAGAATGGATCTATAAAGTTGTCCTAACAAAGTAAATTTATTATATTTTCATATATGTTTTCAAGAAAATATATTATAGTAATGTTAATTCATTCCTGTGTGTTTACCTTAAGGGTATAAATAATCAAAATACCTTTTTCCAGTGTTATGGAATTGTTGTCAATGACATGATATGTGCCACATTAGTTTCAGTATTAAATATTATTTGTAGGTATGTTCAGAATTATATCAAACAAAAAGTTTAAAAGTGAACTAATAGGTTGTACAGGGCAATGAAATATAGACTCTTCCACACTTGGCCAAATAGAGAAGGCTAAAATCTATAGCTATATTTTACATTTTTGCCTGCCGGTGAATTGGTGATGATTTTAGAATAGGCAATTTTGCTAAAGTTTAAGTTTAAAGCAGTTCCCCACATTTACCTATTTGGTTACATTTCTCCCAAATACACCATGAGGTCTTCTTTATAAGTAATTTAGATTACTACCATAGCCTCCTAAATTTTGTCTTCATCATCAAGATCTCCCTATTCTGTTTCTCTATAATATTTTAGAGAATAAATATAACCTAAACTCCCAAGTAGTCATTTAGAGTCCTTTATGAACTGGCTACAGTCTAACTTTTCAGTCTTCAAACAAATTTTTATTCATTTTTAAAGAATTTCATTCCATTCAGCCTGCTATCGAGCCACTCCAAATTCCTTTTTTAAACACAGTTATACATATTTAAACATATACATAGATAAACATTGTTATCTCCTGCCGTTGGGCAGAGGGAGGGGGACATTCATGGAGTAATTAAAATAAATCTTTATTATATTTTGAAAGGATGAAATACCTGTTACAAGCACTCCTGAACATTTCATTATTTTCAGTAACATCATTATATTATGAATATAAATGAATTGCCTCTTTCCAGCCTTTTTTCTATTATCAAAGGTGCACTAAGAATTTGGAGGAGAAATACTGCATGTTGTAGTCACGCTTCTTTTCCCTGGTCTTCATGGAAGCCTTAGTTTATTGTAAATAATACACTTTCTACAAATTTCCTTAAAGCTATATGTTTTGCAGACAAGCCCTTATGTTGGAAGGCCTCTTCTGGTGGTTTAATGCTAGCAATGATTTGGAGAAAGGTCTATGTACTTTTGGGGATTAGATAAGAAATTCATTTACCTGCATATAAAAGAAATATTTACCAGTGGCACTTCTTAGTAATAAAAATGATACTGTTTCTCCATATAACTTAGATTTTAGTTACATTTACTAATTAGTTCAGAACTTAAGTAGGAATAAAAACGGTCATTAATAGTTTCTTTTTAATCTCTGTAATATTTCTCATCATTTTAAATAAATGTTAAGGTTAGTATGTACTTTCTTTTATAATTTGTCTATATTCTGATGTAATGTTTCAATTACAGTGTCCTTGCTATTTTTGCTGCATCAATTGGCTCTTCCTTTCACAAATGATTTCTCTGTAACACACAATGCTGTTTGATAGCATTTTTACTACAGAACTTTTTTAAAAAAATTAGACTTAATCCTCTCAAAACTAGCTGTTTTATCAACTAATTAATATAATAGTCTAAATTATTTGTCGTCATTTTAACAGTCTTCACAGTATCTTCACCAGGAGTAGATTCTATCTCAAGAAATCACTTTCTTTGTTCATCCATAAAAGCAACTTCTCATCCATTATAGTTTTATCATGAGATTGCAGCAATCCAGTCACAATTCAGGCTGCACTTCTAGTTCTCTTAGCTATTTACACTACATCTGCATTTATTTCCTCCATTGAGGTCTTGAACCCTTCAAAGTCATCAACATGAAGGTTGGAATTAACATTTTCCAAACTTCTGTTAGTGCTGATATTTTGACCTCTTCCTATTTAATCACAAATGTTCTTAATGGTATCTATAATGGTGAATCCTTTCCAGGAGGTTTTCATCTACTATTGCAGCTATAGCCTATGAGATATATTTCTCAAATAATAAGATTTGAAAGTAAAAATTACTTCTTGATCCATGAGCTGCAGAATGGATGTTGTGGTAGCAAGCATGAAATAACATTAATATTGTTGTCCATCTCCAACAGAGCTCTTGGGTGACCAGGTACATCGTCAATGAGCAGTACTATTTTGAAAGAAAACCTTTTTTTCTGAGAATTAGTTCTCAACAGTGCTTTTAAAATATTCAGTAAATCCACATATATATGTGCAAATAATTTTTGACATAGAAGTCAAAACTATAAAATGGAGAAAAGAAGCCTCTTTAATAAACAGTGGTTTGAAAATTGGAAAGCCATATGCATAAGAATGAAATGACTGATATCTGTCACCATACACCAAAATTAACTAAAAATGGATCAAAGACCTAAATATAAGACCTGAAGCATTAATTGCATAGAAGAAAACATAGGAACTAAACTCATGGACCTTGGATTTAGAGAGAATTTTATGATTTTGACTTCAAAGGCAAGGAAAATAAAAGCAAATAAATGAATGGGACTATATCAAACTAAAAGGCTTCTGCACAGCGAAAGAAACCATCAACAAGACAAAACTGGAATCATTTAACTGTAAGAATATATTTGCAAACAGTGCTCTAACAAGGGGCTGGTATTAAAATATATAAAGAACTCATACAACTCAACAACAAACAATTTAATTAAAAAAATGAGCAAAGGACTTGAACAGACACTTCTTCCCAAGAAGACATACAAATGGCTAACATATCTGTGAAAGATGATCAATCTTACTAGCAGGATATCCATTGTTGCCTGAGCCATTAATGAGTGGAGAAAATTGACTATAAATGAACATAATGAAACTTTTTGGGGGTGATAAAATGTTTTGTTCTTTACCTGTGAATGTGGTTACACCACTCTAAAATATTGACAAAGTTCACCAGATTAAACTCTTAAAAATGAATTTTATTGTGTGAAATCTCTGGTTACAAATATAATTTAAATTATATAAGCAAAAAGAAAATAATAACTTTTAGAATCTAGCCCTGCTTCTTAACCAACTATGTTTTAAAATTAGCATCTCTCATCTTCATATATTACATTTATAAAATTGTAATAAAATTGTCTCCTCTACTATATTAATCATAAAAACTCTTACCTCATTCAGACATGTATCTTCATGAATGTGCTTTATAAACTATAAACTAGCTCTTTAAACATGTTTTTGATTACTAAATGATATGTATTTAATGTGTAGGGAAGTAGAATACATGACCCCAAAATATGCCACTTTGGCATGTTGATTATTTTGAGTTTAAGGCAATTGAGACCATGCTGGCTCAAGAGAAACTTCCGTGCCTTCCTTAACTTCGTAAAAGAATCTAAATTGGGTTTTTTTCTCAGAATAAGATTCACCAGGGATAAATTTTGTCTCATGGCAAGGCAAACATTTAATTACCAAACATCTGCTTTTATCATCCTGTGAATTTTCCTCTCTCTTAGAAGATCCAAGCCTTTATCCCATCCTTTAGCCAGAATGTCATATACATCACCATTTACTTTTCTGCCTCTGAATCTCTCATACATGTGGAGTCTCTGAACCTCTTGTGTATGTGTTCCTTATTTCTGTACCTATTAAATTAAATTTGATTTTCTCCTGTTAATTTGTCCCATGTCAGATTAACTGAAAGAACCTTTGTAGGGTAGAGGGAAAGTCTTCCTCCCAATAAATGGGTAATTGAATAAGATATTTTGGCTATGTTTGTGCTTGTGAGGGAAGATGAATATGTGGCATTTATTTTCCATTTTTTCTTACATTTAGAAAACTGCTCTCTACATTATAACCATAGGCATTGTTCACAAATATCTCTAGCTATAAAAAGCTTGCCATTATTTCCTTTCCAATTGATGTGAATGAAGCCCTTGTTTTAAAAAGCCGTCCATTTCTGATTTATGTACCTTTGACAGGAGTAACTATTGTTTTTTTTCCCTTAGTTATCCACAGATAATTCACTGCTTTCTTTCAGTCAAAGAGCAAATGTTAAGTACCTATGGGCAGGCACTGTGCTAAGTTTAGGGAATACATTTATCTTTTCACTGACTTGCTTTTACTACACTCTTTCACTTTCCTACACCACTGCAAATCTTTTATTCAAGCATCTCCTGGTTTTGCCATTTTCTTTAACAGGAGCCCATCTCAAAACAATTTATCTGAAAGTGATCTTGCATATCTAATTAAAGCACCTTTCAGATATTCCCTCTTTTTTTCAAAAATCTATTCAGCCTGTTAATGCAGAATGATTCAGGAAAAAGGAAACCATCTTTCATTCAGATAAACCTGTTTAAATTTTTATTTTGACTCTAGACAGTAGCATACTATTTCCAAGTTTTAGTGTTCTTATTTGTACATAGCCACTAATAATGCATCTTGTAGCAGATACTATACATTTAGAGAGCTTAAGACAATATCTGCCACATATAGTAACCCTTTGAAATGGCAGCTATTATTAAAGAACACTCACAAGTCTTTGTACTTCCAACTAGTTCTTATGTTAAGCTTCTCGAGATAGAGATAATATGGAGTTCTATAATAAGAAACACTATAGCGATACCATCAGTGTGTTGCATTGGCTCATAGATTATTTGGAATCCCAAAGATCTATGTACATAAGAGAAGCAGCAGTAGTAGGCAGGAATATAAAACATTTCAGTACATACTTCTCTTTCTATTTGAGGTTTTTTTCTTATTTGCTCATGGTAGCAAATTCAATTCACATTTTAATTGAAATTTGGTTTTTGTGAAGTTGTAGACTCTTTAGTTTCATTGTCATATTTCTCTTGTAGTGCAAGTGCAAATGTTTTAATGTAAAAGATAATTCCTGTTTTGTTAAACTGGTATGTGTGTGACAGCCTCATTGCATTTACACTGGACTTTATTGTTTCTTTATGAAGCATATTTAATGGATAGAATACAATGGAGGTTGTGTGTGTTCATTTTGCAAGTGTGTTGGGGTTATGATTGGGAGAAAATAGTGGAGATTAGGAATTTAGAATGAGAAGCTGTGAGAAATATATACAAATATAATTCATCTCCCACTAGAAGAGATAGTTTTAATAAAAATAAATTTTATTATATTTTGCCTAGCTTTAAGATGCATCCTTATACAAGTATTTTAAATCAGAATATAAAATCTACATTAATACATTTGGATTATAAAAGATACTGAAGATGATTACCTCCATTGTGGTAATTGTGTTGCTGGAACCATTGAGTAGAAATTAAGTTTATCTTGAAGACTGAACAGCCCCATCCATCAATCATCCTCTGAAGAGGTTGTTTCCAAAAGTGTCAAGGATTAGGGGGGAGGGTAATTAGATTGAAGGAAGAATGTACTTGTATCTTGCTATACCTTTTAAGAGTTATGTTCCTGAATTCAAAGGTAAAAACAGGATAGTAGATTGCCTATCTGTGACAGAAACTCCTGTTTTTAATATGAAATAAAATACTAATTGGCAACATTGTAAGATAAACTTGATTTAATATGTGTTATATTTATTTTTCCTACCTCACAATCTTCACTGTAAACTTGTCAAAATACATCTCATCATAACTATCACTGAATCAGTCCCTCCTCATTCTGTAATGTGAATTTGCTTTATTATTAAGACCATTTAATTCTTCTGTAGAAAATAAGAGAACAAAAAAATAATGATGATAAATAAAATAAGTATAGAAACAAGTAGCTTTTGAGACATAGAATTCATGAGTATGTTATCTTATGTAAGTAATTAGTAAACTATGTGACAAATTGGGCATTAACTAACATAAGTAAAGTATTATGTGATAAAAATAGAGATACAAAGATCAAGTGACACTTATATTCATAATACAATAAATATATTAAATCATGTAGTATTTCTGGTACACAACAAAATCATGAGGCTTATGAAGCACCCAATACTTATGAGTTTTTAATTGGCCAACTATTGGTTTACACTCCTTCTGGCCCTACCTGTGGTCTCCCAAGAAACATAAATAAATCTGCAGCTGTTCATCAAGCTAAATGAGAACTATAGATTGATAAAACGCATCTAGGGCTAAGTAGTTCTTTCTTCTTCCTTGTACTCCATCCTATGTATGTTGTCTCATATGCATTCTCTCCTTCATTCCTCATTGTGTGTTTTTAATTGATACGCAATTCTGTGTTAGTGGAAAATCTCAATTTGGTCAGTGAATTTTCCTGTTGCTTGAACTCTGGGATATATTTCCTGGTGGTTTAATGAGAAGACATCAATGAATCAAGATAAATCTCCATATCAAAGCCACATTCTCATTATAATACCATAAGCAACATTGGATGCCTTGAAAACAGAAATTAAGAATTTACAATGTTGTCTATGAGTCCCTACATTTATCTGATGGGTGAGAAGAATATAAATCAGAGCTAACTAGAGACTTCCATCTGTCCAACATTGCTCTGATTGGACACAACTCATTGAGTATTTTTCTATGGCTGGTATGTTGTCACCTAGGTGTATCTGAGCGCACCCAGATATAACAAAGGTTCCATGCACCAGATATTACTTTGACTTACCTTTACTTCTTGGTTTATTTTTCCTTCATCTTGGTTATTTTTTTCTCTCAACATGTAACTGTTTAAATCTACTTAACATAAAATGAGTTTGTGATATTTTTCTATACTTCATTAGCTGCCTCGCTCTTGTCTAGTAAAGTTGGACTTTTCCATAAAGACTGCTTATGTGCTGCTAGCACTGAGGAGAAATGAGGCAAGACATCAAAGTAACTGCTGAATCAAGCAAAACCTGAATCTATACACAAAGGCTTTTATTTGACCGATATGCCTTTGTTTATGCAGATATGTTTTGTTTGCCCTGACTGGATATGAACATTTCAAAAGGCCTTAATACTACTTAACATTTGGTGGCAAATTCTAAAGCCATATACTAGATAAATTATTTTATTTTTCTCTTGCTATTTTTAATGTATTTTTTCTTTTCTTCTTTCCATCCCAGCCTCTCATCATTTAAAATTTTTCTCTTTATTTTTTTCTTCTAAATCCATTTTTTCTTTTCTTTTATATCACTGTCCACTCTCACTTTGTGTTTCCAAAATAGCGAAATACATCTTTTCAAATATGAATGCTTCCAGTAATAAGCAAGTCCCCTTTATATACTCTCTGGTGTGTGGACCCTTGAAATGACCAAGAGCTGGGCAAACAAAAAAAAAAAAAAAGAAAATATATAGCATTTTAAAATAACATTTACATAAATTCCAAAGAAAGCATTTTTCTTGTGAGCTTATACTCTGAGACAGTATGGCATCTCCTTTACTAATTCTGAATTTGAATAGGTAGAAGTGCCTAGCCAAGAATAAGTCAACATTTTAGACTATGAGCACTGTTTTGAGTTCTAAACTTTGATAGACCTCTAAAACTTAAAAACAGAAATTAGCAGCATTATTATTTTAAATGACATCCCTTCCTTGGGGTAGAGTGGGGGGAGTAAAACACAATGCCTCCACATATTAAAAATTATTGGTTCTAATAATGATAATTAACCCCCAAAACAAAATCATCAATTGCTGTATTTTCAGTGGGTGTTTTTCAAAGAAGTTTTTAGAAGTGATGATAATAGTTGCTAGTATCTTTTTAATTAAGCTTTGGCTGTCTTGTTGATCAATGTCTACATTTGGAAAAATTGAAAAAGAGGCCATGTTTATTTGGATTTTTTGGCTCCTTTTTCCTTCTCTTCCTGTGTTGTGCTTCAACATCACAACCATCACCCTTGAGCACTTCTCTCGCCTCTGTTTTTAAGAAAGGATCAGATCTCTATTACTTAAACCTATATACTGCCTTTTGGTATTTTCATATTCATCATTAGTGAATAATTTGATATTTCAGCATATTTTACTCGATCAAATACCAGGCAGGTAATACTGTCTCTTGTGATTTTACAATCATATAAAGTTACATAGAATCCATCGTTCCTTCAAGATGTTTAAAATCAGGAAGGTTTGATACAAACAGGAAATAATTATAGTGACATCAACAAAATAAAAAAAAATAATTGGTTATTATCTTCTTTGGTAAAGTGGAAAAGAAGATGAATTTTGGCTAATAAAGAAATTTCCAACATTAGTTTACTAGCTAACCAGGAGAGGTGCTTTGTTCCTGCTGTAAATTGTAACTGCACTATGTAGTTGACTGCTTCATGAGTGTATGAGAATATTTTTCAAAAAGCATAACATAATGGAAGATAAAGTTTTGGGGTGCAATAGTGTATTAGTATGTTAGGAACAAATTGTATTGAAATTTTTAAAAATTGAAAATTATCATAGGAAATCATGCATCTAAATATATTTTTATCAATGTTTTCATCTATTCTCTGAATTCTGTCTATTTACATCCCTTTAGGGATCTTGATTCATTGACTATCTTCTAATTTTCCTACGTGTTTTCTTTTCCTCTCTCCTGACTCTTTTTACAATATATTTTAAATCATCAATTTAAGCCTCCTCCATCTCATAAATAAATTAGAAAAAAAAACACACATATTTTATGCCACTCTGCCCTTTAGCTTTAGCTCTCTCTCTTTCTCTCTCTCCTCCTCACAAACTTCTTGAAAGAGTCATCCACATCCTTTTCTTAGCTTCCTTATCACCTATTCTTCTACTGTGGTTTCAAAAGTAACAGCTCTTTCTGAGATTGACAATCAAGTCCCAGTGGCTGCCTCTAATGACTGCTTTTTCAGTCCCACTGGCCTTAGCATCTCAAATACCTTTGGTCTATTCTCCATTGCATAAGCTCTTCTATGTATTTTTGAAGATAAACTCTTCTATTATTCTCTTTTTCTATTAACTCTTTGGCTGCTACCTTTCTGTGTTATTTATTGAGTCTTCTTCTGAAGTTGTTCCCTAAATATTGATGTCTCTCTGCATCAATGCATTCATTTTTTATCTATGCATTCATTTATCATTCATCAATTCTCTATGGGTAAAGTCATCTATCCCCATGGCTTCCAAAAGTTTCTATATAATGATAGTGCTCAATTATTTGTATCTATCCCAGATCCCTTAAAGTAGCCTCAAGCCCACATGTCCATCTGACTTCTAGGCATTTCTCCACAAGACCATCCAGGAAACTCAAACAAAATTCAGTATGTCCTTCATCTGCTGCATCTGTTTTTATGTAGTATTTTTTCTTTTTATTTTGATTAATAGGTATACCTGATTACTCTATTTCCCATTTTAAAACCAGGCTCTCATTTGTGATTCCTTCATCTTCTTCACCTTGTATTTAAATTATCACTAAGTAAATTTGATCCAAACTTCAAAACATCCATTGATTCTCTCCAATTGTTTCTTTTCCTTAATTATAACTTCTATCATTTAGTTTCCACTTTAGCCTTTCCCAGCTTCTAAGTCTTTATAAAAATCAGATGTGTTTCCTGTTTTTTTAATAAGTATATGTAAGTATTGGCATTTTCTATCTGTGACTGTGGGTATCTACCTCCATTTTATACCCAAACTGCTACTTGTCTCATTAAAAAATTTAGTTATTTCAACTAAATATTGTTTAAACTAAATACCTGGAAGTTCATCTTGACCACACATATTCATTCTATTAGAAAGTCCTTTTAGTTCCACATATAACGTATTTCTAGAGACCAAGTACTGATCCTATACCCACTACTACCACTCCACTCCATTTCCTTTCAGGACACTTGCAAGTGCTCCAAGCATGGCTCCCTGCTTACACTATTGCTCTCCACTAGTGCAAAGGCCAATTGTCTAAATTGAAAGTCCTCAACCCCCGGCCGCAAACTGATACTGGTCTGTGACCTGTTGAGAACTGGGCGGCACAGTAGGAGGTGAGTGGCAGGCGAGTGAGCAAAGCTTCATCTGCTCCCCAGTGCTAGCATCACTGCCTCAGCTCCACCTCAGATCACCAGGCATTGATTCTCATAGGAGGACCAGTCCCTGATGCCAAAAAAGTTGGGGACAGCTGGTATAATAAAGTAAATAACATTTTTACACATCTCAGGAAAAAAATTGCCAATAGCGTTCCTAGTTATTTATCTTGTCCTAGAGGACATCACTAATGTGTCTTCTCCATGTGTTATTAAGCTTCTTTTCCAACCATACTCAAAACCATACTTACTCTGCTTCAGCCACACTAGCTACTTTCTGTTTAATGAACAAACTCAAGCTACCTTTTGTGCCTAGAATCTCTTTCCTTGCTCCTTCATTTAATTTGTAATTAAATATCACCTTCTCATAAAGGTCTTCCTATACAATTTTATTACAATGCTCTCCTTCTCATTCCCACCTAACCACTGACTTCAACTATGTTCTCTTTCCCTCAAAACACTTAACATCAACTCAAACTTGCCATTTATTTTCTACATGTTTATTTGTCTCTCTCACTCTCTAGAATGTGAGCTCCCTGGATCAGTAACTGTATCTATCTTAATTAATACTTTAACAATACACAATGCAGAACCAACATCTGATATGTGATAGGTAGTTGGTCAATAAATTTTTGAATAAGTGCATGTTGACTGATTTAATCTGTGAGACTTTGAATAAGTAATTTGTTCTTAGAATGTCTTAGATTCTTCTCTTGTAAAACAAAAAAAGTGGACCAGAGGAACTTCAGGCTTCCTTCCAGGTCTAAATCTCTAGCTCCCTAGACATTGTGGTAATTTCCTTTTCAAATAGATTTCAGTGTCATAAAATAAGGTAGATAGCACTGCTCCTTTTAGCAGAGGCCATGCAGATAAAATGTGTGGAGCACCTGAAGCAAGTAGTCTTAAGTAATCTCACAATCTACCTCATGAAGATGGAAGCAGAATCTTTGAAATAGTAAATGGAAACCCTGATGGATCCATTCTCTCTTATCATTCCCTCACCCACCCCTCACCACCTCCTCTTTTAGCTTTTTTGACTCTGAGGAACACAAGTTGAAAACAACTGACCTGGAAAAACATTAACATTTTGTTGGATATCTCACTGTAAACCTGTTCCATGAATTTTCAAAGGAAGAATAGAACAACTGATCAGAAGAATGACTCCCAGATACATGTGGAATTGAGCATTAAGAAAAAAGATTTGAAATGTGTTTTGGATTTGCTCAAATAGAGTTGATGAAAAAACATTAATTCTTATTAGTTAAAAAAGCAATTTAAAATGGTGAAATATTTACTGCTTTGGATAGCACATTCATAACTACTGAAATATATCCATTTGGAGTAATCATTTCCATCATTGGTTAGAAGTTTTAGACAATAAAACTAAAATAAAGTGAAAATTTATTGGACCCTCTTTTGTTAAAATTACCAATTATTTTGATTTGTATTTTATACTTTAGTTTCAAAATGCATATCTGCTTTTCTCTGTGATTTATGAAATCAGTAGCCAAAACAATAAAACCAAATTCAATATGTAATTTTTTTTACTTAAAACTAAAAAGATATTGGAAGCTATGATTAAAGAAGTGTGTGTCTAGAGACTATACTGCTAATGAAAACAAGTGAAAGCAATGGAAATTTTTGTTAAAACATGAAAAAGGAGCTTGTTAATAAAACCTGACAGTTCATATAATAGAATATACATTAGCTTTACAGTTATTATAGACCATTTTCATATCACAAGAACTAAATAACAAGTCCATATATCTTTAATTCTACAAATCTGATTCATCTAATGCTTATCATTTTAAATTATTATTGTGTGTATTTTTGTCTATATTTAAAAACTCTGGATATTTCTTTCAAATTCCATACATAGTTATACATTATATTCTGAGAGATTCAAAGGTTAATATTTTTCCAATATAAAAATATGAAATGTATTTTAAGTAATGCATAAATATGAAAAATTCTGCCAATAATATAGATTATACTATATATAGATATAGATGGTACAGCAGATTGTACCATCTTTGTAGGAAAACTGTCACAGGAGCAAAATTAACCCTTAATACATTTGCTACTAAAATAATTTGAGATATGCTGAAGTACACAATTCTGTAAATATATGATAGGTAGATGATAAAATGATGATGATAGATAAATGATAAATAGATTGATAGATGATAGATGATAGATAGACAAAGATAGATAGATAGATGATAGATAGATAGGTAGATAGATAATTATTGTATTTGAGCCAATCACCTTAAATGAAAATGACCACAGAGACCACTGAAATAGAAGGCATGAGTTGGCCTTTGTTGAGGATAAAAGGGTCAATGAGCTATACTGGCTGGCGTTTATCATGCACATTTTTTTATTATTATTAATTAGTTATGAGGTGATAAAGGACATTTTTATATTGTCACTGCTTAAAATCTTCTAACCAATTTTTAGTTTTAACTAATACCCTCTAAATGTGTGTGTGTGCACATACGTGTGTTACATATGTATATGATGACCTTTTTATGCCTTTTATATCTATTTTATCTTTGTAATTCCCTCAGAAGATTTTGCTAAGCATTATATTTAATAGTCATATATACTTAATAATATATAATATATATCATATATAACGTATTTCAAATTCAATTGTGACAAGTATGTTATTGTCTAGGATCCAGGGACTTATAATAGCCGTAGCTGAAATAAAGGTAAAACCATCTAAGGAATAGAGGAGAAACTGTTATTAGAGAAGAATTGTGAATATTGTTTTTCTTATATAAATCCTCCACGGCTATTGCTAAGGTACTATCTTCCTTGCCAAGAAATCCATGAAACTGCCAATAATTGGAAATGTGCATTATTACTGTTTCAGAATACACTCATTCGATTGATATGTAATTGCAGAGCAAGAGCCCCATTACCAACTTAAGAAGTGACATTTTGCAATATGGATCTCTTACAAAAACCAGTAGTGACATTTACTGTATTGTAAACCTCAGATGCAAAGCTGTGGCTCTATTCGGTGAGTTATCTGGAAAAGATAGCTGCTCCATATAACTTTGTGTCATAAGTTGTCACTTGCAAGAATTTTGCTTTCTTACAAAGAAGAATAGTTCATTTCTGTTAAATTTACAGAACAATCTGCATGTTATGAAAACTAAAGCAACAGCTTTGACTATTAAACCTATGATTTGTTTATTTAAAAAAATAGCTCACTTTTTATTTTTATTGATTCAAACACCAATATAAATTTATGATTACGACAGACTATTTCTTCTCATAACATTTGTTTACTTCTGTTTTTCTGACTGAGGAATCACATATGCTCAATGTAGAAAATGTAAATATTTGCAAATTATGAAACTTTGAGAAAATACAATTGTCTATTATTTCACCATCCATATGCGTGTGTGTGTGTGTGTGTGTGTGTATACACACACACATATATATGTAATATTTATACATGAGTGTGTATTTTGTTATGTAGCTCTATGGATTTGTGAATAGAATAGATATGTGAAATATCTAGCTATTAATTAATATTTGATCTTTGGAAAAATGCAGGGATTGGAGTTCAGATTCCCTGCACAGTCAAAAAATTATTTATATCTTTTGACTCCGCTTAAACTTACCTACTAATAGCCTACTGTTGACCTGAAACCTGATAAGATAGCCGATTAACATGTATTTTGTATGTTATAGGTATTATATACTGTATTCTTACAATAAAATAAGGTAAAAAGAAAATGTTATTGAGAAAATTATAAGAAAGAGAAAATACATTTATGTTATCTGTTTACAAGATGACTTATCTGCCAGTACCTACATCAATATTGCCTTATATGATATAAAACGCTGTAGATATTATAAGTATTCCCAACACTAGACATAAAAATGAAAGATAATGTGCAAAATAAATTCTGATTTATTTACAGATATAACATTCATGCATTGATAAGGAAGAAGCGGCAATATATTTGCTTTATGGTAGTCTAGTATAATTGATGCAATTATTTCATGGTGGCCTCACCTGTACACCTGTATATTTTTATTATAGATATATTCATAATATAGCATTAGAATAATTATTATATTTAAAAAACACCACTTAACCTGTGGTGATAGGTTGATATGCAGTTTCACCAATTATGAGAGAGGCAGAATACTGTTTGGTAATATAATTCTTTGAAAACAAAATTATTTTAAAAAGTAAGAAAACTAACACATTATTAATTTTATATTAAATATCATTCACCTTATGCCTATGTAAATATAGGCTATTCATTTCTTGCATACAGTATTCTACATGATGATTACTTAGACTATGATTATGACTTGAAAATGTCTCATAAATGCCTTGTGGTTATTAGATTTTCACATGAAGACATTCACACACATACACAACAGATAAGTTTACTAAGTGTATGGCATGTGACTATTTACGGTTCATTAAATGGAAGTGGATTATCATAAAGTCCTTCATCCTCATTGTCTTCACTTTGAGTAGGCTGAGGAGAAGAAGGAGGGGTTGATCTTGCTTTCTCAGTGTGGCAGAGGCAGAAAAGGTGAGGGAGAAAACTCTTCTGTCAGATTATCTAATGCCAATTTGTTTTTCAGCACTGCTTATTTATTTCTTCTTTCTCATTGTCTGACATCGTTTTGGAAGCACTCGTCTCCATTATCTATTAATTCTTTGGTATGTTGTCTATTAACTCTTGAATTTCTCCAAGATTCATGTCTTGAAACTCTTTACTCCTCACTTTTTCCATATCCACATTCTCTTTCATGATTTCCTTAATTGGTTCTGTTATAAATTCTCTGAAGTCATGCACACATCTGGACAGTTTCTTCATCTTAAATTCACTGATTTGAGCTTGATGAATTTCATGATTTTTTTTCTATAACAACCATGGCATGTTCAATAGTGTAATACTTTCAGATTTTGGTGATGTTTTCTCTATTGGGGTTCTCTTTCATAGCATTGAGAATCTTTTTGATAGCATACCATATATAATGAACTCCTGATCGAAAGGCTGAATTAGAGACGTTATGTGTGGGAGTAAGTAGACTACAATGTCTTTAGTGTTGAATTCATGGGTTCTAGGTGGCTGGGGAATTGTCCAATATCAAAAGAACTTTACAAGGCAGTCCTTTATGGGCAAGGTACTTTCTAATTGCAGGGACAAAGCATTGATAGAACCAATCAAATAATTGTGTTCTTATTGTCCAGGCCTTCTTGTCATAAAGACTGGCAGCTGGTGTTTATTTATTTATTTTTTCTTCAAGTCCTGGGGTTAGCAGCTCTATAAGATAGATAAGGGCAGTCCTGATCATAAGACAGATAAGGGTAGTCCTGATCATAAACTCAACTGCATTTGTACAAAACAATAGAGTTAGTCTGACCCTTCCTGCCTTAAATCCTTGTCCTTGCTTCTCTTTCTTATTAATATATGTCCTTTTTTGGCATTTTTCCCAAAATAATGAATTATTGTCTGCATTAAGAATGTATTTAGGCAGATATCCTTTCTCTTTAATAATTTTCTTAATGTCATCTGGGAACTTGTCTGCTGCCTCTTAGTCTTTAGAAGCTGCTTTTCTTTTTTTTTTTTTAATCTTGATATTTTTTTAAAGCTGAGCCTCTTTTAAAAATATCAAACCATCCTTTCCTGAGATTAAATTGTCTAGTTTTAGGTCGTTCACCTCTTTATTTTCTTTTTTTTTTTGCAGCATGTATCAAGCAATTCAACTTTTCCTTGTAATATCATAACTTTTCTATGCTTCTTGGGAGTACTTCTAGCATCATAGTGGCACTTTGTATGGGTTTCATGGTGTTATTCCATGTCGATGGTATTTCACTAAACACGAAAAAAAGTATCCAAGCACCTGAGAGATCACTTTTACTGCAATATGCAATTTACTGAAGAGATGAACTCACGTGGAGATGATTAGCATCACAAGGCTTTTTAAGTGGACACTTGCAACCCTTGAGCTCATTGCAATAGCAACAGGAGGTGGCTATAAAGTTACAGTAGTACAGAATGTAGGTAATTTTATGCAGTTAAGGTTTAATAATGAATTTTTTACATTGTTTACATTTCTCTCAAGTGCAAATGACACAATGTACGATCTGTGTTTGTGTTGGTTTTTATAAATTTTAATATCTTATATTAAATAGACTAGTGTCTATATGTATTTTGTGCATTCATGACATGCCTTTTTCTTAACATTTTAAATATTTTTAGGTTATGTGGTTTGTCTGTGAGTTTTTCATGTTGCTACATTACTACAAAATTTTCCAATATATTTATTGAAAAAAAATCCACATATGAGTTGACCTGAACAGTTTAAACTTAATTTATCCAAGAGTGATACTTTTTTTTTATTGAAACGTTTTTGTCCATACAGTTTTACATTCTCCATTTTTCATATGATAATAATGTTTACTCATGGTATCATACTTAATCTTAAAAAAAATATTCCTTTTGCTACTTTCTAATTTTCAAGTTATGTTTACACAACACTGTATTTAATCAATCCCAATTGTTGGACTTTTAGATTATTTCCTTTTAGTTTATTAATATTTTTGCTATTATGAATACATAGTTTATATATATACATATATTCATATGAATCATCTTTTCAAAGTTTATTCACTTCCCTAAGAAATTATTTCCAAGTGAAATTTTTAAGATTAAAGAATGTGAGATGCAATATTCACATGCATTTTAAAATACCTTTCTCTACAGGTTGTACTGATTTTAATTTCTATTAGTAATAGATAGGAGTGCCTGTCTCACTGCTTTGAGGATCATCTAAGAAATGTTAGCCAACTTGGTATGTGTGAAATGGTGTCTCAATATTGCTTTAATTGAATCCTTTTTCTTATTAAGCAGGTAGTACATTTTCCATATATTGAATAATTGTTTACATTGACTTTAATACTATTAATGTATTTATTTTTAATTGTTCTTTTAATTTTTATGATGTCTTTGTATATGTGTTACTTTTGATATGTGAAATTCATTTATTTACATTCATTTAGGAGGATCTGTATCTTATTTTATTAATAAAGTTTAGAGATTTAATTTTTAAATGGGCAATAGCAAGAAATTAAAATGCTTTCACATATATCTGTTTTATGTAGCAATTTGTGTCATGGAACTGCCTAATGAATCTGGTATGTAAACATGGCCATACTTCATTCCCCCTTTCATTTGTTCAATAAATCACTTAGGCATTTTTTTTTTTTTTTACCAGAGAGCCATTCATCACCCTCTTTCGTTGAATTATCAGAGAACCACAGGTACGTGCTCACTTACACTTTTCATTTACTTGTTCCAGTCATGTTTTCAATAGTAAAATGAAGCAAGAGAGCTGATATGTCTCATCAGCATGTTTTAATCAGTTCTTGTCATAGCAAATAACTTTGAACTTTGGGCCTACATAAAAAAAAATGATATCTGTCCTGGACCAGATGATACACTGGCTGTTTCAGATTAATGCTAAGCTTCAAAATGCTGGCTTGTTTACTCCACACTTACAAACTGAATCACATCCTACAGCATTACCAGGCAGGTAGGTCTGGAGAAGGTTATTAATTTGTTTGCCTGCTGGGTTAAGACAAGCCTTTTGAATAGCATTTTTGTTAGACTCAAATCACAGAGACTCTTTTTCAGTTGTAGGAGTAGCCAAACGCAACCACTTATCTTGACATGCCACACAACACTAGACCTCTAGAATTTCACTGTGATAGAAGCTCCCTGAATTTTTATTGGCTTTTTTTCTCTCCCTCTGACACAGGAATGGGTTACCAATAAGTCTAGAATAGTTTCTACTTCACTAGCTTCTATTGGGATAATGTCATCAATGTAATGGTCCAATGTGATATCCTATGGAAGACAAAGATGATCAAGTTTCCTGAGAACTAAATTATTACATAAGCCTGGAGAGTTCATATACCCCTTGAGGTAGGACAGTGAGAATGTATTGCTGGCTGTTCTGGCTAAAAGAAAATAAATTCTTATGGTCTTTTAAAAGAGGAATAGAGAAAATCTGCCCAATCAATAGCTGTATACAACATACCAGGAGATGTGTTTAACATAAGCAATGAAATGACATTTGGTATAGAAGCTGCAATTAGAGTCACTACCTGGTTAAGCTTATAAAACCTACAGTCATTCTATTCGTCTTCCACACAGGCCAAATAGGAAAATTGAGTAGAGATATGGTGAAAAATTACCACTCCGTATCTTTCAGTTCTTTATGGTGGCACTAATCTCTGCAATCCTTCCAGGAATATGGTCTGTATTGCTTTTGTTTTACTATTCCCCTAGGTAAGGCAGTTCTAGTGGCTTCCATCAGGTCTTTCCCACCATAATAGCCCTATTACACAGGTCAGTAAACCAACATTGGGATTTTACCGGGTGCTGAGTATGTCTATTCCAATTATTCGTTCTGACTCTGGGGACATAACCACAGAATGGGTTTGGTGAACTCTGGAACCACTCTGTGATGGACCAAAACTAAAACTTTATCAGTCACCTGACCCTCATAAGCCTGTACTTTCAGTGATGGACCAGAGACACTTTAGGTCTCTTGGAATCAGTGTTAGTTCAGAACCAGTAGCCAGTAGTCCCTAAAAGTCTAATTATTTTCTTTTCCCAATGCACAGTGTGGACCCCAAGAAGAAAGATTTATTTGATATGACCCTTTGAAGTA
This sequence comes from Eonycteris spelaea, assembly GCA_003508835.1. Lineage (NCBI taxonomy): Eukaryota > Metazoa > Chordata > Mammalia > Chiroptera > Pteropodidae > Eonycteris > Eonycteris spelaea. The sequence goes on along the minus strand of PUFA01000286.1, from coordinate 1,603,632 downwards.
ATTTATCTACTGAGATGGACTCCCCATGGTCAACCAAGGGCCACATTTTCTGACTAATGATTCTATCAGCATTTGCTGACAAGGTCTCCTCACAGATTCTGTATACAGGAAAAAAACAAAAAAAAAAAAAACAAAAACAAAACAAACAAAAAAAAAAACCTCAGACTGACTTTAGGTTTCTTGCACTATGCCTTGCTTGTTCCATGGAAGCTCTGGTTTTGTCTTTCGAGTAATGCCCTATTCATTCAGAACTATGCAAACTATACCCGTTTGCCTTTATACCAACTAATTAGAACTGCATGATTTAGACAAGTTAGAACTGTACAATTTGGAAATCTCATTTATATGAAATATATTAAAATGGGATCTGGGAGTGGAAAAATACTCTATAAAAGGTAACTTCTTAGTCCTGGGAGAGCACAATTTAGGTTGCTACATGAATCTTTGTCTCCTGGGATGCAGCTCTTATTGCTCAAATAAATGTCTTTAGTTCTTATTACAGTTCAATTTTTTTTTTCTTTACAACAGTTACCCTGGTAACAGGCTATAGGTCCCTTGGGAAAAGGTTGAGAGAAAGATTAACAGTATAAATTTTTGACAGTGTACCAGGGTCTTTCCTTATGATAATCAAGTCTCTCCTTCACTCAAGTGGCTTTACAACTGTAAATTGGCTCAGGTCTAAGAACTGATTGAGGGCCTTGACTCTCTTTCATGTTTCAAGTTATATTTTATTTATTTGACTCAAAATTTTCCTACTTATAAACTAAATATCTAGTAGATTCTCTGTCTATTTCACTTCTAGGAACACAATGATCAACTAGCTAACACCATAGGTTTCTGTGAGTCACACTATTGTGATTGCTTCTTTGACTCTGCTGTTCTTTATGGTAACCACTTTACCATTGGTGATTGAGTACCACCACTTAGCCACTGCCATTCCTTAGAATCCAATTACTATCATTGCATTTATGTTTCCCAATTTGATGACTACTGTTTCAACTGTAAGGTTTGGCTTAGAAAAGAATAACCACAGAGCTCTTTGAGGATACTGAGGTTTCTTCGCAAATTTATTTCTAATAGTCACGGTGAAATGTGTGTCTTCTAAACCCTCCCAGAGTGGACAAGCAGATTTTAAACAACAAATCCACTCTTAACATTTCAATCTCCTTAAGCCTCCCCCACCCTCAAGTTTTATTGAGATATAATTTACATATAACATTGTATAAGTTTAAGATGTATAATGTATTGATTTAATACACTGATATATTGCAATGTATTTACCACCCTTAGTATTAACTAACACCTTCATCATGTCACATAACTATCATTTCTTTTTGTGGTGAGAATATTAAAGAGATCTACTGTCTTAGCAACTTTTATGTAGTAGGGAGATCCCTCAAATAACTAAAAATAAAATGGCTATATAATTCATCAATCTCACCCTGTATATGTACAGAAAGAAAATAAAAACAAACTACTGGGAAGATATCTGCACTCCATGTTTATTGCATTATTATTCACAATAGCCAAGATATTTAAATAATCTAAGTGTGTCAACAGGTGAATGGCTAAAAAAGAAAAAGTGCAATATGTATATGATATATAATATGTGTGTGTGTGTATATATAATATATATTTATATATTTATGTATATTATACACACGTGGCTGAATACTATTCTATTATATATATATATAATATATTATATATTTTTATATATATTATATATAATTATATATATATATATATGCCATTTGAGACGATATTAGACCTGAGGGCATTTTGTTAAATAAAAGTCAGACAGAACATCAATACATTTAACTTACATGTGAAATTTAAAACTTTCTAAGCTTTTGAATCCCTTTCCTTACAATTCCAGTTTACTCACTGTGGTCTAACTTTTGGTCCAGTTTCACCTACCAATGGGAGCGGATAATAATAAAAGCTAATAAGTCTGATACATTTAATACTCAAAAAAACCTATCCAGAGTCCATGTTTTGATTCATGTCATAATTTTCAAATCATATTCTTTATATTTTATTTTTAGTTATTTTATTTAATTAAATATAGCGATAATACTGATAATAATGACAATGATTGTGACAAAAATGACTAGCACTTACTAAATGCATGCTCTTTGGAAGATATTTCTTGGATGCTTTTATCAGTGCCTTTTAAAGAATTTCCTCACCAATCCTCACAACAATACTTAGACATAGCAACTATAATTGCCTTATTTTTAATAGATGATAATTTTGTTTTATTTCAATTGCTGCATATGTCATTCCTTATACTTACTATGTTTCTTTATTGTCTGAAACTCTGATTATAATGTGATCTCAATAAGGTTAGGAATTTGTCTTATTTACCCCTGTAATATAATTTTCGATGTTCAAACATATATAATTCAAACATTTCTTCAACACATGAATGAATGAATAAATGAAGACCCTAAATAGTAAATCCATAGGTCTGTTATCATATAAATATATGTTTGAAAGAAAAAACTTTTTGAGATATGTAAGTTCCATCAATTTCTCACCATTCTTATAATTGAATAAAATTTAAAATATTTTAGAGATTATGTGATCTTTAGCAGTTAATAAAGACAAGTATTCACAGGTGGTGTTTTAGTCATTGATCCCTCTGGCAGTTGGAACTTTGCAGAGAATGAAGTAATGGAATAAAACATTGAGTATGAAAATGGAATTTTAAAAAGGTGCATTTCCAAATTATGTCTCAAGATACCAGACTAATATATTTTACCCCTTGCCAATAAGCTATGTCATTTATAGATTGTTTGATATTGAGATATTAAACTAAATTTATGGGTGAAAAAATACTCTCAGTAAGTACAGTTTAGTCTCTATGCAAATAGTACATTTAACATGTTAAATAAATGGAGAAGATGGTCAGAGGTTCACACAAGGAAACAACATCACCTTATAATAACAACATCACATGAACACAGATATGCAACTTAAATTCTAGACATTCATGTACATGGAACAAGAAAATGGATGATACACAAACTGGATAATCTATCACAGTAATGTTCACTCCTTGAAAAATTAAATAGTTTAGATGAGTTTAGACTAGGCATTAGAATGTGGAAAGGAGAGAGTTGCACTATTACACGGAAGTGATTTTGTTAATAAAGCACAAGGAAGAGAACTAAGTTCTTTGTCAAAAAAAAAAAAAAAGGATGTATAGAAAGTTAACAAACCTAAACAAGAAGTCATCTTAGGGAGACTGTGGATAAGGCCAAAATGAAACAGACACACAACAAATGGAACAAAATTGAGAACTCAGAAATAAACCCACATACATATGGACAAATAATTTTAAATAAAGGATCCAAAAATATTCAGTGGAGAAAGAAAGCCTATTAATAAATAGTACTTGGAAAGTTGGAAAGCCACATACAAAGGAATAAACTAGACTGCTATTTGTCACCATACACAAAAAAATAACTCAAAATAGATCAAAGACCTAAATATAAGATCTGAAACATTAAATTGCATAAGAGAAACATATTTACTACACTCATGGACCTTGGATTTAGAGGGATTTTATAAATTTGGCCTGAAAGGCAAGAGAAGTCAAAGCAAAAATAAATTAATGAGACTATATCAAACTAAAAAAGCTTCGGCATAGCAGAACAAAACAAAACAAAACAAAACAAAACAAAAAACAAAAACAAACCCATCAACAAGACAAAGAGACAACCAACTGAATGGGAGAAAAGATTTGCAATCAACACCTCTGAAATATACAAAAAACTCATATAATGCAGCAACAACAATGACAAAACAAAAATACAAAAAAAATGATCAGAGGACCTGAACAAACATTTCTTGCAAGAAGACATACAAGTGCCCAATAGACTTATGAGAAGGTGCTCAACTTGACTAGTGATTAGGAAAATGCAAATCAAAACCACAATGAGATACCATGTTATACTTGTCAGAACGGCTGTTACCAACAAGTAACAGCAAATGTTGGAAAAGTTGTGGGATAAAAGGAACCTTCATACATCTCTGGTGGAATGTAAATTGTACAGCCACTGTGGAAAACAGTATGGAGTTTTCTCAAAAACTAAGAATAGATTTACCATATGACCCAAGAATCCTTCTTCTGGGTATCTACTCCCAAAATTTGAAAACATTAATGTGTAAAGATATATGTACCGCAATGTTAATTGCAACATTATTCAGAGTGGCCAAGGCATAGAAACAACTGAAGTGTCCTTCGATAGATTATTGAATAAAGAAGATGTGGTTCATATATACCATGGAATATTACACAGACATAAGAAAAGATGAAATACTGCCGTTTGCAACACATGGATTGATCTTGAGATAATCATGCTAAGCAGCAAAATAAGTCAGAGAAAAAAGTTGAGAATCATATGATTTCACACATTTGTGGAATATAAAACTGAAAACAATGAATGAACAAAACAAAAAACTCATAGACACGAACAATGGTTTAGTGGTTACCAGCGGGAAAGAGGAGTAGGGGGTGGTAGATAAGGGCAAAAGGGGTCAGATATATGGTACCAGAAGGAGATTTGACATTGGGTGGTGAACACACCATACAATATGCAGATGATGCATTATTATTTTTAATTAAGTTTATTGGGGTAACATTGGTTAATACAATTATAATTTTCAGGTGTACATTATCATTTGACATTTGTATATTCTATTATGTGTTTACCACCCAAAGTCCAGTTTTCTTCAGCTACCATATATTTGATCCCCTTTACCCACTTCATCCTCCCACTACTTCCCTATATTCAGCCCCCTTTACCCCATCTACCTCCTTCCTCCTCCCCTGCCCCTCACTACTAACCATTACTTTATAGTCCTCTGGTAACCACTAGTCTATAATGCATGTCCACAAGTCTCTGTTTGTCCTGCTCATTCATTACTTTTAGGTTTATATCCCACATATAAGTGATGTCATGTGATTTTCAACCTTTTCTGTCTGGCTTATTTTGCTCAGCATGAGTATCTTGAGGTCCATCTATGTTGTCAAATGGCAGTATTTCCTCTTTCTCATGGTTTAGTAATATTCCATTGCATATATGTATCACAGCTTCTTTAGCTAAACAGATGATGTATTATTGAATGGTACACTTGAAACCTATATAATTTTATTAACCAGTTTCACTTCAAAAAATTTAATTAAAAATAAAATAAAATAAAAAAGGAAATAAAGAATAGTTTGTGGGAATAGCCTATTTAGCCAAATGAAGAAACTGATGTTATCCAAAGAGCAGAACTGTTGGCAAAATCTGTAGTAAATTCATAGATTAGGAAAATGTATTGTTATAATGTTAATTCATTGATTTTGTTCTGCAGTTACCTAAGAGAATGTACTTGTTCTGGTGAAATCCATGCTGAAATATCTAGTATTAAAGGGCATTATGTCTGCAATTTACTTGAAACCATTAAAAAACAAAACTATATTTCTGCAGAGAGAAACATGCATATAAGTATATAAAAATTTTTTGTATTATTGCCACAACTTTTCTTTCTCAAATTATATCAAAAATTTCAAAAATTAAAATAGAACACACATTTTAGAGATGGAAAAAAATGTGTTTATATTTTAGTCATAACTTACTAGTATTGTAATAGTGAACACATTTTTTCTCCTCTGAAACAAAAATACAAAATAAATTCTAATTCTGAGCTTATCTATATTTCAAAAATAGGTACTCATCAAATTAAATTGTATTATGCTTTATAATTACAAAGAATGTTAACTACACTGGCTATTATTATAATAAGAGTATAATGAAAATTACAGTAGACCCAGAGACAAGATAAAATAGCATTGAGGAATTTTAATTCTAAGATCAGCACTTTTTTCAACTAATAGAAGTTTTGACTTGTGTAGTAACCATTTAATTCCTCCAAGAATACAATAAATGACTAGGGAATCACAATTTTGAGTCAAGCAGGGAAAATTTGAAAGAAAATAAAAAAAAAAGTCACACTTATAAGGTGGAAACTAAAACACCTATGCATTTAATGTGGAAAAAGCAAAGAACATATTTGCATGTATTTTACAAAGGCAAAACTTAAAAAATAGTTTAAAATTACAACATAGAATAAGATTATAGAAAGGAGGTATTCTAATCAAGGTGTCTATCATAGCCCTCTCTGTACAATATTAAATTATCTAGATGAGAAAGAGTGATATAAAAATATGTTGGCATCAAGAAATACATTTGAGTAAAAGATCCTTTATGGCAGCACCTGTGATAAGCTGCCAAATATGTTAGGTGCAGAACTCTAGTGGTGAAGAGGGCCATTTTTACCCTTGTAGAGCTGGCCATTCCCACGATCATCTCACATATACCTATTAGCTTCTATATATTTTTATTTCTAGATTTAATAGAAAGCTTCAAAAATCTTAGTTTCTCCATGTGTCAAAACCCATATAATTTTCAAATCACGAAAATGAAATTGAATGTGCATTTTTTTTTTTAATCAAGTAGGAGAATTAAATGTAGACTTTGGCAAAATAATCTCTGTATTATGTGTATGACATACTTCACTGAAGTGGATAAGGAAAAAAAGTGCCAATTCAAATAACTGGAATGACTAGAAGCTATGCGACTAAAGATAAAAAGAAATGTATATTATATACACACTTAAGTTGGTAAGCCTGTTTCTCACAAGGGTAAGCGATTACTATTCTGAAACCGCTGTACACATATATGGGAATCAAATAAGTAAATGAACGGTGGGCGGAAGAGGTAGGTTATTACTGTTGGAGTGAGAGTTTAGAAATGAGCAAGGAAGAAGAACTTGGAATGAGCCACATGGAACTGGATTAGAGTTGCAGACATCAGAATGAACTCATATAATGTAATATATCATTGGATAGATAGAGAAATAATTACAGACATGCAGTTATACATGGGTTTTATGCATCCATATATTTCCATATCTCTGTCTGCTAAGATGACCTGAAAACAATAACACCCCAATAATAATGAGTACATCAGTACCCAGATCTTGGTGTCTAATAACATTCTTCAATATTAAGAACTCCTTGAGGAAATAGCTAATTCTAGGTCTGAGGCAAGAAATATACAAAGTAAACCTAGAGTGTCTTGTAGTGATAGAAAATAAATATTTAAAAAATAAAATAAGGGAGTATGTCCAAGGAACACAGGATCCGACCAAAATGTCTCACAGCGGCCAAAGCTGGAAAAATTTGAAAAACAAAATAAATAACAAAGTATCATATTATAACCCAGAATATAAATATCCATGTGTCCATACTGGTATAAATAATTATTGAATAAGTAAAGAAATAATGGAGAATAAATACATTTTTTTATACAGAAAAGTTACATATAATTATGTAGGTAATATCACTGAGGGTGGAGCATAATTTCACACTCTTGTATGTGAGCTACACACAGTGAATTGCTTCCAAAAATACAGCATTAAAGGTGAGGTGGAGTGGGGGGTTAATATCTTTACAGTGTAGAAACCTGGTGATCAAGGTTAGCCTCACCAGTGAAAGCTGTGTTGATAGTATGTGCCATTGACATGATGCCTTGAGAATGGTACTTCACTTGTATGGTCTTCGCTGAAAATCCAAAACCCCTGTCTATGTCACAGGCCAAAATAGCCCAAGGATGCATAATGACTAAATGTAGTATGGTAACTTGGTAACAGATGGGATCATAGAACACAAAAAGACATTAAGGAAAATTAATGAATCTTAATGAAGTGTGGAGTTTAGTTAATAATGGGTCAGTATTGTTTTTACTTATGACAAGTGTATCATAGTGATATAAGATATTAACAATTGGGGAAACTGAAGGAAGACTATACTGGAACTCGCTGTACTATCTTTGGAACCTTTTGGTAAATCTAAAACTACTATAAAATAAAATATTATTTAAATACAAACCACCCGTCTACAGGTATAACTACAGTTTAACAACAAAAACAAAAATGATTATCATTTTTAAGGACTTAAAACTTAGTGATCCTGACCTGTGTGGACAAGCAGAAAATAACAGTTACTCATTGTGGTTAATGGTATAATGGTGATAGTTAATACTGAGGGCTTTAATACATTATCCATGCTTGTACATAATAATGTCTTTGTGTGTGTACCTACACATTAACAAAGATAGCTAATATAAGTTTCTTAATGGCATGCTTTTAACTATAAGAAAGTGTTGGTTAGATTAGATAATTTCTAAGATTTCTTGTATCTCAATGATTTTCTGATCCCAATCCTGAGATCTGTGAAGTAATCTTGTAACTCTTACATGCTCTGATCTCTTATTACAGAATTTTCACGTATCAGGTAGTTAAGATTCCAGAAAGTAAAATTCTTGAGACAAAAATTTTATGTTGAATAAATGAGAACATGAAGTGTTAGGTGCAACACATAATTATTCCAGATGGTTGTATTTTAGACTTGGTTTTATCACTTTGAACTACATGTATATTGGCAAAAAAAAAAAAAAAAAAAAAAGGCTTTTCTAAAATGGAGATTATCAATTCTATAAAGCAAACCAGATTAAGAAAGCTGTTAAATGTTATCGATATATGATATTACTATTATGTTGGCAAAAACATTCTGCGCCATCATATTCTCAGAAATTGGAGTATTGATTCTATAAAAGGAAATTACATTTTAAATAAAGGTATGTTATATTCAGTCTTATCCTAAACAAATGTTAATAAAATGCTGACAGGAGATTTTTTTAAAAATCTAAAAATGATAAAGCTATTACTATAAAGTAAGAGAAATAAAAAACACTAGATAAAAAAGAAAATTTATATGCAATATTAATCTTATCATTTCAAATAGAGAATTAGGTCTTTTCTCAGATTCAAAGTAATGTATGTATTTTTCTCCTTTAAAATAAATTTCCTGAGGGTAATTACTTCACCAAGCTCTGTAAATGGCACGTAAAACCCTATATTTCTAAAACAATCAAAAAAATTTAGACACTATTTTTTTTAACTTTCTAGATTATTAAAAAACAAAGACAGGACTGTCTTCCTAATGTTTTGGAGTTACCTTAAACAGTGACTAGGCCGAGCTGCTTCCTCACTGGTGATCTTGGGTATGTATAGTATGAGTCTATCACCATACATTCTAGGAAATTAACAGATGACAGAAAGCAGATCAGTGCTTGCCTGCAGATGACAGCAGACAGTGCTTGAGAAAAGAACTACACAGGACAGGAGTAAACTTTTGAAGCTGATAGATAGTGTTTATTTGCTACATTATGGTGATGGTTTTCACTGATTTATCAATATGTCAAAACTTATCAAATTGTGCATTCTAAATATGTAGAGTAGATGGCATATAAATTATATCTTGATAAAGGCAATTATACAAAATGTATTTGAAGGAAAACCAGACAGCATTTTTAAAAAATTAGAAGAATTGTTATTTGAAATAATAGCTACCTATGGAAAGATTAACCTAAATAAATAAATAAATAAATAAAAGTAGAATCTATTCTTCCTATTGTTTCATGTTCATAAAAAGGCCAAGACAAGTTACATTTCTAGAAATTTAAATTCAGGAAAAAATAAAACTCTGGGAAAAATTTCCTAGAATTAATGGAAAAGACTAGAGCCTGACATCACAAAACAGATTATTATGTATATTATATAAATTATATATATACATATACACATAACTGTCTATTATATATAGTATATCATATATTATAATTCTATTATAAATTTATATATTATTTTCTTTATATATACACTATCTAATCTTTTTTTCATTTTTTTTATGTTCATCTGTTTTTTTTCTTCTATTTATTGTTTAGCAGTTTTCACTTAACATCTGGCTCTAGTTGTTTCCTAGAAAAAGGTCATTTAAGTTGTGTACTTCCCGTGTTCTCTGGAAACTAATGTATATGTAAGAAATTCAAAGAAGCATATATTATCTCTTACCATTATGTACTTAGGAACAAAAATAAAAAATAAAAATAAATAAATACACTGAAGAGCTGTTTTTTTTTTTTTTAAAGAAGTTTAATAAAATTGGCAACCCCCTGGCTAGACTCACTAAAGAAGAAATAGAAAGGACACAAATAAACAAAACCAGGCATGAAAGAGAGGAAATTACAACAGACACCACAGAAGATCATACAAGAATATTATGAAAAGGCATATAACACCAAGTTTAATAACCTCAAAGAAAGGAACCAGTACTTAGAAAGATACAACCTTCCTAGACTGAAACAAGAAGAGCTGGAAAATCTAAATAGACCCATCAGCAGTATGGAAATTAAAACAATCATCAAAAACCTACCAAAAAGTAAAATTCCAGGACCAGATGGCTTTGCCAGTGAATTCTACCAAACATTCAAAGATTTAATACCTATTCTCTTCAAACTGTTCCATAATCTGAAGTGGAGGCAATACTTCCCAACTCATTTTATGAGACCAATATTACCCTAACAAAACCTGGTAAAGATAACACACACACAAAAACACTACAGACCAATATCTTTCATGAAAACAGATGCAAAAGTCCTAAATAAGATACAAGTGAACTGAATACATCAACATATTAAAAAGATTTTACACCACGATCAAGTGGGCTCATCCCAGGAACACAGGAATTTTTCAATATATGCAAATTGATTAATGTGGTACATCACATAAACAAATTAAAAAATAAGAATCATATGATCATATTAATAGATCCAGAAAAAGTCTTTGACAAGATACAGCATCCACTTATGATCAAAATACTTAACAAAATAGAATAGAAGGAAAGTAACTTAATATAATAAAGTCACTGTATGACAAACCTTCAGCCAACATTATGCTGAATGGTAAAAAACTAAAAACTTTTTTCTCTAAGATCAAGAACAAGGCAAGGCTTTCCACTGCCCCTACTGTTATTTAATATAATATTGGAGGTCCAAGCAAGTGCAATCAGGCCAAGAAGATAAAGATATCAAAGGCTTCCTAATAGGAAACAAAGAAGTCAAACTGTCACTATTTGTGGATGGCATGATTCTCTATATAGAAAAGCCTAAAGACTCCATAAGAACACTACTAGAAACAATAAGCAAATACAGTAAAGTTGTCGGATACAAAAATCAACGTTCAAAAATTTGTAGTGTTCCTATACTCTAATAATGAAATGTCAAAAATAAAGATTTGAAAAAAAAATAATTTCTTTTGCAATTACAACAAAAAAAGAAAATACCTAGGAATAAATCTAATGAAACATGTGAAGGACCTGTATAATGAGAAGTACAAGACCCTATTAAGAGAAATCGAAGAGGATACAAAGAAATGGAAAGATATTCCATGTCCTTGGATTGGAAGAATCAACATAGTTAAAATGACTCATATTACCTAAAGCATTATACAGATTGAATGCAATCTCCATCAAAATCTTATCAGCATTTTTTAAAGAAATAGAACAAAACATCATCAGGTTTGTTTGGAAGCGCAAAAAATCCCAAATCATCAAAGCTATCCTGAGAAAAAAAGAACAAAGCTGGAGGCAACATTCTGCCTAACTTCAAATTATACTACAAAGGCAAGGTACTGGGGATAAACAAAACAAAACAAAACAAAACAAAAAAAAACAACAAAAAAAAAAACAGACTCACGGACCAGTGGAACAGAATTGAGAATTCAGAAGTAAACCATAATTATATGGGAAAACATTTTTTGACAAAAAAAAAAAAAAAGCCAAAAAATATACAGTGAAGAAAGTTAAGCCCCTTCAATAAATGGTGCTGGAAAAACTGGAAGGCCACCTGCAAAAGAATGAAAGTAGACTGTTGTCTATCACCACACACCAAAACTAACTCAAAATGGATTAAGGACCTGAACATAAGACATAAAGCAATAAAATGCATAGAAGAAAACATAGGAATGAAATTCAAGGACCTTGGACTTAAAGAGGATTTTATGAACTTACTTCAAGGGCAAGGGAAGTAAGTAAGTAAATAAATAAATAGATAAATAGATAGATGATAGATAGATGATAGATAGATAGATAGATAGATAGATAAATGGCTCTACATCAAACTAAAAAGCTTCTGCACAGCAAAAGAAACCATCAACAAGTTAAAGAGACAACCATCTGAATAGGAAAATATATTTGCAAGCAATGCCTCTGATAAGGACCTAATATCCAAAATATACAAAGAACTCATACAACCCAATAAACAAACAAAAAAAAAACCAAATGATCCAATCAGAAAATGAGCAGAGGATCTGAACAGACACTTTTTCCAAGAGGACATACAAATGACCAACAAATGTATGAAAAGATGCTCAACATTGCTAGCTATCAGGGAAATGCAAATCAAAACCATAATGAGATACATCTCACAGCTGTTAGAATAGCTGTATCAACAGGACAAGTAATAATAAATATTGGAGAGGATGCAAAGTAAAAGGAACCCTCATACACTGCTGGTGGGACTGCAAATTGGTACAACCACTCTGCAAAACAGTATAGAGGTCCCTCAAAAAACTAAGAATTGATCTACCATATTATCCAGCAATCCCTCTACTTGGTATTTACCCCAAAGTCTTGAAAACTCATATCCAAAAAGATATTTTCACACCAATGTCATAGCAGCATTATTCACAGTGACCAGCATATGGAACCAACTGAAGCGTCCTATGATAGATGATTGGCTAAAGAAGCTGTGGTACATATATACAACGGAATATTACTCAGCAATAAAAGAGATGAAATACTGTCATTTGCTACAACATGAATAGACCTCAAGATAATCATGCTAAGCGAAATAAGCCAGACAGAAAAAGTTGAAAACCACATGATATCCTTTATACATGGGATAAAAACCTAAAAGCAACTAATGAATGGGACAAACAGACTCATGAACATGGACATGGACTAATGATTATCAGAAGATGGGGGAGTGGGGAAGTAGACGGGGTAAAGAGGCTGTTCAGGGAACTCGTTGCACCTTCTACCTTCCCCCCTCCTCCTAGACGAAGCTCTAGATGCAAGAGGCAGATTCTTTGATTCTCCCATGCTACTGCCCAACTCCTGGGGTCAGATCTTTGGTAGCTCTTATGCACAAATCCCACCCTCAGGCATGCTGGTGTGCAGTTTGGGTGTTTTGGATTGAGTTTTAGATTTTCAGCTTATTGTTGTTTTAATGGTGAGATCTAGAAACATCTCTCACTCCACCATGTTTCTGAGGTCACTCCAAAATAGACTTTAAAACAAAGATTTTAAAACAAGACAAAAAAGAACCTAGTTTTCACATTTCTGGGCATTTTTTTGAAAAAATACAAAACACTAACTTCAAAGGCACAGGAGAATCCACATGTTCATTGCAACACTATTTGCAATAGTCAACATATGGAGGCTACCTGGGTGTCCATCAACGGATGAATGGATGAAGAAGTGGTACGTATATACAATGAAATATTACTCAGCCATAAAAAAGAATAAAATCTTGCCATCTACAACAACATGGATGGTAGAGACTATTATGCTGAGTGGACTAATCAGATAAATAAAGACAAATACCATATCGTTTTTCTTACATGTTGAATCTAAAAGACAAAATTAACAAAGAAAAGAGAAACAAATTCATAGATACAACGGACATTTTAATGGTGACCAGATGGGAGGAGTTTGGGGGGTGGTAGGTGAAAAAGAGAGAGATTAAGAAGGGCTGAGTTTACAAAATTTTGTGGGATATAATTTATAGCATAAGGAAAATAGTCAATAATATTGTGATAACTATGTAAAGTGTTAGATGCATACAAGATTCATCAAAGTGATCACTTAGTTTCATAAATGTCTAATCATTGTTGTACACTTTAAATTGATATATCATATACCAATTGCAATTTAAAAAGAAAAACGGAAAAGAGTGTGGTTTTGGCAAATAAGTAGAAAAATAATTCAATGATACTAACTATGAAGCCAGGAATAGACCTACAGAAATATAGTCAGCTGTATTTAAAGAAGGAGCAAAGGCAATACATGTAACAAAACAATATACCAAATAAAATATTCTCTTCAATAAATGGTGCTGGAGCAACTTGACAACCACATGCAAAAAAAAAAAAAGGTTAGACACTGATTTATATCTCTCTCACAAAAATTAACTGAAAACGTATCAGAGATCTATATTTAAAATGAAAAAAAACTACAAAGCTCCTAGAAGATAACTTAAGGGAAAACCTAGATTTCCTTGGATATAGTTATGAACTTTTAGATACAACATGAAAGACAGAATCTATAAAAGAAATAATTGAATAAACTGGAATTTGTTAAGATGAAATATTTCTGCCATGTGAAAAAGAACAGCAAGATAATTAGAAGATAAGCCATATATCGGGAGAAAATATTTGCAAAAGACACATTTGATAAAGGACTATTATTCAAAATATACAAAGAACTCTTTTAAAACGCAACAATAAGAAAACAACCCTGTGAGAAACAAGCATATGATAAGATGCTTTACATCATATATCATCAAGGAAATGCAAATAAACACAATGAGCTAGTACTTCACAACTATTAAAATTGCCAAAATTTGGAAAACTGACAGCCACAAATGCTGAGATAAATGTAGATCAACAGAAAATCTCATACATTGTTGGTGAGAATACAAAATGGTACAGCCACTTCAGAAGAGTTTGATAGTTTCTTACAAAATTAAATTTACTCTTACCATATGATCTAGCAATTTTGCTCCCTAGTATTTACAGAAAGAAGTCAAAAATTTATGTCTACGTTTATTCATAATTTGCCAAAACTTGGAAGCAGCCACAGACTCCAGGGTCAGGCCAGTAGGTAAATGAATAAGTAAACCTGTGGCAATCCAGACAATAGAACATTATTTGGCATAAAATAGAAATAAGCTATCAAGACATGTGAAGACATGGAAGAAACTTAAGTGCATATTGCTAAGTGTAATAAGCCAATCTGAAAAGTAGCACTACAATATAATTCTAATTAATGACATTTGGGGAAAAATAAAACTATGGAGACAATTTAAACATCAGTGTTTGCTATGGGAAAGATGGAAAGATTACTTTTCCTATTTATCTCAACAGAAATGAATAGAGAGAGCACAGAGGATATTAAGGGCAAGAAAAAATACCCTGTATATATTATAATGATGAATATACATTGTTTTTCCAAACTCAGAATGTATACATTATCCATGCTCATAGAATTCAATCCAATAGGCTGTATACACTATACATTATAAACCCATACAATGCATACATTATACATTTTTCCAAACCCATAGAATAGAGGTTTATCATAATCCTAAAACAGCTCTAAAAATGTCTTAAAAATCCAAGTATCTTTAAAAAAAATTTTTTAATATGAAAAGAAGTACTTCATATCTTCTCACATGTGTGCCATTTCTGCTGCTTCTATTAAGTAGATGATTTTTCTTCTGTCTGAAAGTCTTCCTTTAATTTTTGATCACAAGTCAACTGGTAATTTCTTTTTGCCTTTTGTGTTGAAATGTCTTTATTTCACCTTTGTTTTTGAAATATATTTTAAATTTTTGAACTTAAAACTTTAGGTTAACATTTTTTTCCTTTTAATATTTTTAAAATGATGAACTTTGCAGTGTTCTCAGTGAGAACCTTGCTGTCATTCTTACCTGTTTCTCTGCACATGTCTTTTTTTCTAGACTTGATTTTAAGATTTTCTTTTTATCATTGGTTTTAAGCAATTTAATTATGATTTTTTTTCTTAATACAGTTATTTTCTTGTTTATTTCTTTGAAGTGGGCTTCTTATATCTGTGGATTTAGGATTTTCATCAAATTTGAAAAATTTTGGTCATTGTTTCTTTAAATATCTCTTCTGGTTTTTTCCTCTTCTTCTTCTTACTGAGTCTCAGTTCTTATTTTTCTGTATTTTTCCTTGCATATTATTTAGAAGAAAAGAAGACATAACACTTGTCAATA
The DNA here is from genome assembly GCA_003508835.1 of Eonycteris spelaea. Taxonomy (NCBI): domain Eukaryota; kingdom Metazoa; phylum Chordata; class Mammalia; order Chiroptera; family Pteropodidae; genus Eonycteris; species Eonycteris spelaea. The sequence goes on along the minus strand of PUFA01000286.1, from coordinate 1,587,652 downwards.
TATATGTACCAACCTAGGAGCACCAAAATCCAAGATTTAAAGCAGTTACTAACAGTCCTAAAGGGAGAAACTGACAAAAATATAATAACAGTTGGGGACCTAAATACCCACTGGCAGCAATAGATAGATCACCCAAAAAGAAAGTCAATAAGGAAATACCAGTCTTAAAAGATATATTCGACCAGATGCATTTAGTCAATATTTATAAAACGTTCCATCTTAAAATAATAAAATATATATTCTTCTCAAGTTCCCATGAAATATTCTCAAAGGTAGACCATATGTTGGAGCACAAAACTAGTCTCAATAAATTTAAAATTAAAATCACACACACACACACAAAAACCACCTGTATTTTCTTACCACAACAGTATGAAAAAAAAAAATCACTATAAGAAGAAAGCACACAAACAAACAAACAACACAAATATGTTGAGATTAAAAAACATTCTACTGAACAACTACTGGATCAAAAAAGAAATAAAAGAAGAGATTAAAAGTTATATAAAGACAAATGAAAATAAGGCATACCAAAATTTAGAGGATGCAGCAAAAGTTGTACTAAGTGATAGGCATTACGAGCCTACCGTAAAGAAGAAAAAACAATCTCAAATAAACAGTCTAATATTACACTTAAAAGAATTAGAAAAAATAATAAGAAATGAAGCCAAAAGTCAGTAGAAGGAAGAAAATAATAAAAATTAAAGCAAAGTTAAATAAAACTGAGAACAAAAAGGCAATAGAAAAAAAATCTTGAGATAATAATGCTAAGGAAAATAAGTCAAACCGAAAAATTTTACAACTGTTTCATTTCACTCATGTGGGATATAAAACTGAAAGCAACAACAAAAAAATATGACAAAGAAAGAAAGACTCATGGACACAGACAGTGGATTAGTGGTCATCAGAGGGAAGGCGAGAAGGGGGTGTTAGATAGGGGTAAAAAGTGTTCTATATCTGGCAACAGAAGAAAATCTAACATTGGGTGTTGAACACACAATGCAAATACAATATGACATATGATAAGATATACTGTAGAATTGTACATTTGAAAGATATTAGATTTATTAATCAATGGCACATCAATAATTTTTAAGAAAAAAAGATACATACATACATACATACACACATACATTAAAGAAAAAATAATGAAACTAAGAGTTGGTTTTTTTAAAAGATAAGTAAAAATGACAAACCTCTGGCTAAACTCATTAAGTAAAAACAAGAAAAGACTCAAATAAATAAAATCAGAAATGAAAGAAAAGTTACAACAGACACCATAGAAATATAAAGGATTACATAAAAATATTATAAAAAGCTATATACCACCAAATTTGATAACCTGAAAGAAACAGACAAGTTCTTGGAAGTATATAATCTTCCTATACTGAACCTTGAAATGAATGAGAAAACCTAATTATACCAATCACTAGTAAGAAAATTGAAATAGTAACCAAAAACCTCCTAAAAGAAAAATGTCCGGGACCAGATGGCTTTCTGGTGAATTCAAACAAATATTCAAAGAAGATTTAATAGCAACTCTTTTATTTCTAACTTAGTCCAAACATGACTTTGATACCAAAATCAGGCAAGAACACACACAAAAAATTACAGGCCAACATCTCTAATGATTGTAGATGCAAAAATCCTAAAGAAAATACTAGTGAATCAAATATAACAATACATTAAAAGGATGATACATCACAATTAAGTGATGATCATTCTAAGGATGCAAGAACGGTTCAATATATGCAAGTAAATCAACATGATACATTACATTAACAAAATACAAGATATGAATCTTATGATTATATCATAGATGCAGAAAAAGCATGTTACAAGATATAGCATCCATTTATGATTAAAATACTTATGAATGATTATAGATGGAAAAAAAACACTTTAAAATGGTTATAGAAGGAAAAACACCTCAACATAACAAATGACATATGACAAATCATCTGCTAATATTGTACTCAACGGTGAAAAACTAAAAGCTTTTCCTCTAAGATCAGGAACAAGGCATGAATGCCCACTCTCACCATGTCATTCAACATATTACTGGAGATCCTTGTCAGTTAAGTAAGAAAGAGAAAAAAAAGTGTCCAAATTGGGAATATGAAAGTAAAACTGTCACTATTTGCATATAACATAATTCTGTATATAGAAAACTCTAAAAAATCCACACAAAGATTGAGACAATAAACAAATACACTACAGTTGCAGGATACAAAATTAATATACACAACTCAATTTCTTTTTTAAACAAAAATTTTTAATGCCTATGGAACCTTGTATTCTTAGGTGGTCTCCCATCCAACTACTAACCAGGCCCGACTCTGCTTAGCTTCTGAGATCAGATGAGATAGGGCATGTTCAAGGTGGCATGGCCATAGACTCAATTTCATTTTTACATACTAATGATAAAATGTCAGAAGACGAAATGAAGAATACAATACCAATTACAACTGCAACAAAATAAATAAAATAAGTAGGAATGCATTTAACAAAAAACTTGAAGGACCTGTATACTGAAAGCTACAAGACATTGTTTAAAGAAATGAAGACACAAAGAAATGAAAAGATATTCCATGTTCATGGAGTGGAAGAATTAGCATTATTAAAATGGTCTTATTACCTAAAGCAATATACATATTTAATGCAATCCCCACCGAAATTCCAATGGCATTTTTCAATGAAATACCAAAAAAAAAACTTCATATTTGTATGGAACCACAAAAGACTTAGAATATCCAAAGGAATTCTGAGAAGAGAAAAAATAAAATGGAGGTAACACACTCCCTGACTTCAAACTACTACAAAGCTACATCAAAAAAAGTATTGTTTTGGCAGAAAACATACAGACCAATGAAAAAGAATTGATAGCCCAGAAATAAACCCACACATATACGGACAACTTATTTTTGATAAAGAAACCAAAAACATATAATGGATAAAGAAAGCCTCTTCAATAACTGGTTTTGAAAACCTTGGAAAGCCATGTGCAAAAGAATGAAACTAGACTCCTATAAGATACCATACACAAAAATTAACTCAAAACACAGTAAAGACTTGAATATAAGACCTGAAACAATAAAATACATAGAAGAAAACATAAGCTTTAAACTTAGTCTCAGAGGGATTTTTTGTGAATGTTACCCAAAGAAAGTCAAGGAAAGTAAAAGCAAAAACAAAAATAAGTGGTACTTTATCAAACTAAACAGCTTCTACACAGTAAAAGAAACCATTAGCAAAACATAAAGTAAATGCCACCAAATCGAAGAAGATAGTTGCAAATGATTCCTTCAATAAGTGGCTACTGTCCAAAATATATAAAGGACTATACAACTCAACACCACCAACAACAAAAATCTGATTTAAAAATGGTCAGAGGACCTGTATAGGTACTTTTCCAAGAAAGACATAAATATGGTCAACATATATATTATAAAATGCTAAACGTCACTAGCTATTAGGGAAATGGAAATCAAAACTACAATGAGCTACCAATTCTCACCTTTAGAATGGCTATTATTAATAAGACAAGAACTAACAAGTGTTAGGATTTGGAGAAAAGGGAACACTTGCACACTGCTGGTGGGAATATAAATTGATGCATTCATTTTGGAAAACAGTATGGAGTTTCCTCAATAAAAATGTAGGGACATATGTGTCCCTGTGTTTATCGAAGCATTATTCACAATAGCCAATGTGTGGAAACCACCTAAGTGTCCTTTAATAGATATCTAGATAAAGATGTAGTACATACATATATAAAATGAAACACTTCTCAGCTATAAAAAAGATGAAACATTGTCATTTACAACATGGACTAATCTTGAGAATCTCACGTTAAGTAAAATTAACAAAAAAATTCATAAGAACTTTATGATTTCACATACAAAGAAACACAATAGTATGCCCCATTCAATGAGAATATAAATTATTGAGGAAGTCCAAACACTGGACCCTCTAAACAAAGATTTTAAATTATATATATAATATAAATAATTTATTATTTTTATATATTTTATATAAAATTATATATAATTTATTATTTTATATATTATATATTTATATTATATATAAGTATATATTTTTAAATATGCTCAAAGATCTATAGGAAATCTTGGAAATTAAACTAAAGGAAATAAGGAGAACAAATATATGAACAAATAGACTATCAATAAAGACAGAGAGATTAAAGTAACTAAATAAAAAGTAACTAAATAAAATTCTCAAGCTGAAAAGTACAATAATTGAAATAAAAACAAATCACTGGAGAGATTCAATAACATACTTGAGCTTACATAAGAAATAATCAGTAATCTTGAATACAGGGCAATTGATAATATACTGTTGAGGAGTAAAAAAAAAAAATGAAGGAAATGAACAGGGCCTAAGGAAACTATGGGACAGTATCAAGCATACCAACATACACATAATAAATTTCACAGAAAAAGAAGAAAGGAACAGACACAATATTTGAAGAATAAATGACCATCACTTCCCAAATTTAATAAATTACATGAATCTACACAGCTAAGAAGACATCAAATTAGCATAAATTCAAAAAGGTCTACATCAAGACATATAAAAATCATATTGCTTAAAACCAAAGAAAAAGAATCTTGATAGCAACAAGACAGAAGTGAGTTGCAACTTACAAAGGGTCTTCGAAAAGATTAATGGCTTATATCTTTTTTAAAACTGTAAAGTCCAGAAGGCACTGGGCCGATAAATTTAAAGTGTTAAAAGAAAAAAAAAATCTGTTAAACAAGAATTATATGTTTAGAAAAACTGTCTTCAAAAATGAAGGGGGAATTGAGACATTTCTAAATAAACAACAATTGAGTAAGATTTTTACTGGTAGATTTTCCCTAAAATAGATGCTAAATAGAGTCCATCAGGTTGAAGTAAAAAGATGCTTGAAAGCAACATGAAGCTACTTGAAGAAATAATATCAGTAAGGTAAACACATAAGACTGAGATGTGGCACCCACCTGTGTCTACACATTGGGTGTGGGAGAGATCTTGTCAAGGGAATGATGACTTCTGCTAGAACTTGTCTGAATTAAGGCTGCGCCTCCAACCTTCACCCTGACGCAAGACAATTCAGTTAATTCTCGTATGTCCCTAGCACCTTTAAGCTGCAGTTTCACTGCTAAAACTCAAAGTGAGTCCATCAGCAAGGGACAAAGTGACCAGTCCCAGGGAAGGAGCTAAGCAAATTACAGCAGTCTCTCTTCACTGTGCCTCTGATTGCAGCACTAAAATTTGTGGTACTCAGTTCTACTCACCAGAGAGTCAAATGGATCCTAACTGAAATTGTCCTATAAATGGAAGACTTGATGTCAATGGCCATGTTCACAGCTCTGAAATATTACCAACATCATTTACATCATAAGATGTTGAGTGATGTCAGAAACATGGCAGAGTGAGGAGTCCCCTAGACTTCTCCCTTTGAAATTAAAACAAGTCGAACAGCTATAATCTAACAGAATATTCCTAGCCTAATACACAAAACACTTCTGTACATCGAAGCATCTGAAGTGGGTGAATTAGGTGAGCAAGGGAGGAGGAAAAGGAGAGAAGGAGAAACTGGCTGCCACAGATGCAGCCTGGAGCTCCCTACAGGATTCAGGGAGAGATGAGGAAACATGATGCAGCATTACCTCTCTGTAGCCCTGAGCATTCCTGCCTGGATAATCAGCATATACTACAGTAAAACCCACTGATCATGGCAGAGGCCACGGCAGAGGCAAAATACAGAAGTGCAATAGCTGTGTTCTAGAAAGCAGAGTCACATAGCCTGGCTCCCTTGTCCAACTCTCCAAGAGCTCATCTCCCCACATCCTCCTCAAGCTAGCAGCAGGCCCTAGGGGAAACTGCAGCAGCAAGTGTCAGGCAACAGAGCAGAAATTCTTCAGCATCAGGAACTGAAAAAGTAGCTTCTGAGAGGCAGACATACTGTGGCTGGTCCCAGAGACAGGAATGGAAATACAGAGGTGAGGCAGCTGGGGTCTGGAAGTTTTCACTACTGGAAGGAAAACAAAACCAAAGGCACACCCGGGGCCTCCCCCAACCCACTGGACCCCCGCCCATCCAGGCTGTTACTGGCTGGGCCTCTCAAGTATGTCCGTCAGGCAGCACAACACTGCATCTTGCTGCCAGGGCAGAACTGGGACTACAGGAGAGAAGGAGAAACTGGCTGCCACAGATGCAGCCTGAAGCTCCCTGGAAACCCCATTGCCCACCATCTTCTCTGAATGGGATGGAGCCCTTGAAACAAGGTAACTGAGTCCCAGAGGAGACACACACCCCCCCAAAGAATAAAGGACATATTTTTTTGGCTACGTAGCAGAAATCCGGGAAGCCTGGGCAGTGCAGAAGACCTTTGTATCACCTACTGGAAAACAAAAGAAAAATCTTGCTAAAAAGGGATCACTCTTAATTTTTAAAAGCAGAGTGGTATCCCATAAACGCTTTGGCAGAAAAATAATCCATCAAATACCATAAACAACCAAGGTGAAAAGGCAGCTCAGAAAGAAAATAAAAAATTTCCAGAGAATAAAATTAAAGATATGGAAATGTGTATTTAAAAGACAGAGAATTCAAAATTGCAGTTATGCAAAACTCAACAAGATGCAAGAAAATTCTAATTGGTAGGTTAATGAACTCAGAACCAAAATCAGAAAAAAAAGAAATACTTTACCAAAGAAACTGAAACTTTAAAGAAAAAGAAAGAAAGAAATTCTGGAGCTGAAAAAAATAAGAGAGATGAAGAATGAAATTGCAAACTTAGGAGATAGAGCTGACCAGACGGAGGAAAGAATTTATGACATTGAAGACAAAAATATGGAAATGAGGCAGATGGAAGAAGAGAGAGACTTGAGAGAGAAAAAAATAAAAGCTCTACAAGAACTATCTGACTCCTTCAAAAAAAAAAAAAAAAAAAAGGCAATATAAGAATAACAGGCTCACCAGAAAAAGAAAGGAAAAGAGGGAGAAGGGAGCAGAGAGCTTATTCAAATAGTCAGCAAGAACTTCTCAAACCTTTGAAAAGAACTGAATCCTCAAACCCCAAATGCAAACAGAACACCTAATTATCTCAATCCAAAAAGCCTTCTTTGAAACACATTATATTAAAACTTTCAAAAATTAATGAAAAAGAAAGAATGCTCAAGGCAACCAAGGAAAAGAAGTTGATAACTTATAAAGAAAAATGCATCACATTATCATCAAACTTTTCAGCAGAAACAACATAAGTTAGGATGGAGTAGATCAAATACTCAGACTATTGAAAGAAAGAATAATATATTCAGCAAAGATCTCTTTAGATATGAAGAAAAAATAAAGACCTTTTTAAGACATACAGAAGCAGAGGAAATTTTCCAAAACAAGGCCTGCATTACAGTAAATACCGAAGGGGTTATTTTATCTGAAACAAAAAGACAAAAAGATACAAAACTGTGAATAAGATGACTAAGAGACAGACAGAGGAGAAAACTGCAACCCGTATTCAGAATAGAGTATTATAAACTTAAATATCATGGTTAAATAATGCTTAAAGGAGGTAAAACATTTAAAAAGAGAAGAAGGCAATAGCTACTGGCAACTCACAAATTAACTCACAGCAAAAAATGGGGATATTTTGAGACAATAAAAACAGAAAAGGAGAGGTAATAAAGGTCTCAGCTTGCAGAGGGGGATGAAGATAATATGAACACAGAATAAAAAGGTATACTGTATATATAAAATTTACTTTTATATAAACTTAATTCTGTATATATGAAACTTACTTTTAGATAAAAATAAAAAAGGCACAGAGTATCAGACTAGGTCAAAGCACAAAGCCCAACCAATGGTACCCTCAAAAGACTTATCTCAGCTACAAGGACAAATATCGACTCAGAGTGAAAGGGCAGAAAAAGATACTCCCCAAAAAATGGCATACAGAGAAAAGTGGGTGTAGCTGTACTTATATGTGATGAAACAGACTTCAAGATAAAAATGGTAATGAGAAACAAAAAAGGATACTTCATAATGATAAAGAAGACCATACATCAAGAAGACATAACACTTATCTGTATTGATGCTCCCAACCAGGGAACACCAATATATATAAAGTAACTCAACAGACCTAAAGAGGGAAACTGACAAAACACAATTATAGTAGGGGACCTAAATACCCCACTGCTAGCTATGAAAAGATCATTCAAACAGAAAATCAATAGGAAATATCATCCTTAAATGACACATTCGATTAATTGGATATAATAAACATTTCGAGAGCCTTTCATTCCAAAACACCAGATTATACATTCTTCACTACTGTACATGGGGTATTCTCAAGGGTAGATCATATGTTGGGACACAAAACTAGCCTCAACAAATTTAAGAATATTGAAATCATACCAAGCATATTCTCTGACAGTAATGTTTTGAAAGTGGTGACCAACCATAAAAAGACAGCAGAAAAACCACAAATAAGTGGAGATTAAACAACATGCTACTAAAGAATGACTGGGTCATAGAAAAAAAGGGGGAGGGAAAAGATCTGGAAATACATAGAAACGAATAAGAAATTACAACATATCAAAACCTTTGGGAAACAGCAAAAGCAGTAATAAGAAGAAAGGTCATATCATTACAGGTGTATCTCAAACAAGAATGATCCCCAAAAAAACAACCTAATATTACATCTTTTAAAAAAACTGAATAAAGAAAATGAAGCCCAAAGTAGCAAAAGGAAGGTAATAATAAAAATTAGAGTAGAATTAAACAACATTGAAAACAAAAATACAATAGAAAAAAAATAATGCAACAAAGAGCTTGCTCTTTGAAAAGGTCACTAAAATTGACAAACCCTTGGTTAGCTTCACTAAGGAAAAAAGAGAAAATATGCAAATAAATAAAATCAGAAATAAAAGAGAAGTTATGACAGATAGCTTCTCTTTTTTATACCACCGAAGTGCGAAGGCTCATACAAGAATATTACAAAAATTATATGCCACCAAATTTAATAATCTAGAAGAAATGGACAAATTCTTAGATATATAAAACCTTCCTAGACTGAATTATGAAGAACTTAAAATCTAAATAGACCAATCAATAGTAAAAAATTAAAGCAATCATCAGAACATCCCAAAACATAAAAGTCCAGACTGAATGGCTTCACCAGTGAATTCTACCAAACATTCAAAGAAAATTTAATACTGCTTCTTCTCAAACTTCTTTAAAACATAGAGAAAAGAAAATATTTTCTAACTCATTTTGAGAAGCCAACATTACCCTGATACTAAAACCTGTTAAAAAATAACACAAAAGAAAAAATACTATGGACCAATATATCTCATGAACACAGATGCAAAAATCCTAAATAAAATACTAGCAGATCTAATACAATAACACATTAAAAAGATTATATACACCATGATCAATAAGATTCATCCCAGGGTTACAGGGATGGTTTAATATATGCAAATCAATTAATGAGATACACTGCATAAACAAAAAAGAATAAAAATTATATAATCATATCAATAGATGCAGAAAAGTATTTGACAAGGTACAGCATCCATTTATGATTAAAAGACTTAATAAAATGGGTATAGAAGGAAAGTACCTCAATATAATAAAGGCCATAGATGACAAATCCTCAGCTAACATCATACTTAATGGTGAAAACTAAAAACCTTCCTTATAAGGAACAAGACAAAGCTGTCCACTATCACCACTCTTATTCAATATAGTATTGGAAGTCCTAACTAGAGCAATAATGCAAGAGAAAGAAATAAAAGGCACTCAAATAGGGATTGAAAAAGTCATATTGTCACTCTTTGCAGATGAGACGATTTTCTATCTAGAAAATCTAATGACTTCACTAAAAATTATTAGAAATAATAAACAAATACAGTAATTTTTAGGATACAAAATCAACGTACAAAATCCATAATATTCCTATATTCAACAATAAATTTTCTGAAAAGAAGTGAAAAAAACAATTCCTTCTGCAACTGCAACAAAAAGAATAAACTACCTTGGAATAAATCTAATGAAACGTGTAAATTACTTATACACTGAAAACTGTAAGACATTATTAAAAGAAACTGAAGAAAACACAAAGAAATGTAAAGATGTGTGTGAATTAGAAGAGTCTACATAGTTAAAATTAATAGTGCATTACCTAAACTGTTACACAGATTTAATGTAATCCTCATCAAAATTCAAATGGCAACCTTTAAACAAATAGAACAAAAACATGTCAGATTTGTATGGAAGCAAAAAAGACCCCAAATAGCCAAAGCAATACTGAAGATAAAAAACAAGGTCAGCAGTATCACTCTGCCTGACATCAAGTTACACTACAAAGCATCAATAATTAAAACAGACTGGAATGTAGACCAATGGAACAGAATTGAGAGTTTAGAAACAAACCCTCATATATGTGGGCGAATAATTTTTGACAAAAGAGTCAAACACATACAATGGAGAAAAGAAAGGCTCTTCAATAAATGATGCTGGGAAAACAGGATAGCTGTATGCTTGAAGAATGAAACTAGACATCTACCACCATTCACTAAAGTTAACTCAAAATGCATCAAATATAACCTAGGAAACAATAAATGGCAAAGAAGAGAAACACATGGACCTTGGATTTAGTTAGGATTTTATGCATTTGTCCTCAAAGTCAGGAGAAGTAAAAGTAAAAATAAATAAATAGGACTATATCAAACTAAAAAGCTACCGCACAACAACAGAAACCATTAAGTCAAAGAGGCACCATTAATGGAAGAACAAATTTTTATACAACACTTTCGACATGGAAATAATATCAAAAATAGATGAAGAAAGCATATAACTCAACAGTAAAACAAACAAACAAACAAACAAACAAACAAACAAAAAACAATCCAATTAAAAAATGGGCAGAGGACCTGAACAGACGCTTCTCCCAAGAAGGCATACAAATGGCCAACAGACCTAGGACAAGATGCTCAACTTTACCAACTAGAAAAGAAATGCAAATCAAAACCATAATGAGACATGACTTCACACCTGTTTTAATGGCTATCATCAACAAGACAAGTAATAAGTGTTACAGAGGTTAGAAGAAATAGGAACACTCATACACTGCTGGCGGGAATGTAAATTGGTCTAGCCACTATGGAAAACAGTTTGAAGGTTTCTCAAAAAATACAAGAATAGAATTACCATATGACCCAACAATCCCTCTTCTGAGTACCCAAAAAAACTTGAAAAATTTTATCAACAAAAATATATGCACCCTGATGTTCATAGCAGCATTATTCACAGTGGCTAAGATGTGGAAACAACCGAAGTGCCCTTTGATTGTTGATTGGATAAAGATGTGTTACATATATTCAATGAATACTACTCAACCATAAGAAAAGATGAAATACTGCTATTTGCAACACCATGGATGGATCTTGAGATTATTACTCTAAGCAAAATGAATCAGATAGAACAAGTTGAGAACCATATGATTGCACTCATATATGGGATATAAAACTGAAAGCAACAAATATGACAAAGAAAGAAAGACTTATGGACATGGACAATAGATTAGTGGTTACCAGAGGAAAGCAGGGGAGAGGGGAAGGTATACAAGAATAAAGAGAGTCAAATATATGATGACAGAAGGAAATTTAATTTTGAGTGAACACACTTGAAACCTATATAATTTTATTAACCAATGTCACCTTAATACATTTAATTATAAATAAATAAAAATAATAAAATATATTTTAAAGAATGTTGAGTGTTTTTATTTCAGTCCAAGATATGCCTAAATATCTCATGTACAGGATTACTTAATTATACATTTTACCTCTTCTTAAAATTTGTCTTATAATAAATTTAAATCATTTTTGCTTATATTTCTTCAGTTTTGTGTCTGTGCCATCTATCGAGCCACTTAAAACAGAAAACACAAGATGTTCACTGTATTGCTTATGTAATCTGTCAAATTGTACCCTCCAAACCCGTAAAATAGGAACACTAAAATTTATAATAGCTCTGGGCAAAATAACTAATATCTATTGATTGTTCTGCTTTCTCTGTCTTAGAATAGTTATTGTGTTGGTCTTCAAATAGAGCATGATGAATCACACAACCTTTCCTTCTTGATGATAAGCATTGTCTTCCTCCAAAAAATAGTAGCTTCCACACCAAACATACATTTTATTAATAAAGTTATTTTTGAGGTTTGAGACCAGTAGCAGATAGATTAAGTCATTCTCAACAAAAACTCTATTTTTTTTTTCATTTGTATTTGGAATAAAATCCAACGTCATTATCAATGATGGCAAACCTTCGATCTCTCTAGCTATATCTTTATAAGACTCCCTGCAAAGAGTCTCACAGTGTCTGAAAAATTTTAAAAATGTTTTCAAACATAGACCTTAGGGCTTTCCAAACAGAGGGACTGGCATTGTCTTCTCCCAGAGAGCTTCACTTAGCTTTGCCCTGCAAATGTTACTAACTCAGAGAGGCAGTTCCTGTTCACTTCACTGAAGGTTCTTTACATCTACTGAACACGAGATGGCTTTCATTAATTTCACATTGCTTTTCTCAACAATACATATTTTAATCTATTTTCTATATTATTTATTTTTTTAGGTGAGGCAACCCTTGGATGACCTCACAGATTGCAAGGGCCTTGTCAGCTCACAATCCCTTATTTCTTTTATTCTTTTTTCTTTCTTTTTTTTTTTTTTTTTTTTACACATACAGCACCTGGTCTTCCTAGGTGGTCTCCCATCCAAGTACTAAATAGGCCTGACCCTGCTTCACTTCCAAGATCAGACAGGATCAGGCTTCTTTAGGGTAGCATGGCCATGGACTCTATTTTATTCTTGTCATTCCTTTTTTCCCCACCATCTACACAAAGTATGATTTATGAGCATAATTTTAAAATCGTAATGCCTGACGATTATTTTATAATACACTTTTAATAAATAACTGATAAATAAATGATCATAATGATGATAAATAAATTAAAATAATATTTAGACTCCCTTTTTTTTTACTTCATGGGCTTTCAATAACTTAAGCTTCAACCCATGCAACAAGTTGGTTCACATTTTTACCTCTCTCTCAATATTATGCCTTGTATAAATTTCTTTGCATTTCTTCATGTTATTTTGCTAACACATTTAGTTGTGACTTGGGTATCCTCTTCCATCTATTTTCCGGGTATTAAAACTTCTATTTTCCAAAGGTCAATTCTGTTCTTTTTATAAATGAATACAATCTCTTTCTTAAGAGTCCTCTAATATCAATTGTTAAATTAATATTTTGCTGCCACACCAAACCAGATAATCAATGTCCTTCTGGTAGCATTTACCCAAAGATAAAAAGCTTTACTTTCATTTATTTGAGTTACTTTTGAAACATTTCTAATTTTTTTTAAAGTTTAGATATTTTCTCCTTTAGAATTAATAATCATATTTCTTATATTTCTAATATATAAGTGAATTTTTCACTACTATAAGTGAAAAATACAAAAACATAGATATGTATAAAGTTCAGTATTATTAAAATTTTATTTTATAACTCCACTTTTTGTGTCCTACATGACTTAAAAGACAAATGAATCAAACAATTATTTAAAATTTATGTTTAAGGGTACACTATGAATAAAAATGTAGATTTTAATAACAACAGCATAGAGGATAAACTGAAGTTGTAGACTGCAAAGTTTTTAAATGTATTTGAAGCTAAATTATTATCAATCTAACATAGATTATTAGCAATTTAGGATGTGCAGTGTAATCCCCATACCAACTACTGAAAATATAGGTACAAAAATATAGAAAAGAAAATAAGGGTGGCAATCAAAAGGTACATGGCTAAAAATTAATCAAACACAAAAGAAGAAAATATTGAAGAAAACTAAGAAATAAAAAATATATAACATAGTGAGTAGTAGGAAAAATTACAGTAGTTCTCTCATCACTAATTACTTTAATGTAAATTAAGTTCACCCATTAAGAGCCTAGCAAAACAAATTATTTTTAAAAATGTAATCTAACTATATGTTGTGGATGTTACTTATTTTCTTTACTTTATTTTCTTAATTAATTTATTTTTATCTTTTATTTACAGTTGACATTCAGTACTATACTAGTTTTAGCTGTAGAGCATAATGGTTTAATATTTATATAATTTATGATATAATCTACCCATAATCCTAGTACTTTCATGAAACCGTACACACTTATTATGATATTATTAACTATATTTCTTACGCTGTACTTCATATACCTGTAACTATTTTGCAACCTCAAATTTGTACTTCTCAATCCCTTTATGTTTCCCCTAGCCTCCCGAACTTCTCCTATCTGGCAATAAATTTGTTCCCTGTAGCTATATTTGTTTCTGTTTTGTTAATTTGTTTATTTTGTTTTTATATTCCAAATAGAAGAAAGATCATGTGGTATTTGCTAAGACTTCCAATACTATGTTGAATAAAAGTGGTGAGAGTGAACATCCTTTTCTTATTTCTGATCATAAGGAAAAAACTATTATCTTTCCACCATTTGAGTTTGATGTTAGCTGTGGATTTGTCATATATGACCTTTATTATGTTGTTAAGTTCCCTTTATGCTCACTTTGCTAAGAGTTTTAATTGTAAATGGATGTTGTGTTTTGTCAAATGCTTTTCTTCAATCTTGCATACCAGAAATAAATCCTACTTGACTATGGTGTGTATGTGACCTTTTAATGTATTGCAAAATATGCTTGCTAACATTTTGTTGAGGATTTTTGCATCTACGTTCATCAGTGATATTGGCCTATAACTTTGTATTTTTGTAATGTTTTGCATGTTTTTTGAAATCAGGGTTAATGCTAGCATCATAAAATAAGCTGGGAGGCTCCCCTTCTCTTGAATTTTTGAATACTTTGCAAAGATTAGTTAATTTCTCTTTGAATGTTGGTAAAATTCACCTGTGAAGCAATGTGGTTCAGGAATTTGTTTAATGTGAGTGTTTTGATTAATGATTTAATTCTTTAGGAGTTATTGGTTTGGTCAGATTTTCTATTTATTCCTGATTCAGTCTTAGAATATTGTATGTTAAGAATTTATACATTTCCTTCAAGTTGTCAATTTGTTGACATGTGATTATTCATAATATTTTGTCACAATCCTTTGTGTTAATGTGGTGTCAGTTGTCACTTTCATTTCATTTCTGTTTTATTTATTTGAGTCCTCTCTTTTTTTCTTGATTTTTCTGGTTAAAAGTTTATCAATTTTATTTTTTTCAAAGAACCAGCTCTTGGTTTCATTAATCTTTTCTACTTTTTTTACACTCTATTTTATTATTTCTTTATTATTTCCTTCCTTCTACTCACTTTGGGCTTTATTTGTTTTTATTTTTTTAATTCTTTTAGGTGTAAGGTAGATTGTTTATTAGAGATTTTTCTTTTTTCTTGAGGTGTGGCTGTATTGATATAAATTTTTCTCTTAGAACTAGTTTGGCTGCAATCCATAGATTTGGGGGGAATTGTTGTTTGTCATTTGTCATAACACAGCTTTTGATTTCTTCTTTAATTTCATGATTAACCATGTAATTGTTTAGTAGCATGTCATTTAGCCTCCACGTGTTTTTAAAAATATTTTTGTAATTAATTTTCAATTTCATAACATCGTGATCGAAGATGATTCATATGATTTCAATCTTCTTAAATGTATTGAGAGTTGTTTTGTGACCTAACGTGATATCCTGAAAAACATTTCATTTGTGCTTGAAAAAAAATGTATATACTGCTTTTTGGGGTAAAATGTTCTAAAAATATCAATTAAATCTATCAAGTATAATGTGTTTCTTTAGGATTACTGTTTCCTTTTTGATTTTCTTTCTGGGCTGATGATCTATTTTTGATGTCAATGGGCTGTTAAAGTTCCCCACCATGACAATACTGTCAATCTCTTCCTTTATGTTTGGTTATATTTGCTTTATATATTTAGGGGCTCCTATGTTGGGTGCATAAGTGCTTAAAAGGGTTTGTATCTTCTTATTTAATTGATCCCTTTATCATTATATAATGTTCATTGTTTCATGTTATAGCTATTGTTTTTAAGTCTATTTTGCCTTATATAAGTATTGTTATCCCAGTTTTTTTTTTTGTTTTCATTTGCATGAATTTTTTTCTATTTATTTACTTTTAGTCTGTGTGTGTGTTTCAATCTGAAGTGGGTTTCCTGTAGGTAGCATTTGTATAGGTTTTGTTTTCTTATCCAGTCAGTCATCCTAGGCCTTTGATTGGAGCATTTAATCTATTTACATTTAAAGTAATTATATAAATATGTAGTTATTCTCATTTTATTATTCATGTATTTAATTTTTTCCTCTTCGACTTAAAGATTTCCCTTAACATTTCTTGTAAGACTGGTTTGGTGGTGATGAACTCATTTTTCTTGTCTAGAAAGCTCTTTATCTCATGATTAACCCATTCATTGTTTAGTAGCATGTTGTTTAGCCTCCAGGTGTTTGTATATTTTCCTTTTTTTTTCTTGTAGTTGATTTTTAATTTCATACTATTGTGGTTGGAGAAGACATGTCATATGACTTATTTTCTGGCCTAACTTGTGGTCTATCCTGGGAAATGTTCTATGTGCACTTGACAAGAATGCATATTTTGCTGCTTTGGGGTGAATGCTTTTAAAATATCAATTAAATCCATCTTTTCTAGTGTGTCATCTAAGGCTGCTGTTTTTTGTTGATTTTCTGTCTGAAAACTTGTCCATTGGTTTCAACAGAGTGTTAGTCTTCTACTATGAGTGTATTACTGCTGATCTCTCCCTGTATGTTGGTTTATTATTACTTTATATGTGTAGATGCCCTATGTTGGGTGCATATAAGTTTACTAGGGTTGTATATCCCTTTTTGCATTGATCCCTTTATTACTATGTAATAACCTTCTTTATCTCTTATTATAGCTTTTGTTTTAAAGTTTAATTTAAGTATTGCTACTCCAGCTATTTTTTATCTCCATCTGCATGAAATATCTTTTTCCATCCCTTTAATTTCAATCTGTGTGTGTCATTTGATCTGAAGTGAGTTTCTGGTAGACAGCATATATATACAGATTGTCTTCTTATCCATTCAGCTTCATTATGTCTTTTGATTGGAACACTTATCTATTTACATTAAAAATGATTATTAATAAGTACATAATTATTGTCATTTTATTTTTCATATATATGAATTTTTCCCATTCTTTTTTTAGAGTCCCCTTGACATTTTTTTTTTCAATAATTCTAACTTGTTGATAATGAATTCCTTTTAGCTTTTTTATTTCTGGGAAGCTCTTTATATCACCTTCAATTTTAATTAATAGTCTTACTGGGTAGAGTAACCTTGATTGTAGGTCCTTGCTTTTGATCACTTTCAGTGTTTGGTTCAATCCTTTCTGGCCTGAAAAGTTTCTATCGAGAAGTGAGCCAATAGTCTAATGGGACCTCCCTGGTAGAAAACCCTCTTGTGCTTTTTAATTGCTGCTTTTAAAATTCTTTCTTTAATTTGAAAATATTTTCTCCCATTCTGTAAGTTGTATTTTAACTTTCTTAATCATGTCCTTTGATGTGTAAAAGCTATTAGTTATGAAGTCAAATTTATCTCTATTTTTCTTTTGTTGCTCCTGCTTTTTGTGTTGACAGTGTTTTTTAAAATAAACTATTTTGTAGAAGTATTGTAAGTCTTTTGAGACTTTTCAGTCTTTTGAAAATGAAAATTAACCATTTGAAAAACAATATTGGGTAGTTGTTTGACTTTTTGGGGTTTGAATTTTTTATTATTTTATTTTATTTTTTATTAAATTTATTGAAGTGAATGATTAATAAAACTATATAGTTTTTTTAAGTGTATAATTTAATTTAATAATACATCATCTGTATATTTCATTGTGTTCATCACTCAAAGTTAAATTTCTGTTCATCATCATATATTTGGCCCCTTTTCCCTTATCTACCTTTGCCTCTCACCTATTTTCCTCTGGTAACTACTAAACTGTTGTCAGCAAACCGATAAATGTTTTAGAATCCAGAATATATAAAGAACTATACAACTCAACAAAATACCCCTAAAATATTAAAAATAGCCA
Source organism: Eonycteris spelaea (assembly GCA_003508835.1). Lineage (NCBI taxonomy): Eukaryota > Metazoa > Chordata > Mammalia > Chiroptera > Pteropodidae > Eonycteris > Eonycteris spelaea. Next base: position 1,569,520 of record PUFA01000286.1, on the reverse strand, counting down.
AAAATCTTGAACAGATATTTCTCCAAAAAAGATATACAATTGGGCCAACCAGTACACAAAGAGATGCTCAACATCATTAATCATTCAGGGAAATGGAAATCAAGACCACAAATGAGGTATCACTTTTCACCCACTAGAATGGCTTATAATCAAAAAAATGAAAACAAGTATTGGTGAGGATTTAGAGGAACTAGAACCGTAAAACATAGCTGGCTGGAAATGTAAAATAACTATTTTACATAGTAACTAACTTAGTTACTATGAAAAACAGTTTGGCAGTTCCTCAAAAAACTAAACAAAAATTACTTGAAAAAAATAAAAACAAGGACTCTCATATGTATCATATGCCAATGTTCACAGCAGTATTATTCATAATAATAAAAAGTATAAACAATATAATATTTATCAATGGAGAAATAAACAAATGCTGATATATGTATGAGATAGAACATTATTTATACATAAAAAGAATGAAGCACCAATACACGCTAAATATGAACAAACCTGGAAACCATAATGCTAAATAAAAGAAGACAGACAAAAAAGGTCACACATTGTATGATTTCATTTCTATGAAATGTCCAAAATAACCAAGTCCACAAAGACAGAACAGAGATTGGTGGCTACTAGGGCTTGAGGGGAGGGGAAATAGAAAGCAACTTCTTAAGAGTGAGGAGATAAAATGTCATGGAATTAGATAGAGATGGTGGTTGTGCAATACTATGAATAACTAAAAATATTACTCAATTATTCATTCTAATGTGGTTAATTTTATGTTATATGAATTTTACCTCAATAAAAAATTAATATCAAATTTACAAAGAAAAAAATTCTTGTCTAACAGTTTTCATTTTAATTATTATGTGTCTTAGTGTGTTCCTCTTTGTGTTCATCATTTTGGGACTCCTTGTGTTTCCTGTACTTGTATTCTCTTTCTTTTACTGGGTTAGGGAAGTTTTTAGTCATTGTATCTTCAAATAGATTTTCAATTCCTTGCTCTCTTGCTTCTCCTTCTGGTACCCCTATAATGCAAATGTTGGTATGTTTGATGTTGTCCCAGAGGTACCTTAAATATTCTTATATTTTTCGTATCTTTTGTAATTCCAGTTGGACATTTTCTGCTACCTTGTCTTCCAAATTACTGATATGATTCTCTGCTTTATATATTCTACTGTTGTTCTCTCTAATGTATCCTCTATTTTGGTTATTGTATTCTTCATTTCTGACTGGTTCTTTGTTATGGTTTTTGTCTTTTTTAGCAAGTTCTCACTGAGACTATGCTTTCCCTAAGGTTATTGAGCATCTATCCTTATAACTAACCTTTCGCCTTTGTGATTTAAACTCTGTATATGGTGGATTGTCTGCCTTTATTTTATTTAGTTATTTATGAAGCTGTCTTCTATCTTTTTCATTTCAGACACGTTTCTTTGTCTTCTCATATTAGCTGCCTTCTTGTGTTTATTTCTAAGTATTAGATAGATCTGCTATATACCTTCTAAAATTGGCAGAGTGGCTTTATGTGGTAGGTATCCTGTGAGGACCAGTGGCAAATCTATCTGATCATCTGAGCTGGGTATTCCAGGAGTATCTTTTCTGTGGGTTGTGTATGCCTTTTTCCTGAATTTGGCCCCTGATTGCTATTGGCATGTCGTGGTTTCAATTGACTTTCAGGCTGACTGGCTATGAATATTGATCATAACTCTATGGATGAGCTTTTGTGCATAATTGATGTCAAGGATTGGGATTAACTATAGCAGGACTCTGTTTTTTGCTGAGTTCACCCTTTTGGTGTGTTTTTATGGAGCTAAACTGGATGGCCTTCTAGTGTGGTCTGAAGCCAGCCACCAGATATGTCACTTCTGGGGCCTCTTGGAGGGCCTCAATAGAGTCCTAAAATCAGCTTTTTCCTATCTTTGACCCAGAGCTATTTGTAAGAGCTACAATGTAATTTGCAGTTGGTAGCTGCCTCTAATGGGATTGGAGGCACCTGGGAGAGACTATGCTTGGAACTGAGGCCAGCTCCACTAGAGCTAGGCTGGGGCTCACTTAGCAGGAAATACTGAACATGCTGAAAACAACCTACTTCTTGTTTGCAGTTTGTGGACCTTTTCAGAGATTTTAGGCAAGGCTTTAGCTTGGACCAAGGTTTGGCCACTTTTGAGGAGTAGCTCCTAAAAGAGGTTCTGGGCCTCTGTGAGAGTGGGTGGGCAGGGTCTCAAGAAATCACCAGCATGGATAAAGCACTGTTAACCATTTTGATGGAGACTCAGATATAGTGCCTACCTGGGCCTGCAGGCAGGGTTGAGGGCAAGCTCAGACAAGAAATAACGGCACCTCCCTACCAACTGAATGAAGGGAAAGTTAAAAAAAATAGCACTTTTATCCTTGCCAGAGCTGCCCTTCCATCCATTACTCTGAAGTCAGAATGCACATTCTTATCAAATGTGCATGATATTTTCTCCAGGATATACTAATATTAAGCCAAAAAAAGTTCAAGAAAATTAAAAAGATTGAAATAATACAAGTTATCTTTTCAGATACAATATAATGGAATAAGAAATCAGCCACAGAAGGAAACTAAAAAATGTATAAATATGTGAAAATTAAAGAACATAATTTTAATCAATGTACTAAAGAAGAAATCACAAGAGAAATAAAAAAATAAATTTAGATAAAAAAATAAATCAAACAACATATGAAAACTGCGAGATGCAAAAGTGTTCTTTAAAGGAAATTTATAGGCTATAAATGACTACATTAAAAAAAGATGTCAAATCCATAACCTAATTTAACATCTTAAAGAACAAGATAAAAAAGACTAAACTAAATTTAAAGTTTGTATAAAAAGGAAATTATAAAGATTAGAGGGTAGATAAATTAAATTTATTTTAGAAAGATAGAGAAGATACAGTTAACTAAAATCAGAAACGTGAGTGAAATATTACTATCTTATATAAGAAGAATTACAGGAAAATACTGTAAAATTTTTTGCCAACAAGTTAGATAACCTAGGCGAAATGGTCATATTGCTAGAAACACAAAATTTACTAAAGACTTATAACAGGTAAAGAAATTGATCAGTAATCAAAAACTTCCCAACAAAAGAAACATTCTGGACCAGATACTTACTGAAAGACTGGAATGATTCCATTTTTCTGAGTGATCCCAAGATGAATTGACGAAAAAGTTCCCCAAAGGCCAGTGGTCAAGAACAATGCCTTACCACCTGGCCGAACCAGCCAAGCCAGCTAATCGGTGGGCCCTTAGGCATCCCCACCCTTATTTCCTCCTGCACATATTCTGATTACTGCACCCGGCACCTTCTGCACTCGGCCCTACCTTTCTGCACTCACGCCCTTTCTGCACCACGGCCCTTCTATACGCAGCCCCACTGCGCACGGCCCCCTCTATACGCAGCCCCAACTGCATTCTTAAATAAATAAATTTAGGCATATAAATATCTGCCAATATCTTTAAAATACACAGTTTTCTCAATCAGCATTTTTATATAACAATTTTTTACTAAAATATTTTTTAAGTAACAATTTTAATAACATTTATTAGGTGATGATTTTTCCTGGACTTAGAATGTAATAGATTATCTCATTAACATTTACTCAAGATATCTGGGAATCAAGATACTTGTAGGTCAACCCTAAAAAAATTTTGTTCCTATCCACAATTTTTCACTCACACAGCCGCCAGAGATTACAATGGTACCATGTAAACACACCTTCCCTTCTTTCTGAAAGACTGGAATGATTCCATTTTTCTGAGTGATCCCAAGATGAATTGCATGAAAAGTTCCCCAAAGGCCAGTGGTCAAGAACAATGCCTTACCACCTGGCCAAACCAGCCAAGCCAGCTAATTGGTGGGCCCTTAAGGCACCCCCACCCCTATTTTCCTCCTGCACATATTCTGATTACTGCACCCGGCACCCTTCTGCACTCAGCCCTACCTTCTGCACTCGGCCCTTTCTGCGCATGGCCCCGCCTATACGCAGCCCCACTGCGCACAGGGCCCCTTTTGCGCGCAGACCTAACAACCTACCACCCAATCCCTTTAAAGGTCAACCTAACCCCCCAATCAGGTAACGCCAAGGCATCTCCCCAAGGCTTGCGGTTTTACCCTTTAAATTAGGTCCCAGCCCTCAGTCGGGCTCCTCTCAACCACTTGCTGCGTCAGTGAACGAGTGGGGTCCAAACTCGAGTTTGTCAATAAACTCCCTCTTGCGCTTTGGCGTCGGTGTCAGTTTCCTTCTTGGCTTGTGGAGTTCCAAACCAGGGCATTACACTTACTTCACCTGTTATTTCTACAAATATTTATAGAATAATTAATACCGGTTTTTCTCAAACTCTTCCAAAAAAAAATGAAAGAAAAAGAAGACTTCCTATCTCATGCACAAGGCCAGCATAACCCTAACAGAAAATAAGCAAAGATATTACAATTAAAGAAAGATATTACAATTATATATATTGCAACATATATAAACATAGATGCAAATATTATCAATGACATACTAACTAGCTAACATTATATTAAAAAAATTATACGAATGAAATGGGGTGTACTGTCTATTTGCAAGTTGCCAAGAAAGTAGTTCTTAAAAGTTCTTCTCACAAGAAAATTAAATTTGTGACTATGAATGGTGATGAATGCTAACTAGATTCATTACAGCAATTATTTTGCAATGTATACAGATATTGAATCATTATAATGCACACCTGGAAATAACATAGTGTTATATGTCAAACAAACAAACAAACAAACAGTTTGCATAGGAATCTCGAGTAATTTTTAAAAACATTATAAATTATATATGTTAATCACAAGTGTTATTTATCTGAAAAAGAAAAAGGATAGTTTCAACATAAGGAAATTAGTTAATGTCACATATTGCATTAATCTTAAATCTCAAAATCTTCAAAATACTGCTGTAAGCAATTAAGAAAGACCTAAATAAATGGAAATGTATTCTGTGTCTATGAATTGAAAGATAATACTTTTCAGATGGCAATGGTACTTAAAGTAATGTAAAAAATTTAAATGCAAATCTATTAACATCCCATTTTTTTCAGAAATAAAAAAAATTAATACTAAACTTCACATGAAATGGAAAGAAATACCAGGCGGTCAAAACAATTTGAAAAAGAAAAATAATTTGGAAGAGTCACAATGTATAATTGCAAAAATTATTACAAAACTACGGTAATAAAATGTACACTTGGCAATAATACAGACATATAGATCAATGGAATAAAATTTAGAGTTTAGAAACAAATCCATACATCTATGGTCAATTGATTTTTGATAAAGGTAATATAATTGGAAAATAATTGTCTTTTCAACAAATGGTGTTGGGAAGATTAAATATTCCCATAAAAAAATATTGGGCTCCTAACCCACATCATATATAAAAATTATTTCAAAATGGATCTATTATTTAATATAAAAGCCAAAACTACAAAAAACTTAGAAGAAAATGGGGGAAATCTTCAAGTCTTTGGATTTGACAATGGATTCTTAGAAGTAACATGAAGAACATGAGCAACAAAAGAAAAAAATTACATAAACTAAAATTGATCAAGTTTAAAAACTGTCGTGCATCAAAGAACATTATTAAGAAAGTAAAAACAGAATAAAAAATATTTGCAAATAAGATACCGATAAGGAATTTATATTTAAAACTTATAAATAATTATTACAGGTCAATAATAAAAACAAAAATAACCCAATTTAATCACAGGCAAAATATTAAATAGACATTTGTCCAAGAAGGTATAAAGTGATCTAGAAGCACATTCGAAGATGTACATCATTAATCAATAGAAAAATGCAAATTTAAACCAAAATAAGATACCACTTCTGTTCTACTATAATGGCTAAAATCAGACAACAGGAAGTATTGACTAGGATGTGGAGAATTTGCAACCCTCACACATTGCTTGTGGGAATGTTAAATGGTTAATCGCTTTGGAAAACCTAATGTTAATCATTGCATTATTAAATGACTTGGAAATTTTAATAAGTAAGAGAGAATTTGAAACCTATACTCACACAAAAATGTGTACATGAAAGTTTATATCAAAATAATAATAATAATAATAATTAATAATAATAATTCAATTTTCATTAACTCATTAATCAATAAACAAATGAGGTATTCCATACAACAGAATATTCTTCTGACATAAAAATAAAACTATTTATGCATGTTACAACAGTAATGAACCTTAAGATGTCTAGTTATAAAAGATCAGATGTTCTATAATTCAATTTGCATAAGCAAATCTAGAAATAGAGTATAGATTAAGTTCTCTAGGGCTGGGGGTGGTGAATAATGGTGACTGACTGTTAATGAGTATGAGTTTTCTTTTGCAAGTGATAGAAATATTCTAATATCATATTATGGTGGAATAACTCTGTGAACTGGTAAAAATCTTTTAATTTTACACTTAAAAAGGTAAATTTTATGGCATTTAAATTATATTTCCAGTCTATGGCCATGCTACCCTGACCAAGCCCAATCCTGTCTGATCTCGGAAGCTAAGCAGAGTGGGGCCTGGTTAGTACTTGGATGGGAGACCACCTAGGAAGATCGGGTGCTGTAGGCATAAAAAATAAAAAAAAATAAAAGATTGAAAGCTGACAAGGTCCTTGCAATCTGTGAGGTCAACCAAAAGGGTGTCTTGCCTACAAAAGAGAATAGAATAATGACACTGTGAATTTAATTAACCCTGAGCCACTGATCGGCACTGGTCCATGGCCTGTTAGAAACCAGGCCACAGAGCAGAAGGTAAGCAGCAGGAGAGCAAGCAATGTTTCATCTGTATTTGCAGCTGCTCCCCAGCGCTAGCATCACCACCTCAGTTGCACCTCAGATCATCAGGCATTAGATTCTTAAAGGAGCACCAGTTCTTGGTGCCAAAAATAGTGGGGACTACTGCTCTAAAACATCCTTTACTTCAATCTTCTTCTTATATCAAATATTTTATCTGTGTTTGAACTTTTCCTGGTTTCTTCATGTTGGAGACAAATTTAAAAGAACACTTCAAGGCCTAAATATAAGACTGAAGCGATAAATTGCATAGAAAAAACACATAATATATTAAATCATTGACTTCGGATTTAGAGAGGATTGTATAATTTTGACCTCAAAAGATGAGGCAAAAATAAATGAATGGTACTATATCAAACTAAAAAGCTAATCCACAGCAAAAAAAAAAAAAAAATCAACAAAACAAGCAAGCAACCAACTGAATGGGAGAAAATATCTGTCAACGATGCCTTCCTTTAATGAGGGATAATATTTAAGATACATAAAGAACTCATACAACTCAACAACAACAACAACAACAATAAACAAACACAATTGAAAAATAACAGGAGGCCTGAACAGGCACTTCTCCCAAGAAGACATACAAATGGCCAACTGACATATAAAAAGATGTTCGACTTTACTAGCTCTTAGGAAAATGCAAATCAAAACTACAGTGAGATACCGCCACACACTTGTTAGAATGGCTAGTGTCAAAATGACAAGTGACAAGTGATGGAGAGGCTGTGGAGAAAAAGAAACCCCGGTATACTGATGGTGGATGTATAAATTGCTACAGCCATTATGGAAAAACAGTATAGAGGTTCCTCAAAAACTTAAGACTAGAATTACCAATCCCTCTTATAGGTATTTCCCCCCAAAATTGAAAACATTTATGTATAAATATATAAGCATCCCGATATTTAAGCAACAGTATTCAGAGTGGCCAAAACATAAAAACAACCAAAGTGCTCTTTGACAGATGATATGGATAAAGATGTGGTACATATAAACAATGAAATATTATTCAGGCACAAGAAGAGATGAATATTGCCATTTGTGACAACTTGCATGGATCTTAGATGATCATGTTAAGCAAAATGAACCAGACATAACTTAAGAACCATAGAATTTCACTCATATGTGAGATGTAAAACTGAAAGCAATACATGAACAAGATAAACAGAGACTCATAGACACAGACAATTAGTTCAGTGGTTATCAGAGGGAAGCAGGGAATGGGGGGAGGTAGATAAAGGTCAAGGGAGGTCAAACATATGGTAATGGAAAAAAATTGAACTTTGAGTGGTGAATACACAATGTAATATAATATATGAATATATTATTGAATTGTACACTTTAAAACCTATATAATTTTATTAACCAATGTTCCCTATAAATTTATTTTAAAAATTTTAAACATAAAAATATACTTCAGAGAGAATGTTATAAATATTAAATATATTGTGGAAGCTAAATTTTGGTATATGAAAATCTGGTATTTGTCTAATTTTTAACAATAAAGTGTATGGCTTTTCCTTTTTTTGTCTTTCACTTATAATTTCCAATACTCACTTTGCTTTTTTGTTCTCAATTTGAATTACACATCTATTTTGTTACTGCAGAAAAGTAGCCTTTCTAAAATTTCATCTTGTAACATGTAGTTACTTCTCTAACATGTCTTTTAATTTATAATTCCATCTGGCAAAGTACTGGCCACCTCCCCAGTGTCTGTCAAGGACTTAATGATAATGCTCACTAATTCATCTCACAGGTCAGACTTGCCAATTATCTCTCGGGGCGCTGGAAGAAATTAATTTGATTTTTTGTTCTAGTGTTCTTTAAAGACATGCATTTTAGAATAGCTATTCCAAAAGTCTCCAAGGATTTATACTATGAAATTGCTCAATGAAAGATGAAATTTTGTGATTTTTAGTAAATGTTAAGAGCATTAAGTATTTAAAAAAGTGTATAAGTTAGCAACTTGAAAGACAATAGTTAAAGTCAAAATACCTTTATTGATAAAACTGCACAAATAATGTAAGAGTCGGTGTATAGTTTAAATAAAATTATTTAACGCAATAAATATCTCAAAAACAAATTTATACTATCATATATCTTAGGAAAAAACAAAATAGAATTGATAAAAAGTTATTATGTAAGTCAATATTAAATTACTATTTGAATACTGATTTTATTATAATAATACTCATTTTATTATAATACTACATAGTCATGTTTTGAAAACACATATTAAGAAGCGAAAATTATTTTAGCTAATAGCAGAAAACTCCATCAACATTTTGCATATATATATATACACACACATAGCCAAGGAATCAAATATATATATATACATATATATATACACACACATACATGTACATATTTTAATGATGCCGAATAAATACTATAATTTGAGTAGTATCTGCTAAATTTAAAGGTATTTTTTCATTACATCATACTATATAGAAATAACAAACCAAAACAAATATAAAAATGAAGTTAACCATATTTATTCCAGTTAATACTTTGATACAGTTGGCTAAAATATATTTTTCATGCATTTCAAAATTTTCACTTCTCTTTTTTAACATAATTGTCTATTTTAATGACTTTTTATGTAAGAATGAATGTTCATTACACATAATAAAGATATACAGATGTAGACATAGACTGAATTTTGTGCCCCCTCCAAATTTCTATATTGTTGCCGAATCCCCAGTGTGGTAGTATTTGTAGGTAGTTAGATCATGAGAGGAAAGCTTTCATGGGTAAGATTAGTGCCTTTATAAAAGATGCCCCTGAGAGCTTCTTTTTTCCTTCTGTCATGTGAGGGTACAGTGAAAAGACAGCTATCTATGAACTAGAAAGCAGACCCTCACCAAACACTGAATCTGTCAGCTTCTTGATTACCTTGATCTTAGACTTTCCAGTCCCCAGAGCTGTTGGAAATAATTTCTTTTATAAGTCACCCAGTGTAAGATATCTTTGTTATAGCAACCTGAGTGGACTAATACAGCACAAATATATAGGTACAGGTAGATATATAGATATACAGTCAGAATTTTTACAATAACATTTCCATATTAATAAATACAATCTAAAATAGCATAAATAAAGCCTGTATAATATCCCAATACAGGAAATGTGGATGAAGAAAGAAAAAAATAAGAAGATAGGACACAAATTTTTATGTTAAAATGCTTGAGTTATCTCATTACTCAACCACTGACGTGTCATGGGTTAGCTTTTGTAAACTCTTATCTGTAAAATGAAAAATAAAATAAAATTATAATAAATGTATAGTCATGTCATGAAAATTAAATGTAATAATACAATGTATAAAATTTAGAAATGTGCCATATAGTAAACATTACTAACATTTGATCATTTTCATCATTATGACAATTTAATAAACTAATCTCTATTTGTTGATCATTTTTACAATTTTTCTTTACTGTCAATCATACTCTGATGACTACATTTATGCAATATATTTGCACAATTAATTATTTCCTTACAATAAAATTGAAATAAACTTCCTTAGTTGAAGGGGAGTTACTTTTTAGGATCTTCTAATAAATTTCCAAATAGTACTCTGAAAACATTTTGTTAATTTTCTCTCCCACCAAATGTGTACCAGAATGGCTGTTGTGACCCCCACCACCAAAACTAGGTTTAACATTATTTTAAATATGCACCAATTTGAAAAAAAAATGTTTAAATAAATTAAACACAAATTTTAAATATTTTTACAAACATTTATCAAGTTTTTTGAAGTTATCTCTTCATTTTTGTTTGATAATTATTTTCTTATTATGATATAGACTTTTCTCTATATTTTAAGTACACTTACACAACCCTCTCCATAGTCTTTTCTTAAAAGTTTGTCTTTTCATCCTCAGTGGTTTATTCTTTTTTGTCAAGTTTGGAATCTTCTTTTCTAGTACAAGAAAAACATCTAATTGGAGAATCTAGAATTTCTCTTCACTTTTTAAGATTTTCAAAAATGTATATTAATAAAATTTATATTGTAATAAAGTTCCTGCACATGCTTTAGGATTATTCTTTGCTTCTTTTTTTTTTTCACTTGGAGTTGGATCTTATTTTGTACTAAATTTCTAATTTAGTACAGTGAGTTGATTATTATTGGTGTCATTTCTTTTTTTTTCAATTTTGCTATTGTATTTGTAGTGTCCTCACTATCTTACCTTGTTTCTAGTTGCCTTTCTTGTTATCAACTAATTCTCTCCTTATACATTTGGATTCTTCTTTCAAAAAGAGTACTAAAATCTTTAAAAATTGTTATTTTTGCAGAGACTTACTTTCAAAGAAAAATTTTTTGAGTCTTGTATTTTCTATTTATTTTACCTTTAAAAAAACACATGCAAATTTTATGTTGTTGAAGATCAAAGAAGGGATTGGCTATAACAAATGTGTGATGATAGTAATATTTAGCATTTATTAAGTACCTATTATATATAGTCATATTACACATGTTGTCCTCCATCTTCCTACAACTCTACAAGTTAGATATTATTATCATTATTTTACAGATAAGGAAACCGTGTCTTAGATTAAGTAACTTTCTTATTGTTACTCATACCTCTAGTGAAAAGAAAAGTTGTTATTTAAAACTAATGCCAATATGTCATTACTCGATATGCTTTCTTAAGTAATTACTTTCTTGTCATACTTAGTCAAAAGGATCTAACATTGGAATATAAATTATTTGCAGAGACTTACAGAAATCCATGGGACGATAAATCATAATTTAAACATCTGTGATATAGAATCAAATGTGTTTTTGAATAAAAAATTCTGTAGAATGTGAAAAAGAGATAATCAAGATATTCCACCTGGGGTAATAGCAGATATTAGAACTTAAATGAAGACATGTTACATTGAGGAACACAGAGAAAGCAAGTTTTCTAAAGCAGGTATTTATTTGGAAGAAAGTATCCACAAATAGTCATATTGTTTTCTAAATGATAATTGAGACTTCTAGAACCACACCTCTAGAATGTCTTTTGGATATTTTGAATGTCTTGAATACAAAACTTTATACTGTAGAAAATCTGGGCATCAATAATTTTTCCATAAGTAAATAGTACTAAAAATAGCATTAAAAATGAATTGTGTGTGCAGTTAAATAATCAATCTGTTTAAAGATGTTTACTGTGTATCTGTATTGGACACAAAGATATCAGAATAAATAGTGTAACATTGCCTATTTCTGACCCTTTAGCAAATCAAATAATTATAATAGAGTTATAAGCATTGAGTACACACAGAATGGGTTTATGAACAATGGTATATACCCAAATAGTTATAATACATTGAGGATCATCATAGTATACAGTCATAAACACTGTTATAGGCATAGAACACAAATAAGGGAATGGTTAATCCTACCTGTGTAAAGAACTAGGAAAGCCTTATAGAGGTATTGATTTGTGATAGGAACCAATGAAATTAATCGGATTCTGTCAGCTAGTAAGAAAAGAGGAAAGCAAATGACTACTTTTTCATCTTTTCATTGTTTCCTGCCTTAATTAGCTCAAAGTCAAATTTAGAGAACAGGTTTTGTAACTAGAAAACAGAGAGTGACATTGGGTCATATTGGCCATTGAAAGATATTTGGACTCCTTTATTATATTTCATATCATAAACTGTTTTTGGTACCCCAAAATGTTTCTTATGAATGTGGAATTTTGATGAGTTTGAATCTTTAGTCTGATCTGTATTACCTATGCAGTAGATTTAAGTTCAGACCACTCTTGGTGTTTCTAAAGAATGCTTCCAAACAGAAAAAAAAAAAAAAAAACAACTTATGTTTAAAATAAAGCAATGATTTTAGAGGCCATAGCCAAACAGTAATAAGTTTCACAGTATTTGTGAAATAAGCAAATGGAATTTTGTATATACTCTGGCTTCTCTTTTTAAAAACTCTCTTTTTACTTATCCTTGGACCCTCTTGTTCTGTGGCATCTATCCTGGTGTCCTTCATTAAAAATTTACTTGCTGGGGTGGCTCCATAGTGTAGTGGTTAGCATGTTTCCTTTACACACAGAAAGTCCTGGGTTCGTGCCCCAGGTAGAGCCATGGAGCATGCCCCGAGCCCTCACCTCGACCATGTGGAGGAGACGCCCCACCTGCAGAGATCCAGTTCTTAAGGAGAGATGGCAATGTCTGTAGGTCAGGGGTAAAAGTGAGGGGAGAGGGGATTAAAGAGGGGAAAAAATTCTCAAAAAAAGTTACTTGCTTCTTAATTTAGCTGATTATGGTTAAAAACTATCCCTTTATAAAAAGAGCACCCTAAAAAATTAAGAAAGGTATTTAAAGGTGAAAGTAGGCAGTCACTCATTGTGTGGTTTCATACTATACCATACTAATATCCTAATAAATACCATATTAAGTCATTAACAGTTTATTATAGATATCATGATAAATAGTTAAAGTAGATATTTAGGGTATGAAAAAGAGCTGGTCGAATTCTATTACTATAAATTTATAGAATTTTATTCACTCTAATTATATAGTAAAATTGTATTATGAGGTTGTCTCACCTTTCAGACCTTAAAGGACTGACAGAAATTACTGAGTACAGTGGAGTAATTAAGAGCTTGAATTTATAATCAGGTAGGCTTGGGATAACATACACTAGAGTTCAAATTCTGACTCTTCCACTTATGGGCTATGTAGATTTTGTCAAATTTCTCAATATTCCCAAGCTTCTTTCATCAAAAATGGATAATATTATTTAAATTGAAAAATTAGTTAAACTTATCCAAAGTTTTAGTTAAGTGTTTGCTTCTTAGATGCTAGAAGTTAGTCTTCAAAACATAGATGTTGAAAAATATTAGTACTGGGTGGTAAAGTTCAGGTAAATTTTCAAGACATTTTCTAAAGTTGATGCTTGTGGTAGTTTACAAAAATGTCCACAAATATTTTAGGAACAACTCTCATTGAGGTGTAAAGTTTGTTTCTTCAACTTTTGATTATCAACTGGCTTTGTGACTTGTTTGACCATAAAATGTAGCCAAAGGGAAGTTACATTAGTTTTGATCCTATGATTGAAGTGTTCTTGAAGGTTCCTCTTTCATAATTTTCAGAACTTTTTCAAGACCATATGAACCAGGGTAGGCTAAACTCTTAGAATATGAGAGATCATGTAGAATAGACATTAGCCATCCCAGTTGCTCCCATAGAACGTTAAGTCCTTAGTTAATACAGCAATTGACATTAGACACAACATGAACCCAAGACCGGCTAAATTATTGCCCAGCTCAAATTATAAACCTGACAAAATTATGAATAAGTAATTGTTGTTTTAAACTACAATGATTTTGAAATGATTTGCTACACAGCAAAAATTAACTGATATAATGCTATAATTAAAGCATTATTTAGAATGGCTGGTACCTTTTTAAGGTTGGGTGAAAAAGGGAGATGTGTTTAAAAATTCATTCTGCATAAAATGTCAAGGGCGATTTATGTTTTTTAGAAAAATTTCAAGAAATTTAATGTGCACATTTATGTAAATATCAGAGAAAATTTTTTTAAATAAATATGAAAAGTGTTTAAACATTCACTTGGGGCAATTCTGAGATTTGAAATAAAAGTCATGGATCAGAAATTTTACATGTAAATTCTTTAATACTAACAAAATTTATCATAACATTAGTTGTTGAACATCTTGTATCTTGAATTATCTAACTTCTGCTTGTTTACACATAAATTATATGCTATAATAAAATATTAGTTCATTGTGTGTATACTCTACTTTTTAGACATAGCTTAGCTTAATTTTGATCATTTATTTCATTTGTTCCTGGTTATATTGCCTTTGTGTCAATCTTTTTGTGTTTTAAAACTGTAGATAGCTTAACTATTGGAAAAATAATAAAATCTTGATGATTTTTTACTAAAAATCAATTGATTAAGGAAGACTTAATTGGACGATGCCAGCATTGTGAAAAGTACCATGATGTACAGATAGAAAAAGAACAATATCATAAAATGGTAGAAAAATAAATATAAATATATATTTCTGCTTTGAGATAAGCAACCACATTATATTGGAAAATTTTAGAGTGAGATGAATAAGTTTTATGGGGCTTCAAGACATAATTTGGCAGACTTTTTATTCCTTCCAATTTTCTATTACCAAAACAATTGTATAAAGCACTTCACCAACCTCTAACTCTCAAGGGCTGTTTGTTAAGTTCTCACAATTATTTACAAATATTATGATAACAATAAGTCCTTCCATGCCTTTTTTTTTTTTGCCTAAAATGCTAGGTCTAATTTTATCCTTTCTAGTATATTCAATATATTAAACTGCCTTTCTCCTTTCAGTCGGATGATTATACTTATTTATAAAATGCTAGTTTATAAAAAATAATCTTAGCAATTATCTAGTATATTCTCTTCATTTTATGGATGGGAAAATTAGACAAAGAAAGGTGGGGTTTTTTTCTTCCTGACTTTATCATAAAGTCACAAAATTTATTTTACGTTTTTAAAAAGTTTAAGAAACATATAAAAGAAATCACGTGTTGTTTTATACACACACACACACACATACACACACACACATATATACTATATATATTATATATTTTAAGTGTCATGCTCTTATTTCTTTCTTCTAGACTTTCTATTATTAAACTAAGCCATAAAAATACAGTAAGGGAAAAGTTGATCATCCTAGAGATAGGAAGTCTGTAGAGTAAGACAAGTCTGAAACTGGCCACCAGCTGTGTTGTTTCTGGGACCTCTTGGGAAGGTCTCTGTTGCAGGACAAGGTCAGCTGCTGCCTCTGTACTGCCTAGAGCCATTTAGTATGAGCTACAAAGTGATCTGCAGAGAATTGCCACTTCTGCTGGTCTTGAAATTGGCTGGGAGAGATTAAGCTGCAAAACACAGGCCAGCAGCAAGAGTACAGGGCATGCCTAGGCTGATACTGCTTGTTTGGAGTTTGTAAAACTTTGAGATATTTTAGGATAGTCTACAGCAGGAGCCAAGACAGAGCATTTGTATGGAAAGGCAA
This sequence comes from Eonycteris spelaea, assembly GCA_003508835.1. NCBI lineage: Eukaryota > Metazoa > Chordata > Mammalia > Chiroptera > Pteropodidae > Eonycteris > Eonycteris spelaea. The sequence continues at coordinate 1,553,644 of PUFA01000286.1, read as the reverse complement.
CTGGAAGCAACTTGGGTGGGCCTACAGGTTAGGTGGGGTGAGATCTCAAGGAATTACCAGGAAAGGGCTATCAGTATTAGCCAGGTTAATAAGAGTCTTAGATATGGCAGCTGCCGCACCTGCATGCTGTGTGGGGAGGGCTCAAAAAAGAAACCATGACTATTGTCAGCAATTCTGTCTGAGAGAAAGCTCCCCCTTCAGCTGTCACCCTGAAGACAGACAATTCAGTTACTTTCTGTATGTCTCCAGAACTTTTTGTGCTATTGCTTTAGAGAGTGAGTTCAACAGCAAATAGGTTTGTGTGCCTAGGACTCCATTTGTCCTTTGTCTCAATCAGTCAAAATCTCTGCTGGTCTTCATAGCCACAAATCACGGGACCCCTCTTCCTGGCACTGAAGCCCTGGGCTGAGGACCCTGGTGTGAGTCTGAGACCCATCGCTCCTCTGGGGGAACCTCCGCAGCCAAGATATTCCCCTGATTTTTAACGGCAGCATGTGTGTGTGAGACCAGCACGTTTGTGTCTCCATTCCTCCAACCAGCTGGAGGTGGCTTCCTTGTATATTCTTAGTAATGGGACTTCTGTTCTTCTATAGCATTTTATTAAGTGTTTTCATCATAAATGGATGCTGTATCTTGTCAAATGCTTTTTCTGCATTTGTTGACTTTTTTTGTTGTTGTTTATATAATTTTATCCTTTATTTTGTTTATGTGGCACATCACATTAATTAATTTGCCTATGTTGAACCATCCTTGTGCCCCTGGAATGAACCCCACTTGACTGTGATGTATAATCTTTTTAATGTATTGTATTTAATTTTCTGGTATGTGTTTAAAATTTTAACATCTAATTCATCAAGAGATATTGGTTTATAAATTACTTTGTTATCCTTACCAGCTTTTGGTATTAGAGTAACATTGGCCTCACAAAATGAGTTAGGAATCGTTGCTCCTTCTTAATTTTTTGTAAGAGTTTGAGAAGAACAAGTAATAATGTTTTATTTTAAGAATTATTGAAGTGCACTAAAAGTACCTTAGGTTTGATAACACAAAATGAATCTCATGGGCTTGATACTTTTCTGACTTCAGGATTGAATTAATGTCTAAGAAAACAACATGCAGGCAAATAGACAAACAGGTAATCCAGAGTGTAGTACACGAATCATGGGAATAAAGAATTCTAAGAGTTTAGTAAAAGTCAAACTGAACTATAATCCTTGCCTACTGATAGTAATTATATGAGGTATGTGGAAATCAATTTATATTGAAAATTGACTGGGGAGAGAGCATGATAAAAACAGACTGAAATATAAGATTCAAGAGGAGATTCATTATTTAATAAAGGAGTTGAAAAGTGAAAAATTTGAAGATCTTGTGTGGTCAGAGATTTATGTACAAATGTAAAACACTTTTAAATGGTAATAAATACGTTCTTTTAACCAAATGAGAGGGTGAATAAAATGTAGCACAGGCAGATATGCTGATTAGGTTAAGAATCTAAGAAGTCAGTTTTATTATTATTGTTAATAAAACAAAATAAATAAAATTTTATTTCATAAGTACCAATATTTTTTAAAAGATCTCAACCAAAAACTATTAGAATTAGTCAATGAATTGAGTAAAGTGACAGGATAAGAAATTAATATTCAGAAACCATTTGTATTTTTATACACCAATAATGAACTATAGGAAAGAGAAATTAAGGAAATAATACCATTAACAATTGCACCAAAAATAAAATTAAATAAAATACCTATGAATAAATTTAACTAAGGAGGTAAAATAATTATATCAGAAAATTATAAGAAACTGAAAAAAACAGAAATAAGTGGAAGCATATTTTGTATTCATGGATAGAAAAGCTTAACATCATTAAAACATTCATATTATCCAAAGTAATTTACCAATTTAACATAATTCCTATTGAAATACCGACAATGTGTTTCACAGAATTAGAATGAATAATTCTAAATATTATATGGAATCACAAAAGACTCCAATGAGCAAAGAAAATCCTGAGACAAAAAGAACAAAGTTAGATATATCACACTGACTGTTGTGAAACTGCATTATATCAAAATAACATGTAATTGGCCTAAAAACAGATATATCAATGGAACAGAAGAGAGAGCCCAGAAATAAACCCATACTTATCTGTCAATTAATGTATGACAAAAGGGTCAAGACCTTACAGTGGGATAAAGACAGTATTTTCAATAAATGGTGTGAGGAAAAAGTGAACAATTTGTGAAAAAAATAAACCTAGACCACTTTTTTTACATCATATATAAGAATAAACTCGAAATGGATTAAAGACTTAAATGTAAGACCCAAAACCCTAAATGTCCTAGAAGAAAATATCAGCAGTAAATTCTTTGACATTGCTCTTAGTAATAGTTGTTTGGATATATTTCTTTGGGGAAGGGAATCAAAAGAAAAAATAAACAAATAAAACTACATTATATTAAAAAGGTTTTACACAGCAAAGGAAACCATCACCAAACTGAAAAGAGGACCTACTGAATGGGAGAAGATATTTGCCTATGATACATTTGTAAGGGGTTATTAACCAAAATTTATAAAGAACTCATATAACTCAACAACAACAATAACAACAAAATTAAAAAATGGGCAGAAGACTGGGATAGGTATTTCTTCAAAGAGTACATACAGATGGCCAATAGACATATGAAAAGATGCTCAGTGTCACTAATTATTAGAGAAATGCTATTAAACCACAATGAGATATCACCTCATACCTGTCAGGATGGCTGTCATCAATAAATCAAAAAACAATAAGTGCTGACGAAGATGTGAAGGAAAGGGAATCCTTATACATTGTTGATAGAATTGTAAATTGGTACATCCATTTTGGAAACAGTTTGAAGTTTCTTTAAAAAATTAAAATTAGAGCTACCTTATGCCCAACAATTCCACTTCTTGGTACTTATCCAAAGAAAACCAAAGCATTAATTCAAAAAGATATATGCACCATTATGTTCACTGCAGCACTATTTACAATAGCCAAGATATGGAAGCAACCTAAGTGACCATCAATAGACGATTGGATAAAGAAGAGCGGTACATTATACAGCGAAATATTACTCAGCCATAAAAAATGAAATCGTACAATTTGTGACAACATGGATGACCCTAAAAGGTATCATGCTAAGTGAAATAAGTTAGACAAGGACAAATAGAATAAATGATTTCACTTATATGTGGAATCTCAGAAAAAAATATACAAACAAAACAAAGAATACACTCATATACAGAGAACAAACTGGTGATTGTAGAGAGGAGGGGTTTGGGGAGTAAGCGAAAAAGTTGAAGGAATTAAGAAGCCAAATTGATAGTTACAAATAGTCACAGAGATGTAAACATAGAGAGTATAGTAATATAATAAATATTGTAATGGCTATGCTTAGTGCCAGGTGGTTACTAGAGTAATTGTGGGAAATTTTGTAAATTATATAAATGTCTAACCACTATGCTGTATAGCTGAAACTAATATTTAAACAAAAGTCCTCTATATTTCAAATGCAATATTGAAATTTCAGAAATTTAATGCAAGAATGTTGTTATTTTTAGCTGTAATTCTAGTTTCTATTCTTCACTTACAAATGTTTTACAAATTCAAATTACCCAAAAATGCATTTTTTAATTTGGAAGATGTACTTTCAAAAGAGTAGAATAGTCATAAAGTAATTTTAATGTTATGTTTTGAATTTCAGTCTAGTTCTAGTGAACCAATAAGTAGCTAGCTTTCAATTCATCAACTTTACTCTTATTTTTTCACATTTCTTTATCTGGCTGTAGTTCCCAGACTATTTAACAAGGTTGCTGAGAGCAGTATCGTTGTGTATATACTGAAGCATTTTATGTCTTGCATCCTCGAAAAGTCATTAAATGGATACTTTGTTATTAATTTATAGATATGACTGATTATGCTCTGAAGTTGATTTTACTTTTATGACTACACAGAGAGTGATATCTATTATATATTCATGAATTAGATCTCTAAGGATGCTAGATAAAATGACTTTATTGGAAATACAAATAACTGAAATATAATAATTCAAAATAAAAAATATGAAATATTTATATTTTGAAGTTAAATCTGATCTATACAAAGGCTTATAGCCACTTTATTTATACTCACCAAAAACTGAAAACTACCCAAAGATTTTTCAACTAGTCAAAAACTAGACAAGGAACACACAAACAGTAGTACATCTACATAAAAAGAAAAGTATTTCAGCAATAAAAATGAACAAATTAGTGATTCACGATGTGGATGAATTGAATATTCAACATGCTCAGTTAAAGAAGCAAGACCCAAAAGGCTGCATGCTGTATCAATCCATTTATAATATATACTAGGAAAGGCAAGCCCTAGGACAGAAAACATATTAATAGTTGCAAGGGAATGGGAGTTGAGGGAGAGTGACTATAAAGGGACAGAAGTTTTTTCTAAGTATATTATTGTGGTAAATACACATAAACAAATTTACCATCTTAGCCATTTTTACATGTACAGTTCAGTAGCATTAAGTACATTCACATTGTTTATACAGCCATTACCACCATTCATCTCCATAACACTTCATCTTCTAAAATTGAAACCTTAGTCATTAAATTATAATTCCTTTGAGCTCCTGGCAACCACCATTTCTACTTTTAGTCTCTATGATTTTGACTACTCTACTTACCGCATATAGTGCAATAATACAATATTTGTCTTTTGTAACTGGCTTATTTCATTTACTTATGGTAAGAAATTTAACTTTGGGCAGAATTTTTGAGAGATGATAAAACTATTCTGTATCTGGAGAGAGGTACTGGTTTGCGCACTATATATATTTGTCAAAACTCATAGAATTGTACACTAAAAACAATAAATATTACTTTGTGTGAATATACTTCTATAAACCTGTCTAAAAAAACACTTTATTTTATAATTATGAACTTGGTATGATGCTCTAACAAGAGTATGAGATCATGTCTCTAGTATTCTTGCCAAGAATTTGTTATCTCAATCTAATCATGAGAAAATATAACAACAAATTGAAAGGCATTATACAATATAACTAGTGAGTATCTTCAAACATATCAAGGCCAGAAAAGTGATAAAAAACACTGAAGAATTGTCACAGACCTGAAGAGACTAAGGATATTTGATAACTAAATGAAATGTCAAGTTCCGGAAGCTAGATAAGAAAAAGAGCTTTAGTAGGACAAGTGGAAAAGTTTGAATATCTATAGAGTAGTTAATAATACTGTATTAATGTTCATTCTTGATTTAATTATTTTACTGTAATTACTTAAGATGTTACCATTAGAGAAATATGAGTAAAGGGTAGGGAAACTATGCACACCATTTCAGCAATTTTAAGTCTAAAATTTTTATTATTTTGTCTATTTTATTTTTTAATTTGTTTATATTAATTATGTGACATTGGTTAATGAAATCTAGTAAGTTTTAGGTGTACAATTCAGCAGTAAGACATAAAGACATATATATAATGGAGCATTCACACTCATAATTAGATTTATTTCTGTAAACCACATATTTGACCCTTTTACCCCATATACCTCCCACTCTTCCCCTCCCTCTCTACTCTCTGGTAACCACTGGTCTATACTCCATGTCCATGAGTCTCTGTTTGTTTGTTCTGTTCATTTATTGCTTTTAGGTTTATATCCCACATATAAATGATATCATGTGTTTTCAACTTTTTCTGTCTGGCTTATTTCGCTTAGCATGTTATCTCAAGGTCTATCCATGTTGTCACAAATGGCAGTATTTCATCTCTTCTTATGGCTGAGTAATATTTTGTTATGTATACGCACCACAGCTTCTTTAGCCAAATCTATTATAGGACACTTTGGTTGCTCCAATGTACTGGCCACTATGAATAATACTGCTGTGAACAATGGTGTGCAAATATCTTTTCGGATATGGGTTTTCAAGTCTTTGGGCAAATATCCAGTAGAGAGACTGCTGGATCATAGGGTAGATCAATTCTTAGTTTTTTGAGGAACCTTCATATTGTTTTCCATAGTGGCTGTACCAATTTGCGGTCCCACCAGCAGTGCATGATGGTTTCTTTTTCTCTGCATCTTCTCCAGCATTTGTTATTACTTGTCCTGTTGATTATAGCTATTCTAACAGGTGTGAGATGGTATCTCATTGTGGTTTTGATTTGTATTTCCCTAATAGCTAGCAATGTTAAACATCTTCAAATATTTGTTGGCAATTTGTATGTCCTCTTGAGAGAAGTGTCTGCTCAGATCCTCTGCCCATTTTTTGATTAGATCATTTGCTTTTTTGTGTTGTTGTTATTGAGTTGTGTGAGTTCTTTGCATATTTGGATATTAGGCCCTTACCGAAGGTGTTGCTTGCAAATATATTTTCCCATTTGGATGTTTGTCTCTTTATCTTGTTGATGGTTTCTTTTGCTGAGCAGAAGCCTTTTAGTTTGATGTAGTTCCATTCTTTTATTTTAGCTTTTACTTCCCTTGCCTTTGAGGTCAAATCCATAAAATCTTCATTCAGTACAAGGTCCTTGAGTTTAGTTCCTATTTTCTTCTATTCATTTTTTGTTTACGTCTTTATTCAGGTCCTTAATCCATTTTGAGTTAATTTCGGTGTGTGTGTTGGATAACAGCCTAGTCTCATTTTTTGCAGGTGGCCTTTCAGTTTTCTCAGCACCATTTATTGAAGAGGTTTTCTTTCTCCACTGTATGTTTTGGATTTTTTGTTGAAAATTATTTGCCCATATAAATATGAGTTTGCCTATGAATTCCCAATTTCTTCCACTAGTCTGTGTGTCTGATTTTCCACCAATACCGTGCTATTGATTAGTGTCTCTTCATAGTAATAATTTGAAGTCGGGCAGAGTGATCTCTCCAACCATGTTCTTTTTTTCTCAAGATGGCTATGTCAATTCAGGTCTTTTGTGCTTCCATACATATCCGATGATTTTTTTGTTCTATTTATTTAAAAAAGGCTGATGGGATTTAGATGGGGATGCATTAAATCTACATAATGCTTTAAGTAATATGGTCATTTTAACTATGTTGATTCTTCCATTCCAAAAACAGAATATCTTTCCATTTCTTTGTATTTGCTTCAATTTCTGTTAACATGGTCTTATAGTTTTCATTATATAGGTCCTTCACTTGTTTCTTTAGATTTATTTCTAGATATTTTATTCTTTTTGGTACATTTGCAAAAGGAATTATTTTTTCCACTTTTTTCTCTGACACTTCATTATTAGAGTATAGGAACACTATGGATTTTTGAACATTGTTTTTTTTCCAGAAACTTCACTGTATTTGTTACTGTTTTTAGTAGTGTTCTTGTGGAGCATTTTCTATATAGAGAATTATGCCATGCGTAAATAGTGATAGTTTGACTTCTTTGTTTCTATTTGGATGCCTTTTATATCTTTTTATTGACTAATTGCACTCACTAGGACCTCAAATGTTATATTGAATAGCAGTGGTAATAGTGGACAGCCTTGTCTTGTTCCTGATCTTAAAAGAAAGGTTTTTAGTTTTTCACCATTATGTATAATGGTGGCTGTTTGTCATATATGGCGTTCATTATGTTAAGGTACTTTTTTCTGTACCAATTTTTTTGAGTGTTTTGATCATAAAAGCATGTAGTGTCTTGTCAAAGGCTTTTTCTGCATCTACTGAAATGATCATATGATTCTTATTTTTAATTTGTTTATGTGGTGTATCACATTAATTGATTTGCATAAGTTCAACCATCCCTGTGCCTCTGGGATTGCAGTGTATAACTTATTAATATGTTGCTGTATTCAGTCGCTAATATCTTATTCAGGATTTTTGTGTTCATGGAGATATTAGTCTTTAGTTTTCTTTTTTATGTGTTATCTTTACCACATTTTGATATCAGGGTAAAATTGTCCTCATAAAATGAGTTGGGAAGTATTGCCTCCTCTTTGATTTTTTTGGGAGAGCTTTGAAGAGAATAAGTATAAATCTTTGAATATTTGGTAGAATTCACTGGCAAAGACATCTGGTCCTGGACTTGTACTTTTTGGTTGGTTTTTGATGATCATTTCAATTTCTATACTGCTGATTAGTCTATTTAAATTTTTCAGTTTTTCTTGATTCAGTCTAGGAAGGTTGTATCTTTCTAAGTACTGGCCCATTTCTCCTAGTTATTAAATTTGGTATTATATACTTTTTCATAGTATTCTTATATAATCCTTTGAATTTCTGTGGTATATGTCATAATTTCTCCTCTTTCATCCCTGCTTTTGTTTATTTGTGTCTTTTCTCTTTTTATTTTAGTGAGTCTAGCCAGGTGGTTGTCAATTTTATTAACCTTCTCAAAGAACTAGCTTTTTTTGTATTTATTTTTTCTATTTTTTTGTTATTATTTTCAATTCTATTTACTTCTTCTTCAATTTTAATGATTTCTTTTCCTTCTGCTGACTTTAGGCTTTATTTGTTCTTCCTGATTTTAGCTTTTTAAAGATGAATCATTGGACCATTTGGGCTCATTCTTTTTTTTTTTTTTTTGAGATAGGCCTGTGATGATATAAATTTTCCTCTTATGACTGATTTTGCTGTGTCCCAAAATTTAATATGTTGTACTATCATTATCATTCATTTCTATGTATCTCTTGATCTCTCTTTTTTATTTTTTCTCTAACTATGGGACCCAGGCCTGGCTGGTCCCAAGGCTGGCTATAATCCAGGCTCATAGCTAGGGATAGGACTCCATATCCAGTAATTACATTAGATGCAGTAGTGCACCTGAGCCTAGTTTATGTAAGAATGAGTCAGTTTGTTGTATCACACATTTGTGACAGAATGCCACTATTGTTCTCTGGCATATATAAAGCCTAGATGGTTCCCCAATATGGAAGCGTGCTCCCCACAATAAAAGTTTGTGCCTGCCATTTCATTCTTCTGTCAGGTCCTCATGCATTCTGTCAACTGGGCGTCTTGCCACCAAATCTTTCCCTTCTTGATCAACTCAGCACTGACACTGACCCAGTCATTCTTTGGTAGCATGTTATTTAATCCTCTTGTATTAGGGGTTTTTTCACACTTTCTTTTTACAGTCGATTTCCAGCTTCAAAGCATTATGATCAGAGAATATGGTTGGCATGATTTCAAATCTCTTATATTTGTTGAGGCTATCTCTGTGTTCCAGTATATGCTAAATCCTTGAAAATGTTCCATGTGCACTAGAGAAGAATGTACAAGGAGCTATTTTGGGATGAAAGGTTCTCTAAATGTTGATTATGCCCAGTTTGTCTAATGAGTCTTTTAAGATGTTAATTTCTTATTGATTTCTGTTGAATACTTGTCCATATCCAACAGTGGGATTTAGGTCCACATTATAATAGTGTTTTGGTCTGTTTCTCCCTTTAATTCTGTTAAGCAATTGCTTAATATTTTCAAAAGCTCCCAGATTGAGAACATAAATATTATAAGTGTATGTCTTCTTGGTGTAAATCCCTTCATTATAAAAGCTCCCTCAGTTTTTCTTGAGTTTTTTTTTTTTTTGGGGGGGCTGTTGCGCCACCTGCTTGGTGGCAGTATAACACCTTTTCTACTGTTCATTTCCCAGGCCCAAGTAGCTCCGTTCTTGATCAGCCGCCATATAATGACCATGCCAGTTATGCCAAGTGAGGCACAAACACTCTCCAGTATCCCAAGAGGTCCACATAACTTTTCAATTCTTTAAAGTAGTGGTATACTTGAATCTTATCAATTATAGCATTAGGGATAACTTTCCTCTTACTTGAGCAGACCACACCCAAGAATTTGGCAGATAAGGCAGGTCCCTGAACCTTGGTTGCATACCACCCAGCCACATATTTTTAGATGCTACAACAGCATTGGCACCACTTGTTCTATATCTGTAAGGGAAGTAGAGTTTAACATGACATCATCAATATAAAGAAACAATTCCACCATTGCCAGTTGGGTCCAGGTTGCCAAATCCTGGCTACCTGGCAAATTGTTGAGCTGTGTAAGTAGCCTTGGGTAGTACCACAAAAGTCCACTGTCTTCTTTCCCACATGAAGGCAAATTAGCCTTTACTCTCAGGAGTTAAATCTATGAAGAAAAAAGCATTAGGCAAGTTTAAGAATAGTGATATGTTTTCAGTCTTGTAGTCAGTTGATCCATTAGGATGGATAGATGGACCACTGCATGCAGTGGTGGAGTCACTTTATTCAATTCCAGATAGTCCATAGTCATTCTCCACGAGTCATCTGGCTTCTTCAACGGCCACAAAAGGGCATTATTATGGGCTATGGATTGGTGCACAATCTGAGCTTTCTCCAATTCCTGAATTGTAAACCCGATTTCATCATGCTCACCAGGCAAGTGATACTGCTTAACATTAACAATGCACCTCAGTTCTGACACTTTCTGTGGCAGGTGATGGGTATCCCCCACACTACAGTTTTCTCCACTCAGACTTACAGATGGAATTCACCTGCAAAGGTCTGCATATTGAATCCTTGCAACAAATCCACCCCTAGGATATATTCTGGCACTGGAGAAACTTTCACTTTATACAGATGTGAGAGCAAATGTCCTATCCCAAAGGCAAAGGTACAACTTTGGTCTTAATAGTCTTTACCCAATAGCCATCTATATAAACGGCTGGTCCAGGATATTTGTCTGGATTTACAAAGATAAGACTGCAGTTGGCCCCAGTATCCACCAATACTAGGACTCTTTGCACGTTGTTTGGGGACGGTGGATTGCCAATTCCACATGCAGCCTCTGGTCCCTGCCTATCCCCTCCAAACGAGCACCTCAGCCTTTTTCCTAATCATATAAGGTTAACAGAGAGTCCTGGGGATTCAAAAAGCCCTTCAAGGCCACAGGCCTAGCTCTTTCAGTGAGAGGTTCTGCCGAAACTTGAATTGCTGCTCAGATTTCTATTGCCACCACAATTCTAGCAACATTGCATTAAGTTGGTGGTCTATCTTGTCTGGAACAATTCTTATAGCAAATCAGTCAATATTTGCGTTTGTGTCACCCTAACAGGACCCTGCCAAGGGCCTTCCTTTTTCTTCTCGCCCTTTTGCAGTCTGGGCATTACCCATGGACACCTCTGTCCCTCCAACTTCATGGTGTTTCCCTTCTGCATGCCTCAAAGCAGCCATTTCTGTTGTCACTCCATGTATATGTTTCCCCATATAGGAAGTCAGGATATCAACCAATGAGCTAAAAACGGTAGAGGGGGCAGTCCCTAATACTAGGTCCCACATACCAGTCATAAATATTTCATCATTGGATCCCTGCATATTCAAATTAAACATGGCTTGTCACATGTCCAGTTCACGAATAATCTGCACCAATTCAGCATATGTTTGCCGTTTGCTCACATGCTCTGGGAGTTCTCCAGCTTCATTCTAAACTGTCTACACATCAACGGAAAGCCATTCCATCAGGAAATGGTTCCCTTGACCCTGAGCCAAGTGGCTGCTGTTCTGCAGATACTGCCATAATGAGGGCTGTAGTTATCAATGCCACTTTCTCCATCTGGTCAAGGAAGCATGAGATACGGCCAGCTCCCTTGTCTCAAAGGCACAGAAACCCGCAATAGTTTGCCAAGGTGCCTCTGACATTGCTCCCCCAACTCCCACACTTCCATAGGTGTATATGGGGTTTACATGGTGAACTCAGTCACTGTGGGACCACCAGCCTGCTTTACATTTTTGATGTATTATGGGCTATACTTGCAGGTAGACTTCTTCCTGGACGTCTTCCCCTACATCTGAAGGGAACTCCGAGGGTGAACTTTGGAGCTCAGTTTACAGTTGTTACACCTTTATGTCCAAGGCATCTGCCTTTGCTGAAGCTTCTGTACCTGTGCACCCTCTGCTAGAGCTTCATCCATATTCTACTTCAAATCCGTTAAAAGCACCCAACCCACTCAGCCAGGTGCAGCTCAAGCTTTTTCCGGCATCTGCTCCTCCAAGGAGCAGAGAGCCTTCTCAATACTTACTGGGGATCCATCAACTGCCTCCCATGGCTCAGGTGGAGTCCAAATCATCAAATACACCACAGGATATGACTTACTCTCTGGGGGCCACACATCTCTTCCATCCTCCCACAGGCCAGATGGCTCCCTTACCTAGAAATCCAGTCTGTGACTACACCAAGTGTGGTTGCTGTAGATTTGTGGTTCCGAAGTAAGAGGAATGAGACTTAAGCAGTTGGAAGAAAATGCAGGGAGCCATAGTCAAGGGCACAGCCCATCTCACAGGACAGCAGTGTTATCCAGCAAGGGCACAGTATCCCTTGCATGGCAGTGGCACCTTTTACACATAGGTTAAACAATAGTGGTGCATGGTTACATAAGGGGAGAAGTGCAGAGTTTCTTCTGCTCAAAAATTAGCTACAGGTATTGGAGAGAGCCTGACAATAGTTATCTTGCTTTTTCTGCACAATGAGCCACAGGCCAAAACAGACTATAAGTTGAGCAACAGAGCAAACAATGGAAATCTCTGACTACAGTGGAATTAATCTAAAAATAAATAATAGAAAGACAACTAGAAAATCTCTGAATAATTGTAAGTTAAATCTCATACTTCTAAATAATTAACAAGTAAAAAAAGCAATCTCAATAAATTTAAGAAAGTATTTAACTCAATAATAATAAAATAAAGCAAAGAAAATATGGTGGAATGTGTCTAAAGGAGTGTATCACACTAAAAAATAATGAATATAGGTGAATATAGCTTCATTTCAGAAAGCATGATAAAAATAAAAATTTCCACACAAAGAAATGAAACACAAGGAAATGATATAGAGAACATCAGAGGAAATAAAATTAAAGAGAGCAGATAATAAATAAGATCAATAAGGATAAAGCATTTATTCAACATAAAAAACTGGCAAGAGATTTGAAATCGAACCTCACGAAAGAGAATATCTAAATTGCCTATAAGCCTGAATAGTTCCTCTACTTTTAGTAAAGAGTAAATTTCAATTAAAACCACAATGCAACATAACAATATATATAATTCACCAGGGTTACTAAAATAAAAAATACAGACAATAGCACATAATTTTGAGGTTGTAAAGTACTGAAATTCTCACATACTACTTTGTAGAATGTAAATTAGTTCAACAGCTTTGGGAAATTGACAGATAGAATTAATTAAGACTAAACATATGCATACCATGTGAACCAGAAAATTTCACTTTTAGTATCAAGCAAAAATACATGCATGCATTCCCTACAAAAACATGTATAAATATTCATAACAGCACAATTTATCATAGCTAAAAACTAGAAATAACTTCCAAATTCATCAATAGTATGTATATATAAATTATGACATATTTACAGAAAGAAATACTTCAGAGCAATGATAATGAAAGAACTATAGCTATATGGAATAACACAGAGGAACTTCACAAACATAATATTGAGCAAGAGGAACCCAACACAATGAAGTACTTATTCTATGATTGCATTTATACTAAGTGCAAAACCCATCAGAACTAAAGATTGTACACTACATGTTTATTTATTGTAACTAAAAATTTAAAAGAAGACTAAGAGAAATATTAAAAAGTCCAAAATTGATCAAGGAGAGAGACTCAAGATTTCAAAAGTACTAATGTTATGTTCATTTTCAAACTCGATGGTAGTTTTAGTAACTTTCTAAATATTCTTTAAAGCATTCAAGTTTTATTTATTCCTTTACAAGTGTGGGATATTTCATAATTAAAACAATGTGAAGAAAGTGAACAATTTCCTACAAAAATTATCATACCTTATATATTTTCTAAGTAAAATTATATCTTAGTGACACATGAAATAATTTTTAAATGCCTTTTAATATTTTTTTTTATTTTTCATTTATTAGTTGGCATGCAATCTTATATTAGTTTCCCGTATATACATAGAGATTAGGCATCTATAGATCTCACAAGGTGATCACCTTAATATATCTAGTACTCATCTGACATGTACATAGTTACTACAATATTATTGACTATATTCCTTATGTTATCTTTTATATCTCCATGACTATTTTGTAATTATCACTTGGTACTTCTTAATCTCTTCCCCCTTTATCACCTAGCCCCCAACACCCTCAAAATATTCTGTGTATCAATGAGCTGTTTTGGTTTTTTTTTTTGGTGTTTATTTGTTCTTTAGATTCCACATGCACGTGAAATCATTTGGCATTTGTGTCATTCTCTGACCAACTTACTCCACTCAACACAATACCCTCTAGGTCCACAATGAAAAATCTTTTTTCCATTCCCTTACTTTGAGTCTGTGTGTATCTTTCAATCTAAAGTGAGTTTCTTGTAAGGGTCTTGTATTCTTATCGCATTCAGTCACCCTATCTTTTGGTAGAAATACTTAATTCCTTTTCATTTGAAGAACTTGTTGATAGATATGTAGTTATTGGCATTTTTTTATTCATATTTTTGATATATATTTTTTTCTCCTTCTTAAAGAATTCCCTCTAACTTTTCTTGTAAACTGGCTTGGTGTTAATGAACTGTTTTAACTTTTTCTTGTCTGGGAAGCTATTTTTCTGTCCTTTGATTTTAAATGATAGTTTTGCTGGGTAGAGTAATCTTGGTTGTCGGTCCTGACTTTTCTCCACTTTGAACATTTTATGCCAAGCCCTTCTGGCCTGCGGCATTTCTGTAGAGAAATCAGCTGATAGTCTCATGGGAGCTCCATTGTAGATAACTAATTGCTTCTCTCTTGCTGCTTTTAAGATTCTCTCCTTGTCTCTAAACTTTGGCATTTTTAATTATGATGTATCTTGATGCGAGCCTCTTTGTGTTCATCTTCTTTGGGACTCTCTGCATTTCCTGGGCTTATATGTCTGTATCCTTCAATATGTTAGGGAAGTTTTCAGTCATTATTTCTTGAAATACATTTTCAATCCCTTGCTCTCTCTCTCTCTTTTTCTGGCACCCCTATGATGCAAATGTTGTTGTACTTGATGTTGTCCCAGAGACCCCTTTAATTACCTTCATTTTTTTTAGATTCTTTTTTCTCATTGCTATTCTGATTGGTGTCCTTCACTACATCGTCTTCTAAATTGCTAATTTGATCCTCCACTTTATCCAATCTGTTGATTTCCTCTAATGTACTTTTCATTTCAGATATTGTATTCTTTATTTCTGACTGGTTCCTTTTCATATTTTTATCTTCATTTTTATGTTTCTATCTCTTTGTTAAAGTTCTCACTGAGTTCATTATTCTTCCTCTAAGTTCATTGAGTGTCCTTATAACCAGTGTTTTGAACTCTGTATCTGATAGATTGCTTGTCTCCACCTTCTTTAGATTTTTTTCTGGAGCTTTGCTCTATTCATGCATGTGGGACATGATTATTTTGTCTCTCCATTTTAGTTGCCTACTTGTGTTTGTTTCTATGTATTAGGTAAGGCTCCTAAGTCTCCTGGTCTTACTAGAGTGGCTTTATGTAGTAGGTGTCCTGTGTAGCCCAGTGGCACAGTCTTTCCTGGTCAACTAAGTGCTCCAGTTGTGTCACTTGTGTGAATTGTGTTTGCCATTGTGATGTAGTTGAGCCTTGGTTTCTGTTTGCACTTCGATAGGAGGGACTGACCCTCAGAACTCATTGGTTGTGAGGACTGGCTGGCGAGGGGCTGACTCTGTGGAGCAGAATTCACTTTAACAAGGCTCTAGTGTCCTTCCCAGTCTGCCATTTGGGTGTGTCTTCCTCAGATGCAGCCCTTGGTTGTGCTCCAGCTTCTTCAAAGGTTGAAGCGAGCCACTGGATGTTCTGGCCCAAGGGCCTCCTAGGAGAGACCCAGTTGCAGGCTAAGTTTAGCTGCAGTCTGTGCACTTCTGGAGCCACCTGTAAGAGTCACCAAGCAATCCTGCAGATGGCTGTCACCGATTCTTTGGCCTTGAAAGGCCAAGCCACAAACCAAGGCTGGCTACCACTAGTGCCAGTCTTAGTGCTGCTTGGCAAGAGGTATGGAGCATTCCAAGGCCAAATAATGCTTCTTTGGGTTTTGTGAGACTTTGAGAGATTTTAAGAAAGTCTACAGCATGAACCAAGACAGGCCATTTTTATGGAATAAACCACTGGATGGATGCAGCTTGGGTGGGCCTGCACGTTGGGAGAAGCAGGGTCTCAGGGAATCCCCTGGGCGGAGTGACCTGCATTAGCCAGGTTTATGGAGACTCAAGCATGGTGGCCACCTATATCTGCATAATGGGAGAGAGGAGGGTTCAGTCAATGAACAATGGATACGGCCAGCACCTCTGTCCAGGAAAAAGCTGTCCTTCTAGCCCATGCTCCAAAACCCAATCTCAGTGTCTCCTCATGTGTCCCTGGCATTCCTTGAGCAGCTGCCCCAGCGCTGGAGCTCAAAGCAAGCTAGTCCATCACCAAGCACATCCCTACATGGGCTCTTTATGAGGAATGTCTTCAACTCCGACAGCCCGCCATCTCACTCAGCCACTGTCTCCACTGGTTTTTCATAGCCGGAGGCTGTGGAGGCTTCTCTTTCTTGCACTGGGGTCCTGGGCTGGGGATCCCAATGTGGGGCTTGAATCCCTCACTCGTGAGGGTATGAAGGGAGCTCTGCAGCCAAGATAACCTTCTTGATTCTCGACTCTCACATGCTATTGTGGGACTGATCGTTTCATGTCTCCGCTCCTCTTACCAGCCTTTATACATATCCTCAGTTGTAGGATTTCTGTTCAGCCAGATCTCAGGTGACTGACTCCCATTATAGATGTACAACATAAAATTTAATATTTATATATATTGCAAAATGATCACAATAATCTACTTAACATTCATTATCATGCATAGTTACAAATTCTTTTTCTTGCAATGAGAATTTTAAGAACTATTCTCTTAGCAATTTCCAAATACATAATATGGTATTACTAACTATAGGCACCATGCTGTACATTATATCCCCGTAATTTTTTTAACCACTAATTTATTACTGTGACTATGATTTTTTGTTTTGTTTTTGTTTTGTTTTAAGATTCCACATATAAGTGAGATCATATGATATTTCTCTCTGACTTATTTCATTTAGCATAATGCTCTCAAGGTCCATCCAATGGTTGCAAATGTCAAGATTTCATTATTTATGGTTGAATAATATTCCATTATATATATATATATATATATATATATATTAGAGAGAGAGAGAGAGAGAGAGAGAGAGAGAGAGAGAGAGAGAGAGAGAGAGAATTTGCAATATTTTTCCCATTCAGTACATGAAAAGGTTGCTTTTTCATTTTGTTTATGATTGCCTTTGTTGTGCAAAAAATTGTTGATGTAGTCAAATTTGTTTAATCATTTTTTGCCTTTGCAAAAAGTTGTTTGTTTGTTTTTTTTTTTTCAATATAGATAGTAAGGTTAGTGATTTTTTTTCTCTTTTGCCAACTCAAACCTGTAGTTGAGCCTGTCTGGTGAATTTTTAATTTCAGTTGCTGCTCTTTTGAAGTCTGTAATTACTATAGGTTTCTTCTTACTTTTTTTAGATATTCCTATTTGATGATATAGCCTGATAATATTTTGCTTTAGTTCCTTAGAACATGGTTTCCATTAGTTCACTGACTACATTGAAAATATATTATTTCAAGTCTTTATTTAAGAATTTATTCAAATTTTAATATCGAGTCTTCCTCAAGAATGGTTTCATTTTTTTTGTTTTATATTTGCCATTTTTAATACCTATTGTTATGATTTAAAAACATAAATCAGTTAAAAGAAACATTTTAACAATTATTATTTTTTTTTGCTGCAGGATGGCAATTTTATTAGACAAATCTAGTTTTCTTCTAATTAAATTAATAAAACTATAAGAAAAATACCTATAGAGCTATAATCTTGTCATTTCTTTTTTCCAAAACTGTATTTCATTCTATTTTGTGTATTCTTTTTCTAGATTATATATTAAAAGAGAATCACATAGTGTTTTTTTTTTTTCTCTATCAACAGTTATTTCATTTAGTATAATTCTCTCTGGTTTTATCTATATTGTCACAAAGGGGGTAAGATTTTTATTCTTTTTTATGGCCAAGTAATATTTTATTGCATATATGTATGACCTCTTCTTTTTAATTTTATATATTATTTTTTTCAATTATATTTGACATACAGTATTATACTAGTTTCAGGTGTACAACACAGTGATTAGACATTTACATAACTTATGAAGTGATACCTGATAAATCCAGTACCTTTCTGAGACCATAAATAGTTTGACAAACCCTCTGACCGTATTCCTCATGCTTACTCTATTTTTTACCATGACTATTTTGTACACTACTAATCTGTACCCTCTTAATCTACTTCCATTTTTACCCACACCCACCCCATAATCTTGACATCTATCAAAATTCTCTTGTTATCTATAAGCCTTTTTCTGTTGTTTATTATTTATCCTTTTCTTTAGATTCCACTTATGACATTTGTCTTCCCCATCTGACTTAACTCAATCTGCACAATATCCGTAGGTTCATCCGTGTTTGTAGGTGCCAAGATTACATTCTTTCCTATGGCTGAATAATAACCGAGGGATGTCTCTAATATCTTGGCTACTGTAAATAATGGTGTAAATGAATATATGAATGGACATATCCATTCAAAGTAGTGTTTTGGGTTTCTTTGGATAAATACCCAGAAATGTATTAACTGGGTCCTTCTTCGTCTTGTTTTAACTTTTGTTTTTAAAATCTATTTTGTCTGGTATAAGTATTGCTATTCCAGATTTGTTTGTTTGTTTCCATTTTAATAAAACATCTTTTTTTTATCCCTTTATTTTTAGTCTGTGTGTCTTTCGATCTGAAGTGAGTGTCTTGTAGGCAGCATATGTAAGGGTCTTGTTTTCTTATCCATTCAGTCACCCTATCTTTTGACTGAAACACAATTCTTTTTTATTTGAAGTTTGTTGGTAGATATGTAGTTATTGCCATTCTTTATTAATATTTAAATGTTTTTTATTATCAGTTTCAAGTATACAGTACATTGGTTTACATAGTTTATAAAATGATTCCCCTAATTGCTCTTTCTCTCCTCTGGCTTTCCACTTAGCCATTACGTTAATGCTAATTGCATTCCCTATGCCATGCTCCCATCCCTATGACTATCTATCAACTACTAATTTGTACTTTTTTAACCTTTCACCTCATTCTCCCACCACCCAACACCCCTCTCACCTGGCCATCCCCAGATTTGCCCTCTGTATTTGTGAGTCTGTTTTTGATTAGTATGTTCATTTTGTTTTTAGATTTCGTATATAAATGAAATCATATGATATTTATCTTTCTCTGTCTGACTTATTTTTTTATACATATATATATTTTTTCTTAAAGAAGTTTCTCCAACTTTTTATAATACTGCCTTAGTGGTGAGGAACTCCTTTAGCTGTTTCTTGTCTGCAAAGTTCTTTATCTGTCCTTTGATTTTAAATGATAGCCTCCCTTATCGATAGCTAATTGCTTTTCTCTTGCTGATTTTAGGATTCTCTCTTTGTATTTGACCTTTGGCATTTTAATTATTATGTGTCTCAGTGTTCATGTTGTTTGAAACTGCATGTTTTGGACTTGTATGTCTATTTCTTTCACCAAGTTAGGAAAGTTTTCAGTCATTATTCCTTGAAATAGGTTTTCAATTCCTTGTTTCTCTCTCTTCTCCTTCTGGTATTCCTATGATGCAAATGTTGGTACCCTTGGTGTTGTCCCAGAGGCCCCTTACACTGTCTTCATTTTTTAAAAAAAAATTTTGTTGCTATCATTGCTGTACTGATTAAATGTTTTCTGCTTACTTATCTCTAAATTACTGATTGGATCCTTCATTTGATTTACTGTTAATTCCTCCTAAGGTATTCTTCTTTCAGTTATAGTATCTTTTATTTCTGACTGATTTTTTTTAATGTTATCTATTTCCAATTTTTATGTTTTCTATCTCTTTGTTTAAGTTTTCACTGAGATCATTAAACATTCTTATAATCAGTGTTTTATGAAATGCTGCATCTGGTAGTTTTCTCATCTCCATCTTGTTTATTATTTCTTGGGCTTGGTTCTGTTCTTTCATGTGGGACATGTTTCTTTGTCTCCCCATTTTAGCAGCTTCCTGCATTTTTTCTATATATTAAGTAGGGCTGCTACGTCTCCCAGTCTTAGTGGAATGCTCTTATGTAGTAGGTATGCTATGAATCCCAATAGCTCAGTTTTCTTGGTCACCTGAACTAGGTGCTGCAGATATGTTCTTTGTATAGGTTGTGTGTACCCTCTTGTTGTAGTTGGCCTTGGTTGCTGTTTGCTTATCAATGGGAGGGATTGACCCTGGGGCTGAACCATTGTGAGGACTGGCTGGTGACTACAGTGGAGGAGCTGTTGTGCAGGGGCTGACTCTACAGAGCAGGATTCATTTTAGCAGGGCTCTTGTGCCTTCCCCATCTGCTGTTTGGGTGTGTTGTTCTCAATGTGATCCTGAATGTTGCTCCGGCTCAGACTAAAACCAGCCATCAGGCATGCAGACCGGGGACTCTTGAGAGGGCCCCACTCCAGGCCAAGTTTAGCTGCAGCCTGTGTCTTGCCTAGAGCCACCTGCCATGAATCACCAAGCAATCTGCAGATTGCTGCCACCCATGTTGAACTTGGATATGCCTTGTGAGGCCAAGCCACAAACTAAGGCTGGCTGCTGCTAGCGCTTTGCTTGAGTTGCTCAGCAAGAGGTATGGGGCATGTCAAGGCCAAAGGCTGCTTGTTTAGGTTTTAAGAACCTGTGAGAGATTTTAGAAAAGTCTGCAGCATGAGCCAAGACAGGCTGTTTGTATGGAAAATTCACTAAACGAGCTTTAGACAATATGCAAAGTGGGTGAAATGGGGTCTCAAGGAGTCAAAAGGGTGAAGTGAGAAGAGTTTACCAGGCCAACACAGATTCAGATTTGGCTGTGTGAGGGGAGGGCTCAACACAGACAAGATGGTGGCTGCCCGGAGGCTGCATGGGAGGAGGACATAACACAAGGAAAATATTGGCTTTCTTTCCAGCCTCTCCCAGAATCTACACATCTCAGTATCTCCTTGTATGTCTCTGGTATTTCCAGAGCCACTTTTCTTGCAGCAGCGCCTGGATGAGTGCCTGGAAGCAAGTGAGTCTGTCTCCAGGCCCATCAAGAGGACACCTGGGTTTCTAGAAGCCTTTCCGCCTCACCAGGACTGACAGAATTTCTGCTGATTTTCACAGCCAGATGTAGTAGAGACTTCTCTTCCTGGCACCTGGTGCTCCAGGCTGGGGAGCCTGGTGTGGGACCAGGACTCTTTCTCTCATCAAGTCTCTCCATGGCTGAGATATACTTCTTGATTCTCAACCACCACATATGGGTTGAGTCCTGCCTGTTGAGTGTCTCTGCCCCTTTTACCAGTCTCAAAATGGCCTTTTCTTTACATTCTTAAGTACAGGACTTCTGTTCAACTAGTCTTCAGGTTGACTTGTCATATTGATTGTCCTAATAATTTAGTTGTCATTTTAATGTGGTCATAGGAGGCAAGCACAGCATTTACCTACTTCATCATCTTGATCAGACTCTGGAAAGTCTTCTATTCATCACTTGTCATATACCTACATAAAAACATGTATGTATATCAAAAGGACTTTTCTAAATTTCTCTAAAGTCATAAGGCTCTAATTTAAAATTTTTCTTCTGAATTAATATAAGTGGTAAACAACTGGTGGAAGTGATAGAATTATATTTTAAAAATTAATAAAATAAAATTAAGTTAAATAAGTTTTCTTCAATATCTGTTTTTAATAAGTTAAGTGAGGCTTTCTTTTCTATTAGTTTATATATTCAGAGATTAATATTATCAATTGCTAGAATAAGACAATAATAACAGAAGTTATTTCTATTCTTTTTTGTTATGAATGTATGCATAGTGCTCTTTTGTTTCTTTCCTTTCACTGGTTTTAGTATTCATTTGTTCTTCCTTTTCTTTTTTTTTATGATGAAGTGTTAGGTTATTTACTTGGGCTCATTCTTGTTTTTGTAGATAAACCTGTAATGATACAAACTTTTTTCTTATTATCACTTTTGCCATGTCTCAAAAGTTTTAATATGTTTAAATGTTGTCATTCATTTCTACATATCTATTGATTTCTCCTTTTATTTTTCTCAGTCATTCTTTAGTAGCATGTTGTTTAATCTCCATGTATTAGGGTTTTTTTCCCCACTTTCTTTTTACATTTGATCTCCAGCTTCAAAGCATTATGCTCAGAGAATATGGTTGGTATGATTTAAACCCTCTTATATTGTTAAGGCTATCTCTGTGTTCCAGTATGTGTTTAATCTTTGAAAATGTTCCATGTGCACTAGAGAAGAATGTATAAGCAGCTGTCTGGGGATGAGAGGTTCTTTAAATATTGATTGTGCACAGTTGGTCAAATGTGTCATTTAAGAATGTTACTTTCTTATTGATTTTTCGTTCAGATGATCTGTCCATATCCAACAATGGGGTTTTAGGTCCCCAACTATGATAGAGTTTTGGTCTGTTTCTCCTTTTAGTTCTGTTAGTAATTGCTTTATATATTTTGGGGCTCCCTGATTAGGAATATAGATATTAATGAGTGTTGTCTTTTTGTGTATGATTCTCTTTATCATTGTAAAGTGTCTCTCAGTATCTTTTTAACGTATTTTATGTTGAAGTCTATTTCATCTGATATAATACTGCTACTCCTGCTTTCCTCTGAATGCCATTTTCTTGAAACATCATTTTCTACCCTTTTACTTCAAATCTATATTTGTCTCTGGAACTGAGGTGAGTCTTCTGGAGGCAGCATATGATTGGGTTTTTTTGTTTTTGTTTTTTGATCCAATCTGCAACTCTGTGCCTTTTTATTGGTGAGTTCAGTCTATTTATATTTAGGGTGATTATTGAAATATGAAGTTTTTCTATGACCATTTTATCTTTTGCATTCTGATAGCTCAGTGTTGCCATTGCTTCCTTGTTCTCGTGTGTCATTTTTTAAAATTTTGTTTGGGTTTTGTGGATTTTCTCTCGGTCCTTCTTGTTTTATGTTACATACTTCAGTTCTGAATCTTTGGCATGTGGTTACCATTACAAATATAGAGAGGATAGTTATGTATAAATAGCAGCCTTTTTTTCTTCTGGGTGTGCCTTATCACCATTCCTCTTTGTGCATTTGAATCATCCCCTTTTCAGTCATCGTTGTCTCAATTTGCCCCTATGTATGCTGAAATGTTCATTAGCAAATAGCAAATCTCTACTTATTGTTTAAGCTTATAATGCTCTGTTCTTAATAATAGTTGCGCTCCTCTCCTTCTATCTGCTTGCTAGTCATCTTTCTTGTAGCTATGTTTGTGTTTTGCCTTTTTTTTTTTTTTTTAGGTGAGCTGACCCCTTTCAGTATTTCCTGTAATGCAGGCTTCATAGTGGAGAATTCCCTCAATTTTCGTATATCCGGAAAGGCCTTCATTTCTAAAAGAGAGATTTTTCTGGATACATATTCTTGGCTAGTAATTTTTTTCATTTAATAGAGTGAATATTTGATTCCACTCCTTTCTTGTGTTTGTAAGGTTTGTGCTGAGAAGTCTGGTGATAATCTAATCTGTTTACTTTTAGGTTACCATCTTCTTTTCCTGCTGCCCTGAGCATTCTTTCTTTGTAATTGATTTTGATTATTTTAATATAATGTGCCTTGGAGAAGGCTTTTTTGGGTTAATATAACTGGGTGTTCTGTTGACTCTTGAATTCCAAGCTCCAGCTTATCCTTTGGTTTAGGAAATTCTCATTAACTATTTGTCTTCTAATCCTTGTTCTTTTTACTTTCCTTTGAGAATGCCCCATTATTCTTATGTTTCCTTTCTGATGGTATCAGATAGTTCTTGTATTTCTCTCATTATTTTTCATTCTTCGTTTTCTCTCTTCTTCCTTCTGATTTATTTCTAGATTGCAGTCTTTAGTATTACTGATTCTTTCCTCTATTTGGTCAACTCTATTTCCCAAGCTTGCTATTTCATTTTTCATCTCTTTTACTGTGTTCTTCATCTCCAGAAGAATCTATTTGATTCTTTTTTGAGGGTTTTAATCTCCTTGCTAAAAAAACTCATTCTGCTGACCTAGTTGTTGATTTTTTTTTCAGTTCCTGGAATTGTTATGAATAATTTGGATTTCATTGAGTTTTTTCAAAAGTATCATCTTGAATTCTTTGTTGTTTAAGTCATGTACTTCCTATATCTGTAAGCTTATTTTCTGGTGATTTTCTCCTTCTTTCTGAGCTGCCTTGTCACTTTTATTGTTCATGGTGTTTAATGGACTACTCTCCACCTGGACTTAATGGAAATGTGTTCTAATTTTTTTCCTGAAAGATTTATTTTTAAAGGTCTCTCTTTAGTCTGTTGTTAAGAAGGAGTTTTTCTTTTGTTTCCAGTAGTGGCATCTAAGTCTTTGAGATCACCGCTTTACATAAATGTCTCAAAATGAGTTTTTTTTCCTTGTAAATATTCAGTCAGACTTGCTACCCTCAATCTCAGTCCCTTTCAGTGTTAGCAACAGTTTTGGAAGCATTTGCTTAGATTCCCTTGGGGCTCTGGGGCATTTTGGTTTCGGAGGATATCAGAGAGGTGCCCCTGGGTTGGAGGATGAAGACTGCAGCTCAGCTTGTGTTTTGCAACTACAGCTGGTAATATCAACTGTTGCTTCTCTGCCACCCACTTCTCTGCTTTCTGCCTTCATCACTAAGCACTGCCACTGCATGGAGTTCACAGTTCTCTCAGTCAGGTCCTGTTCCAGGGAATGTCCTGCATTTTCTCTTCTATTCCTTCTCCTTCAGGGAGCTCTGGGTGCGAAAGACAGCTTTTTTGTTTCTCGCCATGTACCCACCACCGACTCCCTCGATTCTGGACCTGTGGTAGCTCTTATTTGCAGATCTGTCACTCATATGTGCTTGTGTGCAGGTTGGGTGTATTTTTTTGTTTTAGATGTTCAGTTTATTGTTGTTTTAAGGAGCGAGAACTGGGGACACTCTCTCACTCTGCAATGCTTCTGATGTTACTCCAGGAAAGTTTGTTTATACATATAAGTAAACAGAAATGAAAGGCATTTTATAATAGACATATAAGTCAATTCCTTCAATTTCTTATGATTTAAAAGCCAAAAATTCTATAGTGAGCTATCATCAAGTATACTTTTTCGGATTTATCAGTCTGACTTCTTAATAAGATAATTTTTACTTCTATAGAAAGTAAATATGAAACATTTAATTGCCATATAATTTTAATTCTTAAAATATTAGAGTCATTCACTTTTCTAATTTTTGTTAGCATAAAGAAATAAATTACCAATATATCATATCACTATTAATCTATTATTTTTAACTTAAATTCATCAAATTCAATTCAATGCTCTCAGAGTTTTAAAAAATAATATTTTAATTAGACCTTTGTCATTAAAATATTTAATTTTATTTTATACTATGCTTTAAATATACTTTAATAAAACCTCAGAGTTACAGATGTGCCTTATTCTATTTATAGAAAATATCTATCATGTAACCTAAGTAGAGACAATATTTTTTATATAAAAGTTAATTGCATTTACCAGCACAAATAAACATGCTCACACAATTTTAATAAATGCAATAAAACACTGAAAACTAAATTTTTTTATAAGGTTTTTGTAAAGTTACTAGAACAGGTGGGATTAAAAGTTTATAGATCTGTGTGGTTGTTACCCACCTTCTAAGTTATAAAAAGATCATTTATTTATTTGTTCTCAATTTTTATTTTTAATAACATCTTATATGTATATCTAAAATTATTTGTTATTGATTAAGTAAATAGCATGATAAATGACATAATATTACTTCAGTAAGTGTATATGAGTGTTCTGTGTGTGTGTGTATCAAATCATTTTGTTCTGCATTTGGGAATAATGGAAAAAGTATATTATTTAAATAAGAATAACTATAATATTTTATCAGGCATCATGATAACATATTTCTGTTTTTAATGGAATCTATTCATACATAAAATATAATAGAATTATAATATATTAATATGGATATATGTTAAAACCATTGACTCAGAAGCTACAATATAAATTTGTTTTGCTAACATTTGCAGAAATGTTAAACATTTATAAGAAATAAGATTAGACTTTGCTGCAAATAAATAAATACTACATACTATGATTTTTAAAATGTTTTAACTAGCTCCTTGAATAATGCCCATTAAATATGAAGTTAGACTAGCTAAAAATAATTGCTTTAAGAAAAACATATATAATGTTCAATGATTTTACCATGCTTTCTTTGTTTTGTACTCATAGGACTTTTTTTTCCCTTCAATATTAGCACACATTCCAATCAGGCCAATTAAATAGTATATGTCATTAAATTCAGTGCTGTCATTTGACATTTTCCCATATTCCTACTCTCACTTCTGTCCAAATTTTATGAATATCCAATAGTAAGAATATGCTCTTACTCTTGATGTACTTTCAACTTTAACATATGTGTATAAAT
Organism: Eonycteris spelaea; assembly: GCA_003508835.1. Classification (NCBI taxonomy): domain Eukaryota; kingdom Metazoa; phylum Chordata; class Mammalia; order Chiroptera; family Pteropodidae; genus Eonycteris; species Eonycteris spelaea. Next base: position 1,527,107 of record PUFA01000286.1, on the reverse strand, counting down.
AATCTTTTTATTTATGGCTCATATTCATTCTCTTTGACATGACTCATCTTAATTCTTCGACCTTGCTAAACATGTGTAGAAGATGTGTTAAAGACAAAAATGCTAGAAATAAATCCCTTGAACTCCTCCACTCCTTCATACTGTCTCAATAATTCACTCCCATAGCCATATTCTTTCATAGATTTCTCATCACCAATAATTGCGATTGCTTTATAATCTCAATTTTTATACCATCCTCTGACAAGGTCTTCATTTTTTTCTGGTATATTTCTCCCTGGTCTCTCAAGTTCTACAGTCCTTTAAGGCCAAAGGACTACTCATTGATCTTATTATCTTCACTCTCTGTCACCTCTTTGATACATATTTTTTGCCTTCCTGTCTGACTTAAATCTTGAGGTCACTCATTATAATCATTTCATTGCATTTATGCTCAATTCTCTTGTCCTTCTCTCCCTTCATTAGACTTGTTTGTCAAAACCACCAACCCTAGTTAAAAGCAAATGTCTGCCTATTTTTCATTTGTATCCATGCAACTGAATGTGACTGAAAGAAACCACAAACCATAATATCATTCTTAGTTTAAATTTGTCATTATAAACCTCTAATTTGTTCTGTAATTCCCGGATAATTATTCCATTTCTTAGTCCACTGACTCTCCTTTTTTCCTGAGAACTATTTTACAACCACTTCTCTATGCATTTATAACACCTCCTTCTCAGTTCTCACTCTCAGCTGATGATGATCTTGCTTCCTAGTTTACACAGAAAATACAAGTCATCAGAAGAGAACAACCACCTATTATCATTTGTATATACACTTTCTGCCTTCTTGCTAACTGCACTATAGGTAAAAAAATATGCTCCTATTAAAATCAATTCTCACACTGTACATTGAGCTCTAATCCCTATTGCATACAAGGACATCAGTGCAGAATTCTCCCTTCTTTCCACTAGTATTAACTCTCTATTATTGCATTAGTCTCATTAGCGTATAATCATGCTATATCTCTCCATGTTAAAAAGTATCTTCTCTTGACCTCATTTCTCATGCCAGCTATCACCTCACAAGCTATAGCAAGACAGGTTTTTTGTTCTTCTAGCATAAAAAAAAACAATCTTTATCATAAGACTTTTGCACTAACTGTTCTCCCTGTCTTAAATTCCCTTACTCTACATTTTAGAATATTTACTCCTTGCAATCATATAGATATCCACCATTTTTAAAGGGTATATCAATAGAGAAGTCAGCCATTACCTTCCAATTTAAAGCAGCCTCTCTATTAATATATCAACAATCTGTTTATTAACCTTGGGTTTAGTCAGGATACTTTCCATTATCTCATGTTGCTTGTATACTCATGTGTTGGTCTGTCTTTCTCTCTAGAACATAACTTCCACTGGAGTAAGTATATTATCTGACCTCTATTGGGTGTCTAAAATATGTTTCTCAGTTTTTTAAAAAATTGCACTCTGTATAAAGTTTTTGGAGATATATTTTTTAAATTATTCCCATCCTGTGTGATTTTTAGTACCTTTGGAGGTTTAAAAATTATATAATAACTAAGTTTTCTTGTGCCTATCCTCTCTGGACCATTTTGCCTCTTTAGGGCCAATATTACTCTTGTTTGGCCTATGTAGTTTAGAAGAATGTCTGACATGTGCTTGGTGTAGGTCATATACAATATACATATACACACATTTAAACATTCTCTTGAGAGAAACAAACTTTCATGTCGAAAGCAAATATGTAGAAGTTTATCCATTAAAAAATTATTAAACAATTACAATGCATAAAGTACTGGAAGGTAGTGGTAGGGATGTACATAACACCACAAAATGTTGTGAGAAAAGTGCTAAATAAGCAACTGAGTACAATATAGGATAAGATGAAGTAAGTGTACAATAGAAGTTGAAACATAGTTCTGAGAGAGCAAAGGGAAGAAGTGACGACCTCAGAAGGATAAGGAAATACCTCATGGAGGAAAGTGCAGATGATCAGGATTTCAATGGACAAGAAAGTGGACTTTTTTTGGACAAGAAAAAGGGTCTTGTTGCCCTTAGACTCTGACCTGAGAAACTTCAGCATGAAATAATTCTGGGAAAGAGAATGGGAGACTTTGAGATGGCAAGAGTCTTTTTTTTAAATGTTATTCTGTTGCCACTAGTGAGTCTCTGAAAATTAAACCACCCCGATTCAGAAAATATACAAGAAAATATCACTCTTGTTTTTGTAGTGTCTTTTAGAATGAGAAAATCTGTTGCTATTTCGGATTTCATATTTAGGTTTCCACATTGCCATGAGATTAATTTACCTAAAATGCTCCTCCAATCTTGGCATTTCTTTTGTTTAAAAGAATTCAGTGAGTTCACAGCAAATGCCAGATAATGTATTTGTTTCTGGGCTGATAAGAGGTTCTTTCTCTCCATAATGAGGCCTATTCTTACCTGATAATTTTAATCTCATCGTTTTTTGCCTCAAACTTTAGTTACCAGAAAATAACTAGTTTCTTGTAGTTTGCATTGGAGCTTGCTAATTCTTATCTAGTTTTCTAAGTATGGCAGTTCTGGTAAGTTGAATTTAATATGAAAAATTAATATTCCTTCTAGTTAAATCTTCAATAGTGTCCTTCTCCACATAGTAACTTTGGTAGCAAGAGGGCCATTTAAAACTATATCAGAGATTTGGAGTTGAGATTGATGTCTGTTCTCTGATTCAGACTGAAATACCTTTGAAATGCATTTTAGAAACCAATTAAGATGGCACAGAAGTTAGATTCTGTGCAAGTTTCCTCTTGTGACTACACCAAAATTACCACAAAGCTATAATTAATACAATATTTTATGTCAACTAATACCTCGATGAATAAAATACTCCTGAGCTCCCCCACCTTGCCATTACTATCTAAACTGAAGGGATCATAGAAGAGACTTATATTTGTTCTTCACTTCATGGTAACAGCAACTGGGAAAGAAAAAAGGTCTATTTAAATGGGTTGTAGGTTGGAAACATGAAGTTGCATACTGGTTTTTGTTTGTGTATCCACTGGCTTGCTTCCATTGTAGTTTATGTTCTTAACTCTGTCTAAATTTTATTTCTAATAGTGTGTAACTCCTGGCTCATAGTGGTACAAATCGGACGTGTTCTCCAGTGCTTTCTGAATTTGAATATTACACATTACTATTTCCTATACTAACCAGTAATCCACTGCAAAGCCTCTATGAGAGGACTTAATTTCCTATCATGTAACTTTTTGGAGATCTGGTGAATCAATCCATTTCCTATATACCTTTCATCACTTTCCCTAAGATGAGAAAAAGAAATCAAAATTCCCAAATATCAAATGAAACAGAAAGATAATCCATATTCTTTCCTGTTTCTCTATGGTATGTTGCCATATATCTTCTACTATTCCCCAAACTTACCAATTCTAAATGTATTAATCAGTTCTCCAATCTGCATCATTGAAATACAAAGTGAAGATAACACTTATTTTTATTATGGATTGTACTGGGAGTCTCCTTCATGGAAAAAAACATATCAAACCTTCCTCATAAAATAATACAAGAAACAAGGAAAAAACAAGCGTCTTCTAAAAAATGGTTCCAGAGTGGAAAGAGACATTCTAGATCTTCTGGCTCTAGTTTGATCACCCTTAGGAAGACTTCCAATCATTTTTATTGTTGGTAATCTAACATCTTTATCCTATGTGAACTGGTAAGAAATTGTCCCAAGGAGGGCAGGAAGAATCTAAAGACTGGTGCTTCAAGTTATTGTCTCAAGCGAACATTTTCTTTACCACCAAATTTTACTTTCAAGAGATGAAGGAGTGTGGTTAAAAATCAGGTTTACATATTTCGTAAAACTTTTAAATATTTTCCCAAGTCATCACTGTCAAATTACCAAGTTACCTGTATTTGTTTTCTCTTGGAACTTCTTGTTTCAATATATAAGGAAACTTGTAAACACTTTCTTCTTCTCATGCCCTCCTTTTAAATTTATCCTTGGTAAGAGTTTTATGTTCTCAGTGTGCAATAAGGAACAATCATAATAAATTTAAGAACCTGTATTATTTGTGCTCATGAAACTTATTCACAGATGCTCAAAACTGCGACAAAAAAAAAAATTCTACAGATTAGCTCTCTGGGGAAACTTCATTATTTCCCACATTTCTAAAGAACAGATATTTAGAAAAGCTTATGCTCAATTTCACATGTCAACTACAAAAGCAAGTGAAAACCTTAAAGCCATTTTCAAGATAACTTAAGAAATAAATCTCAAGGTACTCTAGAAAATAAATTTAACTTTCTCCAGGCTTCATCTACTTTGAGAGAAAGACACAGCAATAAAAGAAATAAGTCTAAAGACCTAAAACAAAAGTTAAAATCTACAAGTCAGAGAAAAAAAAAAAAGAAAGGGGAAGAAGGCAGCTCTGGAATATTACCAGTTAAGATGCAAACAGAAAATACTATATTTGGTTAACAAAGCATTTCAGGATATCATATCAAATAATTCACACCACTTATTTTTCACATGGCCAACTTCATGGATTCAATTACTGTGTGCATTCTCCCGTATCCAAAAAAATGTTGTCTCAATCCCACTCTCTCTAAAAAACTCCAAAGTATTCATTGCATATTCTAATTGCAAATTTTGCAAGAATTTCAAAAATCAGCATTCAAAAACTGTTATACTTACCATGCTTCCTTCCCAAGTGTCTCTCCCCTAAAATGTGCTCCGTATTTTTTATTCTTTTGGTTTAGGCCCTGATCATTTGATTTCCTCTATTACGGTAACTGCCACTAATGGACTCCTTGATTCCCAGTGCATTTTCTTAATCCAATGGGTCTTGACCTTTATTGGAAGCTCTAACAAAGAGCATAAAGAACACTTCATCTACAAATATGTACATATGCACTTACGCAAGACATTTTGCCCCTAATTTTAAAATAATCATAAATCCCATCCTTAATCTTTTTAGCAGTTCTTGGACCCAAGGTTAATATTTCCTACCCTAAACTTCTCTCAAAACTTAAGCCAGAATAATCACAAAGAAGTAAGTGTGTAGTGACCCTATTTTACACAATAAGTTCAAAATCTTTGCCATAGTATGTAAGGTCTGTCACAACATGAACTTTGTCTATCCTCCAGCCTCTAATTTGCCACTCATCCTCTTTTTTTTTTTGTTTGTTCTGAACTATGTTAAGTTCTTGGAAAGTTACTTCCTGTTACTCCACTGCTTTATTCAAGTTGTTCTCACCATCAGAAACATCCTCTCTTTCATCACCTGGACACCCTCTCATGTTTAAGACAGCTTAGGCTCACATCCGCTAATTAAACCTTACTAAGTTTTCTTTTTTTCACCTCTGTCCTTTGTCTGGATTAGTTGTCACTTCATAAGCACCCTCTTTCCCAGAGTGGACCTGCAGATTTTCACATAAACACATAAATCCGTGACTGTTAACCGGAAATTTTCTGTGTTCACATGGCTTGGGAGGGCATAAGGAATCATTAAGATGGAGAAAAGTATCCCTTCCCCTTTCCCTACTCTTTTCCCTTCCTCATGGGAGAAAACGGAATAATTCTGACATGAACACTGCTTTCCACGTAAAGCCAATGGATAGCTCGCGGGTATGCTCTTCATTTCTTCCCCAATTTTCCAAGTAAGGATGGGTAAAAGTTTAACAGAGATAGTTCCATTGCTTCATACTTAGTCCTTCAAGAGATGTCTCCTCCATTTCTTAGAAGCAATCTTTATCATGGGGCTACCAACTGCCTTTATTTATCTCTCTTTATCATTTGCCACAGAAGCCTCCCTTCTTGTTCATGTATCTCATTAAGTCCCTTGTTAATACGGAGATTTTTTTTTCTTCTGCCTACATGTCTCTCTCTCCCTAAGGTTCACATATAACTCATGAGACTGCATGGTGAGCACATGCTAGGCTGCCTCACTCTACTGCTTCATTCTTTCCTAGAATAGCCATGCACAAATATCTCTGTCCTCCCCATGTCCAGATCCAAAACTCTCATGCATATCAACTTCTGTCAGTTTTTTGTTTTTTCAAATTTTTCAAAACATTTATGGAACATTCTAAACTCAAACCATGCTCCTTGCTGTAGTTATTGGAATATTTGCAAGCTGCAATGTAATTATCTACCCGATTTACAGAGTATGAACTCATTAAGACTAACAACTTTGTATATTAACTCAATATTCTAAAGCATTAAGAACATGATTGGCTCATAGGTATTAGAAGCATATTTCTGAAAATTAAATAAGATAATGATTTAAAAACCAGTATCTGGCACATAGTGAACGTTCAGTAAATGTTAACTTATTATTATAGTTGCTGATTGTCAAATCGATAAATTTAAAAAGAAACCTTAAACTATCTTTCATCTCTTAAAATTATTGTATAACTAACAATATCCAAAACATACTTTTTATGGCTCTAGTTTCCAGATTTGTTATTATTATTTTTTTAAGATTCCAAGTGTTTCATGTATCTAGAAGACATTTCTTGGTAAGCATTCTTGTAAAATAGTCTCACTGAGAATTACAGAAATGTAATAACCTACACATTTTTACAGCTCAGCACAATTTTTTGAGGCTATACATTTTACAGTAAAGAAAGAAATAGAAATAAAGCTGATGTTTTTATAATTATATCACTAAAAACATTAACACCCTCAGGCAAAGAAAGAAATAAAAATTTATAACGCACCTATGGAATACAGTGAATTGAAGACTTTAAGAGCGATAATAAAAGTATGAGTATAACAGACCAACTTAGCAAATATTCAAGTATTTGACACAGAGAACAACTTAGACACCTATAGAAATGAATAGCAGGATATATTTGTTATATTCATCCATGTTTTTATAATTATTTTTGTAATGTTGATATGGACCAGAATTATAATTTTTTCAACTTTATTGAAATAGAAAACTAGTTGCTTGTATTTAGATTGTACATTCAATGAATTTCTTTACTATATTTGGCATACAATAATATACCAGTTTCAGTTGTATAGCGTAGTGGTCAGAGATCTACATAACTCACAAAGCAATCACCCTCTTTCTCTTACATATTTATTATAACACTATTAACAATCCTCCTCATGCTGCAATCCATAACTCCATGTCTATTCTGTAACTACCCACTTGACCTTTCAATTCCTTTGCCTTTTTTTGCAGTTGCCCACAACCCTGCTCCCATCTACTAGTCTTCAAAATATTCTCTGTATCTGTAAGTTTATTTCCACTTTTGTTGTTGCTGTTGTTTATTTTGTTCTTTAGATTCCACATGTACGTGGAATCATGAAATATTTATCTTTCTCTATCTGACCCATTTCAATCAGTGCAACAAACTCTAGGTCCATCGAGGTAATATATTTTTTTCATCCCTTCCTATTAGTCTGTGTGTGTCTTTTTCTTTTCTTTTTCTTTTTAATTAAGTTTGTTGGAATAACATTGGTAATGCCATTGTATAATTTTCAAGTGTACATTATAATTTGACATCTATATATTCTATTGTGTGTTTACCACCCAAAGTTCAGTTTCCTTCAGCTACCATATATTCAATCCCCTTTACCCACTTCACCCTCCCCTTATGCCCCTATATTTGTCACCCTTTAACCAATCTACCTCCTTCCTCCACCTCCTCCCCAACTCCTATCCTCTGGTAACCACTTGTCTATATAGTCCATGTCTATGAGTCTCTGTTTGTTTGTCCTGTTCATTTATTGCTTTTAGATTTATATCCCACATATAAGTGATATCATGTGGTTTTCCAACTTTTCTGTCTGGCTTATTCACTTAGTATGATTACCTTGAGGTCCATCCATGTTGTCACAAATGGTAGCATTTTATCTCTTCTTATGGTTGAGTAAATTTAATTGTATATATCTACCACAGCTTCTTTATCCAATCATCTATTGTAGGACAGTTGTGCTTCCATGTCCTGGCCACTGTGAATAATGCTGCTGTGAATATTGTGTGCAGATATCGTTTTGGATATGAGTTTTCAAAACTTTGGGGTAAATACCTAGTAGAAGGATTGCCAGATCATATGGCAGATTTAAATTCTTAGTTTTCTGAAGAAACTCCATACCGTTTTCCATAATGGCTATACCAATTTTCAGTCCTACCAGCAGTGTATGATGGTCCCTTTTCTCCACAACCTCTCCAGCATTTGTTATACTTGTTTGTTGAATATAGTTATTCTAACAGGTGTGAGAATGGTACTCATTGTGGTATTGATTTGCATTTCCATTGCTAATATTGGCAATGTTGAGCATCTTTTCAAATATTTTTTGGCTATTTGTATGTCCTCTAGGGGAATGTTTTTCCAATCGTCTGCCCATTTTTTAATCAGATCATCTTTTTTTGTTGTTGCTTTATTGAGCTGATAGAGTTTTTTGTCTGTTTTGGATATCAGGCCCTTATTGGAGGTGTTGCCTGCAAATATATATTTCCCATTCAGAAGGTTGTCTCTTTAACTTATTGATGATTTCTTTGCTGAGCAGAAACTTTTTAGTTTGATATAGTCTCATTCATTTATTTTTGCTTTTACTTTCCTTCCTTTGAGGTCAAATCCATAAAATCCTCTTTAAAAGTCCAAGGTTCTTTAGTTTAGTTCCTATGTTTTCTTCTATGTATTTTATTGCTTCATGTCTTATATTCAGGTACTCAATCCATTTTGAGTTAATTTAGTATGTGGTGATACACAGCAGCCTAGTTTCATTCTTTTGCAGGTGGCTTTCCAGTTTTCCCAGCACCATTTATTGAAGAGACTTTCCTTTCTCCATTGTATGTTTTTGGCTTTTTTGTCAAAAATTACTTGCCTATAAAAAATGAGTCTTCTTCTGGACTCTTGATTCTGTTTCCAACTGGTCCATGTGTTGTTTTTCTGCCAATACTATGCCATTTTGATTACTGTTGCTTTATATAGAACAATGTGAAGTTGGCAGAGTGGTGCCTCCAGCCTCATTCTTTTTTATCAGGATGGCTTTGGTAATTTGGATCTTTTGTGCTTCCATACAATCTGATGATTTTTTGTTCTATTTCTCTAAAAAATTCCAATGGGATTTTGATGAGGATTGCATTAAATCTGATATATACTATTAGGTAATAAGGTCATTTAACCATGTTGATTCTTCCAATCCAAGAACACAGAATATATTTCCACTTCTTTGTATCTTCTTCAATTTTTTTTAAATAGGATTTATAGTTTTCATCATAGAGGTCCTTCACATGTTTCATTAGATTTATTCCTAGGTATTCATTCTTTTTATTGCTATTGCAAAAGGAATTATTTTTCCCACTTTTTTTTGACACTTCATTATTAGTGTATAAGAATACTGTGGATTTTGAATGTTGATTTTGTATCCAGAAACTTTATTGTATTTTCTTATTGTTTCTAGTAGTATTCTTGTAGAGTCTTTAAGGTTTGCTATGTAGAGAATCATGTCACCATGAACAGTGACAGTTTGACTTCTTTGTTCCTATTTGGATGCCTTTTATATCTTTTTCTTGCCTCAGTGCACTCACTAGGATCTCCAAAGTTATATAGAATAACAGTGACGATAGTGGACAGTCTTGTCTTGTTCCTGATCTTAGAGGGAAGGTTTTAATTTTTCACCATTCAATATAATGTTGGCTGAGGGTTTGTCATAGATGCCTTCATTATGTTAATATACATTCTTTACTGATTTTGTGAAGTGTTTTTGATCATAAATGGATCCTGTATTTTATCATAGGCTTTTTCTGCATTTATTGATATTCATATGATTCTTATATTTAATTTGTTTATGTGGCATATCATATCAATCAATTAGAGTATGTTGAACCATCCCTGTGTTCCTGGATGAAGCCCACTTGATCGTGATATATAATCGTCTTAATATGTTGCTGTATTCAGTTCATTAGTATCTTATTTAGAATTTTTGAGTCTGTGTTCATGAAAGATATTGGTCTGTAGTTTTCTTTTTGTGTGTGCTATCTTTACCAAGTTTTGGTATCAGAGTAATATGGTCCCTTAAAAATGAGTTGGGAAGTATTGTCCCCTCTTCAATTTTTTGGGAAGAGTTTGAGGAGAATCATACTAAATCTTCATTGAATGTTTGGTAGAACTCATTAGTGAAGCCAACTGGTCCTGGACTTTTAATTTTTGGTAGGATTTCGATGATTGTTTAATTTCATATTGCTGATGGATCTATTTAGATTTTCAGTTCTTCTTGATTCAGTCTAGGGAGGTTGTATTGTTCTAAGTACTGGTTCATTTCTTCTAGGTTATTAAATTTGGTGTTATATACCTGTTCATAGTATTCTTGTGTGATAATTTGTATTTCTGCGATGTCAGTTCATAATTTCTCCTCCTTCATCCCTAATTTTGTTTATTTGTGTCTTTCTATTTTTACTTGAGTGAGTCTAGCCATCCATTTGTTAATTTTATTAACCTTTTCAAAGAACCAGCTCTGTGTTGCATTTATTTTTTCTATTGTTTTTGTTTGTTTTTCAATTTCATTTATTTCTGCTCTAATTTTGATGATTTTTCCATTCTGCTAACTTTAGACTTTCGTTTTTCTTCCTTTCTAGTTTTTTTTTTTTCAGGTGAAGTATTAGGTTGTTTATTTGGGCTCATTCTTGTTTTCTGAGATGATAGTCTTTTAATGATATGAAATTCCTCCTATAACCGCTTTTGCCATGTCACAAAAGTTCGATATGTTGTACTCTCATTATCATTCATTTCTTTGTATCTCCTGATGTTTCTTTTTATTTCTTCTCTGACCCAGTTATTCTGCAGTAGTACGCTGTTTAATCTCCATGTATTTGTGGTTCTTTCTTTTTGCAGTTGATCTGTAGTTTTGAAGCATTATGATCAGAGAATATGGTTGGTATATGCTCAACCCTCTTATATTTATTGAGGGCTATCTCTGTCTCAGTATGTGGTCGATTCTTGAGAATGTTCCACGTGCACTAGAGAAGAATGTATAAGCAGCTGTTTTGGATGGAAGGCTCTGTAAATGTCAATTATGTCCAGCTGGACTAATGTGTCATTTAAGGATGTTATTTCCTTATTGATTTTCTATTTGGATGATCTGTCCATATCCAACAGTGTATTTAGGTTCCCTACTATGATAGTGTTTTGGTCTGTTTCTCCCTTTAGTTCTGTTAGTAATTGCTTTACATATTTCAGGGCTCCCTGATTGGGAACAAAAATATTAATAAGTCTTACATCTCTTGTTGCATGATTCCCTTTATCATTATGAAGTGTCCCTCAATATCCTTCTTAACCTTTTTATTTCGAAGTCTATTTCATCTGAATTAGTACCCGCTGCTCCTGCTTTCTCTCAATGCCATTTTCTTGAAATATCATTTTCCACTCTTTCACTTTTGAATCTATATTGTCTTTGGAGCGGAAATGTGTCTCCTGGAGCAGCATAAGAATGTTGTTTTTGATCAATTCTATAACTCTGTGCCTTTTTATTGGTGAAATCAATCCATTTACATTTAGGATGATTATTGAAATATGAGGTCTCCTTACAGCCATTTTTATCTTTTACTTTCTGGTAGGTTGGTGTTTATTGCTTCCTCAGTCTTTATTTGGGTTGGGTTTTTGGTTTTCCCTCTGGTTCTTCTTGTTTTATGTTATATTCTTCAGTTCTGAATCTTTGGCATATGGTTACCAATACAAATATGTAAAGGATAGTTATATGTATACAGTCATCCATTTTCTTCTGTCTGTGCCTTATCTCCATTCCCCTTTGGGAATTTGGATCTTTGAATCTTCCCCTTTTTAGTCATGGTTATCTGAATTTGTCATTATGTATGCTGAACATTCATTTTTATCTTGCTATAGAAATTCTCTTCTTATATTAAAGCTTATAATGTTCTTAGTAAGGGTTGCACTCCTCTGCTTCTGTTTGCCTGATAGTCACTTTACTCCTAATTATGTTTTCCTTTATGTCATTTTGTTTTAGGTGACCTGACCCCTATCAGTATTTCCTGTAGTGCAGGCCACATAGTGGAGAAGTCCCTCAATTTTTGTATGTCTGGAAAGGTCTTAATTTCTCTTTCAAATCTAAAGGAGAGCTTAGCTGGATACATTATTCTAGGCTGGTAGTCCCTTTCACTTAGTAGTTTAAATATTTGATTCCACTCCTTTCTAGCTTGTAAGGTTTGTGCTGAGAAATCCAATGATAATCTAACGGGTTTTCCTTTATAAGTTACCATTTTCTTCCCCTGCTCCTCTGAGAATTCTGTCTTTGTTGTTGATTTTTGACAATTTTAGTACAAAGTGTCTTGGTGAAGGCCTTTTTGGATTGAGGTAATTGGGTGTTCTGTTGACTTCTTGAATTCCAAGCTCCAACTCATCCTTTACATTTGGGAAATTCTCATCCACTATTTGTATGAAAATGCTTTCTAGTCCCTGCTCCTTTTTCTGCCTTTGATAATGTCCATTATTCTTATGTTTCCTCCTAATAATATCAGCTCATTCTTATATTTCTCTTACATTATTTTTCATTCTTCATTTTCTCTCTTCTTCCTTCTGATTTATTTCTTGATTTTGTCATCAATATCACTGATCCTTTCCCTCATTTGGTCGACTCTATTTCCCAAGCTTTTACTTCATTTTTCAGCTCTTTTCAGTAAGTTTTATCTCCAGAGTTCTACTTGGTTCTTTTGAGGTTTTCAGTCTTCTTGCTCTGCTCATCTAGTTGTTTTTTTCAATTCCTGAAGTTGATTCATTTTGGATCTCACTGAGTTTCTTTCAGCAATACCATCTTGAATTCTGTCATGTAAATCACATATTTCTATATCTGTAAGCTTATTTTCTGGAGATTTTTCTTCTTTGATGCCTTGTCACCTTGGTTGTTCATGATGTTTAATGGACTATTTCTCCACCTGGGCACTATAGAAGTGTATTGAGCTTTTTATCCAAAAAGATTTATTTTATGAAGGTCTCTCTTTAGCTTGTTGCAAAGAAGGTGCATTTCTTTTGGTTTCCAGATGTCTAAGCCTCTTGGATCCCTGATTTATATAAAGCCTTAATAATGACTTTATTCAACGCCTTTATTTTCTTGTAGATATTTAATCATGCCTGCTACCCTCAGTTCAGTCCCTGTCAGGTTAGCAACAGTTTCAGGAGCATTTACTCAGATTCCCCTGAGGCTCCATGGTTATCAGTCTCGAAGGTATGGTGGCAGGGGCCTATTGGTTGAGGGATAGTGGTTGCAGCTCAGCTGGTAAAAATCAACCATTTTTCTCTTCTGTCTGCTTCTCTGCCTTCTCCCTTGATGACTTGGCCCTGCTGCTGATTGTGTGGAACTCAAAAACTCTCCCAGGCAAGGCTGTTTAGAGAAGACGCCACACCTTCTTCCCTCTTCCACTCCCTACAGGGAGCTCTGGCAGCTACAGAGGCAGCTTCTTTATTTCTCCCAGTCCACTGCCCCAACACCCGGGTTCTGACCTGTGTAGCTCATGCACAGGTCCCATGCTCAGACATGCTGGTGAGCAGTTTGGGTGTTTTGCTGAGTTTTAAATATTCAGGTTATTGGTGTTTCAAGGAGAGAGATCTGGGACGTCTCTTCTTTGTCATGTTTTCTCAGTTCCTGTGTGCATCTTTTAATCTGAAGTAAGTTTCATGTAGGCAGCATAGGTAGTGTCTTGTTGTCTTACCATTTAGCCACTCTATCTTTAGGTTGGAGCACTTAATTCTTTTTCATTTGGGTACTTGTTGATAGGAATGTAGTTATTGCCATTCTTTATTTCCTATTTTGATACATATTTTTTCTTCTTAAAAAAGTCCCTCCAACAGTTCCTGATGCTGGCTTGTGTTGATAAATTTCTTTTAATCTGGGAAACTCTTTACCTGTCCTTCGGCTCTAAATAATAGCTTTGCTGGATAAATTAATCTTGGTTGTAGATCCTAGATTTTCATCATGTCAACTATTTTGTGCCAAGCCCTTCTGTCCTGCATGTTTCTTTCAAGAAATCAGCTGCCAGTCTTATGGGTGCTCTCTTGTAGGTAACTAACTGTTTTTCTCTTGCTCCTTTTAAGATTCTCTCTTTGTATTTTAACCTTTGGCATTTTAATTATAATGTGTCTTGGTCTGAGTCTCCTTGGGTTCCTGGTCTTGAGGACTCTAAGAGTTTCCAGGAGTTTTATGTCTATTCCTTCATAAGGGTAAGGAAGTTTTCCATTCATTTTTTCAAATACCTCTTCAACATCTTGTTTTTCTTCCGTCCGGTACCCCTGTAACATGGATATTTTTACATTAATAGTGTCCCATAGACACCTTAAATTATTATTATACTCTTGACTTCTTTTTCTTACCATTCTGATTAAGTGTCCTTGGCTTCTCCATCATTTAATCCTTTTCTTTATTTACTCAGTTTATTCCGTTGAATATACTTTTCATCCCTATAATGTGTTCTTCATTTCTGACTAGTTCCCTATTATAATTTCTTTATATTTGTTATCTCCTTGTTAAATTCTCACTGAATTCAACTACGCTTCCCCTAAATTCATTGAGCATCTTTATAACCAGTGTTTTGAACTCTGCATCTGTTACAATGCTTGGCTCCATTATTTCTGGATCTCTGTTCTGTTCTCTCATATGGTTTCTGCTCCTTTGACTTCCCATTTTTGCTGATTTCTGTGTCTATTTCTATGTAATAAGCAAAACTCCTGACTCTCCCGGGCTTTTTGGTGTGGCTTTGTGTAGTAGGTGTCCAGTGGCACAGTCTTGAGAGGTGTTCAGCTGCAGGTCAACTTTAGCCTTGCCTGTGTCTCTCCAGGGCTACCTGTTAAGATTCAGCAAGCAATCCTCAGATTCTGTGCTTATAGTTGCCTCAAAAGACCATGCCAGAAACCATGGTCAGCTGCTACCAGTGTGAGTTTAAGCACTGCTCAGCAAGGAGCACCTAACTCTTGAGGACACACCAGGATGTGGCTTGGTTGGGTGGTGAATTGAGAGAAGTGGAGTTTCAGTGAACCCTCTGGTGGAGCAACCTCTGTTTTTCAGTTTGATGATGTCTCAGTTATGCAGTGCTGAGAACCGCACACTGGGAAGGGAAAGGGATAAACATTGCAGTGGGTGATTCTCATACCTCTCCCTAGTTGTAGGCTTGTTTATCTAGATCCCAGGCAATTTTCCTTGCTGTTTTCTTCTGGTTTCTGTCACACTTTGACTTGGTCACAAGAAAGATGAACAGAGCCTCTATCATCTATAATTTTTTGATGATATTCTTTTCTTTAGCAGAATAACCTTAAAAAATTACGTTAAAAATTTTAGTTCTGCTATGACAGATAAATGTGCAAGACTTCTACAGATTCTGTTTTTATACCCCTACTGCCTAAAAATCAGCCCTCCATATATCTCCCAGAGTAAATCAGATTACTTTCTTCTCCTACTTAAAACTGTCCAATAGATTTGTTATACACATAAATAAAAAATGGACATTTTACTCTGGCCCACAGAGCACCATAAGTTTCAGTCCCCGCCAAACTTTTAATTTCATCTTAACTCATCTAACCACTATCTGCAAGTATGAGCAACTTCACTTATCTTTTCTGCCATTGAAAGCTCCAAAATTTTTTAGGATTTTGTACTTGTTATTTTCCTTTGCTCAAAAGCTCTTCTACATAATTTGTCACCAGCTGGGTAATTCCTATAAGTGCATTCTGCAGTTAAATTCACTTATTCAAAAGAAGTCCCTCTTAAACACCAAAATAATATAGTCCCCAGTCATAATCAATTACAGTCTCTATTTTAACTCTCCATATGGTGCTTACCACTGGCATCTTTCATTTTTTATTTGATTTTACAATGTCTTCCTCTGTTATAATGTATATTCTATAATAGTAACTTTATCATTTTTCCCCCACTGTTCTAGCAACAGTATCTTGAACAGTTCCCAGTACAGTGGGCACTGGTTGAATGGATGAAGAAAGGAAGGAATGAATTATGAGTGGGGCTCTTCTCTTTACGTTTGCACAGTTGGCCTTCTTGCTTTTATTTTCCCACTTCTAAGTTCTGTCTGACAGATTCCTTCAAGCACTTTGAAGAATTTGAAAAATACACACCTCTTTCAAATTGCTCCACATTCTCAGAAAGAGACATACTAAACCTAAACATAGAGAAATGTTTATTTGTTGAGAGTAATCAGTTTTGATATTAAGACACAGCATCCCACAGTCATGTATGCCCATTTCTCATTTTCTATATGAAAACATTCTCTCTTATGTGAACATAAGTTTTCAATCAGATCAGTAGACAAAGACTGTGATCGCTGTCAGCAGTTTCATCTTCACACAGTAAAGATAATGAGAAATTGATTTGCTTCTGGCAGATCTGTCTGTTCCTTTAGCTTTACTGAGATAGCAAGACGTAAAAGGAAACCAGATGGCTGTGATGAGGAGGAGGGATGGCTCTGGAAAATAAAGACAAATCAATGTAAATTTTGTGAGAATACTGAATATTTGCAGATTATTTTTATCTCCTGTTTCCGGTTAAATACATTTTTAAGATATACACAATAGCTCTGCTATTAACATTTTTAAAAATTATCCTAAATATATAATAAACTTTATTCTGAAAAGAGTACAAGACAACTTACTAATTATGGTATATTTATATTTTCCAACATCCCTTTAATGTAAAAAAAGGAGATAGAATTGTGCAAACATGAATTTTTAGTCCCTCTCAGACTCCTTTATAATCCAATGACCTTAGGTATCTTATTGCCCATTTATTTGATTTTTTTATCTATAAATTAAGAGATTAATATTTCTGTTTTACAAATACTATAAATTGTAAGTAAACCTAAATAAATATCTAGCCATAAGCCCAGACAGGGCAGATGCTCAGAAAATTCTAAAGCACTCCTCCTGCTGGTTAGATGGAGAAGTAGAGACATAGAATGTTGAAGTCATGTTGTAATAGTAGATTTTAAATTTCTTGATTTCTAGTTCAGTAGAACAACCTTCTTAGCTTTTTTATTTAACTGTTAATTAATTCCTTACAACAATTTACTCCACTTTCAACCTCCTTCCTGAAGGAATATAACTTTAAACTATTTCTATAATAAATCATTTAGCAATATACTAGATCCTACAAACTGTAATTACTTTTGTTTAATTAATTATGATATTTTTATTAGTATTCCTTCTAACAAAAGGAAATCTCTTCACATACATCCTTAGTTACATAAATTCATGCCATGTCAAAATCCACTAAGAACTATATCTTTTTTACTTTAATAATTTTGTTTTTCAATTACAGTTGGCATTCAATATTCTATCAGTTTCAGGTGTATAACATAGTGGCTGGACATTTATAAAACTTATAAAGTGATCGTCCAATAAATCTAGTACCATTTGATATCATAATAGTTATTGAAATATTATTGACTATATTCCTTATGCTCTACTTTGCAACCCTATGACTATTTTGTAACTACGCATTTATACTTCTTCATCCCTTCCCCTTTTTCACGCATGCCCACAATACTCCTCACGTCAGGCAACCATTAAAATGTTCTCTGTATTTATGAGTCTGTTTCTATTTTGCTTATTTTTTTTCTTTAGATTCCACATATAAGTGAAATGATATGGCATTTATCATTTTCTGTCTGACTTACTCCACTCAGCACAATACCCTCTCAGTCCATTCACAAAGTGGCAGATGACAAGATCTTTCTTTTATTATGTCTGAGTAATACCTCCTTTTTAAATTAGTCCATTGATGGACACCTAGATCATCTCCATAGCTATTGTAAGTAATGTTGCAATGAATGCATGAATTCACATGTGCCTTTGAAGTACTTGGGGTTTCTTTGGATAAATACTCATAAGTGGGATAAATGGGTCATTCTTTGTCTCTTGTTACAATCTTTATTTTAAATTCTATTTTATCTGTATAAGCATCGCTTTCCTAGATTTTTGTTTGTCTGTTTCCATTTTCTTGAAATATCTTTTTACATTCCTTTATTTTTAGTCTGTGTATGTCTTTTGATCTGAAGTGTGTCTCTTATAGGCACATATGTAATGGTCTTGTTTTCTTATCCATTCAGCTACCATATGTCTTTTCATTGAAGAATTTAATCCATTTACATTTAAAGCAATTTTTGTTAAATATGTAGTTACTGCATTTTATTATTCATATTTTTATATATTTTTTTCTTCTTTTTAAAAAAGTCACTTTAACATTTTTTATTATAATATTGATGTATTGATGGACTACTTTAGCTTTTTCTTGTCTGGAAGACTCCATCTGTCCTTTGTTTCTAAACGATAGTTTTGCTGGATAGAGTAATCTTAGTTGTAGGTCCTTTTCATCACTTTGACCAATCCCTTCTGGCCTACAATGTTTCTGTTGAGAAATCAGCTACCAATTTTATGGGAGCTCCCTTTTGGTAAATAACTGATTTTCTCTTCCTGCTTTTAATATTCTATTTGTTTTTAACCTGTGGCATTTTAATTATTATGTGTCTTGGTGTGGGCCTTTTTGGGTTCATATGTTTGCAACTCTGAGCTTCTTGGACATTTATGTCTCTTTTCTTCATCAACTTAGGGAAGTTGTTCATTATTATTTCTTGAAATAGGTTTTCAATTCTTTGCTCTCTCTTCTCTTTCTGGCACCCCTATGATGCAAATGTTGTTGCAAATGATGTTGTCTCAGAAGCCCTTTAAAGTATCTCCATTTCTTTAATTCTTTTTTGCTGTTCTGATCGCATGTTTTCTGCTAGTTAATCCTCTAAATCACTGAATTGATGCTCTGATTTATCTATTCTACTGTTGATTCCCCCGATAGTATTGTATTCTTTATTTCTGACTAGTCTTTTTTGTTGTTGTTTTATTTCCATTTTAATGTTTTTTTTAATCTCTTTGTTAAAGTTTCCACTGAGTTTATCTACGCTTCCCCTAAGTTTGTTATTCAATGAACCAGTGTTTTGAACTCTGCATCTGTTAGATTGCTTGTCTCCACTTTGTTTAGTTGTTTTTCTGAAGTTTTGTTCTGTTCTTTCATGTGGGATATGTCTCTTTGTCTCTCCATTTTGACAGACTCCCTGTGTTTGTTTCTATGTAGTAGAGCTATTATTTCTCTCATTCTTAGTGGAGTGGCTTTATGTAGTAGGTGTTATGTGGGTCCCAGGGGTAGTGTCCCTGTTCACTTGAGCCAGGTGCTCCAGGAGTGTCTTTTGTATGGGTTTTGTGTGTACTGCTGTTGTAGTTGAGCCTTGATTTCTATTTATACACCGATGGTAGGGATTGCCCCTCAAGTTGATCTCCTGTGAGAACTGGCCAGTGACTATAGTAGAGGAACTGTCATGCGGGGGCTGACCCTACAGAACAGGATTTGCTTTAGCAGGGATCTAGTGCTTGCCCAGTCCGCCTTTTGAGTGTGTCATTCTCAAATATGGCCCCAATAGTACAATGGCTTAGTCCAAAGCTGGCCACTGGACAAACTTGTTCCAGAGCCTCCTGGGAGGAGCCCAAGGTAAATTTAGCCACCATATTCTCCCTGCCTGGGATGACCTGGCATGAGCCACCAAGCAATCTGCAAATGGCTGGACTTATTATAGGTTTAGAAGTACCTCAAGAGGCCAATCCATGTACTAAGTCTGGTTACACTAATTCCAGGCTTGTGGCTGCTTATCAAGGTGTATGGGGCATGTCAAGGCCAGATGTCGCTTCTTTGGGGTTTGTGAACCTTTGAAAGATTTTAGGAAAGTCCACAGCATGAGCAAAGACAGGAAAAATTACTTAAAGCTGCTTGGATGGGTCCATAAATTGGATGGGGTGGGATCTCAGGAATCATCAGAGCAAGGCTACCAGTATTAGTTTCTTTGATGAAGGCTCAGGTATGGCATCCTCCTGCGTCTGCACAATGGGGAGGGGGAGGGTTCAATAAAGGAACAATGGCTTCTGCTAGCACTTCTGTCTGGGAAAAAGCTGCCCCTCCAGCCTTTGCCCTGAAGCCAGACAACTCAATTCTTCTCCATAGGTCCCTGGCACCTTTTGAGCTCATTCCCCAGCACTGGAGCTCAGAGAAAGTGAGTCTGTCAGTGAGTAAGTCCATGTATAGGTCCTTTAAAAGGAGTGTTTAGCTGTCTAGCAGCCTTCCATCTTGCTCAGCTATAATCTCTGCTTGTTTTCACAGCTAGAAGTTGTGGGAAATTCTCTCCCCAGCACTGAAGTCTTGGGAAGAGGAGCCTGGTGTGAGGCTGGCACCCCTCACTCCTCCAAGGAGATCTCTATAGCTGAGATATCTTTCCCAATTTGTAACATGGACATCCACAGCATTACAATAGCCAACACAATCTTAAAACAATACAAAAATAAAGCTCAAGTACTTACTCCACCTGATTGTGGAATAACTCTAAAGCTACAGTAATCAAGAAAGTGTAGCATAAGGATAAAAACATAGCACAGAGGAATTAGTAAAGATTCCATAAATAGATATACATGTATACAATCAATTGGTCTTCAGCCATGTTACTAAGGTAATATAGCAAGGGAAAGTGTTATTTTTAAATTTAATTTGTTTTGTTTACAAATGGTGCAAAAACAATTTGATGCCTCTAGGGGAAAAAAATTCATCTTGACCTTGACCTTAAACCACCCACAAAATTACTTTGAGATTGATTATGGTCCTAAATATGAAACCTAAACTATTAGGCTTCGATGAGGCAATATAAGAGAAAAACCTCATGACTTTGGATTAAGCAAAGACTTCGACTTTAGTAACCTAATAAGGAAATGGATAAAAGATTTTTATAGATTTAATTATATACACTTATCTAAATATAAACCTCAGACCAAAAGAAATGATTCTTTATTTCCTATAGAAAATTGATAATATGTATTATTAATGAGTAAGTATAATATTTATATTTAAAAGCTTTCACATAGTGGAAACTTAATGGTATTTAGATGCCAACTTCATGTCAGCCTTATATAAGCTGAATGTTCAAGTTAATTAAATTTTCATTTTCACATTTATTGATATGAGCGCAACATAGATTCTCAAAAAATGCTAGTTGCCTTACATGTATCACCCCTTTCATTCCCTTGCCCTTTTTATTGTTTTGTTTTGACATTCGTTGTTGTGGATGATGATGACAATGATATCCTATGATGAGCTCTGAAGTTCACTAGTGTTCTAATGCAGATTGCCTGGTAACAAGTTTAATCAGGAGCTTGTGCAGCAGTACCAAAGTTTCTAAATTATATATACTCTAATCTTTGCCTCATAATTATAAAAAACATATCAAATTTAGTCATTACTATTTATGAATACTCTATTTTGTGCAATGCTCCTTATTAATCTTTATAATATTTTATAAGTATTTTATAATATTTTATAAAGATTAATAAAAATATGAGGAAGAAACTTTGCCTGAGAAGCACCTTCTTACCAAATTCATAAGAAAGGATTTTAATATATTATTTTGTCTAAGGAAACAAATCTATTTGATTTTAAAACAATATATGAAAACAAATTAATGTGTCCAAGAAATGTTTTTGGTTTGTTGATTGTTTCAAACTGATGTTGAAACTAAAACAAACGAAGTCACATTTTTTTTGGAATGGTTGTTGCTCTTGATAGTACAAGAGCAAGTACACATATTATCAAACACTTGGAATCTGCCAAAGAAGTTATGTAAGAAAATTAAAAGTCTGCAAGCCAGCTGAAGTGTGGAAAAGGAAATGGACAACCCAGGAGAAATTCATTAATTTAAAATGCTTAAAAGATTTCAAAAGTTTTGGATAGAACCTTACTTCTCACATATCTGTGATTGCACATCAATAGTTAATTTCTTTAGTCAGTTATTAGTTATCATTATTCTTTATTCAAACCTACATGAAGCATTTATTTTATCATAAGTGTAGGCCTACAATGGGAAATTGGAAATAGGCAAAAGCTTTGAACAGTCATTTCACTAAAATAGATATGGAATTTGAAAATATACATAAGGAAATGTTCAACTTCATAAATCATTGTGGAAATGCAAATCAAAACCACCCTAAGTTACCGCTGCACACCACTAAAATGGCTTTTTTTAAATGATAATGCCATGTGCTCACAAGGGAAAGGAACAATTGGCACTTCATGTATTGCTGATGGGATCATAAGATGGTCTAACTACTTTAGAAATTGCTTATGCACTTCCTTTTAAAGTCAAATGTACACCTACCTAGCAATTCCATTACTAGAAATTTATTCAGAATAAATAAAATTTATATAAACAAAGTGACCTGTAAAAATTGTTTATAGCTGCCCTAAATAGTAAAAAAAAAAAAAAAAAACCTCTAAGTAACCCAAATGTCCATGAACAAAAGAATGGATACACAAATTATTTACATCCATACAATAGAATATTACTGAGTAATTAACTAATAACATGAATTAGTCATTATACCAAGCAAAAAAAGCTCAACACAAAAGATAATATAGTGTATTATTCCATTATATAAAATTTATAACAGCAATTCTTAACTATTGTAATAAGAATCACATTAATGGTTGCTTCTGGATGAGATGAATTGACTGAAAAAGAACACAAGGAAAGTTTCTGTAATGATGGAAATAGTTTTTATTTTTATAAGGTGTTGGTTTCATGTATATGTACATTTATCAAAGATGATTGAATTGTACACTTAACAACTATGCATCTTATATGTAAATTACATATCAAATAAAATTAAATTAACTACTTTACTTATATATAAATATATTGTATTTTATATAATGTGCTAAGAAAATATAAGTAATAGTATAGAATATATTGGTTTAAAAATATTTTATAACTTTTATTATAGCTAGTTTTTTTGTAATCCCATGTATTTTATTTCACTTGTTTAAGAACAATTATTCTTGGGTAGGTTTTATGTGACTGTTGTATGTTTTGAAAAATCCTGTGCTAAAGGCAGGACTTGAAAACTAGTCTAGCTACAGAAGCTATAGTTTTATTCACTACATGTGGAACAGAAATGTATAAACTCAACATTCTCTAGTTATAATTGGGCATTAAACTGAAGCCAAAAACTGTAAGCCACAATTCCCTGTTTACTAATAAGTATTAAAACAATTTATTTAGAAGATGAGCACTCACCAGCCATTACGCCTTGTTGGCAGTTAGGGCAGAGGTTAATTAATAATTACATGTTAATTAGCATACATTTAAATCTATTTGCATTCTACATCTTGTCTTCAATGATGATTTTCTGTCAGTTGAAGAATAGTCAACTCCCTGGTTTTTATCCTTCTTTACTCTGAATTTATTAAAAGCACTTTAATTAAATTGCTGAGAGAGATGACAAATCACAGAAGCTGTCTAAAAAATTTAGTTTTTTAACTTCTTATAGTTTCTTGGAATATGAAAATGAAATGAGAACTACATTGATAATATTATTTAAACATCAGAGAAAATAATTATGTATGTGTTTTATGAATGGTGACTACAGTATTCCTCCCTTACCTGCAGTTTCAGTTACCTGCGCTCAACTACGGCCCAAAAATATTAAGCGTAAAATTTCAGAAATAAACAATTCATAAATTTTAAATTGTAATCATTCTGCATAGCATGATGAAATCTCATGCTAATCTGTTCCCTCTTACCTGGGGAGGTGAATCCCCCTCTGTTCAGCATATTCATACTGTATATGTTCCCCTCCCCAACCATTAGTCACTTAGTATTTTTCTCTATTGATTATCAGATTGACTGTGCAGTATCACAGTGCTTGTGTTCAAGTGACCCTTATTTTATTTAATAATGTCCTAAAGCACAAGAGTAGTGATGCTGGCATTTTGGATATGCCAAAGAGAAGCTTCTTTGTAGTTGTAAGTGTTTCCTTGAAATGTAAGGTGAAAGTTCACTTAAGAAAAAAATCATGTGCTGAAGCCACTAATATCTATGGTAAGAATAAATTTTCTATCTATGAAACTATGAGGAAAGAGAAATCCGTGCAAGTTTTGCTGTCACAACACAAACCTCAAAAGTTACAGCCAAAAGGGCATAATAAGTGCTTGACTAATATGTAAAAGGCATTAATTGTGTGAGTAGAAGACAGAAACAGTAAACCCATTCTGACTGATGGTAGGTTGTTACTCCAGAAAGCATTGAGCCTATATAAAGTCTTCAGCAAGGAATCCCTTAAAATGAGTGACACCAAGTCATTTACTGTAAGTGGGGATGATTACAAAGATTCAGGAATAGGTTTGAACTGAAAATTATAACAAATACTGGAGAAGCGACATCTACTGATGAAGAAGCTGCTGCCACATTTCTTCTAGAGTTGAAGAAGTTGACTCGGGTTTTGTACTATTCTGGGTTTCAGGCATCCACTGGGGGTCGTGGAAGGTATCTAACTCAGATAAGGGGGAAACTACTGTATTTATCTTTTTGTATTTTATAATTCAAGACAATTTGCTCAAATTTAAAAATTAAAAACTTACACATCAGGTGCCTAAAAACAGTCTAGTTAGTAAAAGCATCTTAATGTGTCACATGACATTGTTATCACTTCACACTGGACAAGAAAAATTCATATAGAAAAAGAAAATTGTTACTTGAAACATTAAAGAGTGTACTTTAATTATTCTTGTGGCAACTTTACTTCACAGGTTGGTTATCAAAGCACTTTATTTTGTTAGTTTCCTTTTAATTAAGACTATGAAAACTAAGACTTACTTGCAAAATTATTGTTTTATTTTTCTTAACAAAGTAATATGTGTGTCTATATATAGTATGCATATATATATATTAACACACACACATTTGAAGTTCATATATCTAAGTCTTCTTACCAAGAAAATCAAAGTGATTCTATAATATAGTTTATAATAAATATTCGAAGAACTGATACTTGAAAATTGTCACTAAAGATATTTCTTACAGAAAATTATATTTGTTAGACTATTGCAGAAAACCATCTTTGAACTCTCAAAGTTAAATATCATTTTTATAGAGGTTGATTATACCCAAAAACCTTGTGTTAATTGGGTAAAATCAACTTCTATAGAATAATAATTAACAGACACTTCTCCCAAGAAGAAATACAAATGGCCAACAGATATGTAAAAAGATGCTCAATTTCACTAGTATTAGGGAAATGCAAATCAAAACCACAATGAGATACCACCTCATACCTGTCAGAATGGCTATTATCAACATGACAAGTAACAAGTAGTATTGGAGAGGTTGTGAAGAAAAACCCTTATACGCTGCTGGTAGGAATGTAAATTGTTACAACTACTATAGAAAACAGTATGGAAGTTCCTTAAAAAATTAAGAACAGAATTACCATATGGCCCAGTAATACTTCCTTTTGAGTACCTACTTTAAATTTTTTAAAACTTTTTTGTAAAGATATATGTACCCCTACATCCATTGCAGCATTATTCACAGTGGCCAAAGCATGGAAACAACTGAAGTGTCCTTCAATAGATGGTTTAATGAAGATGTGGTACATTTATACAAAGGAATATTACTCAGCCATAAGAAAAAATGAAATAATGCCATTTGAAACAACATAGATGGATCTTGAGACTATCATTCTAAGTGAAATAAGTCAAATGGAAAAAGTACAAACCATATGATTTCACTCATGTGGAATATAAAACTGAAAACGATAAATGAAGAAGACAAACAACTAAATCTTATTGATATAAACAGCAGTATAGTATTTATCAGAGGGAAAGAGGGGCCGGAGGGACACAGAAAAGGGTAAAATGGGTGGTAAAAGAAGGAGATTTGCTTTGGTGGTGAACACACAATGCAATAGACCGATGTATTATAGAATTGTACACTTGAAACTGATATAATTTTATTAACCAATGTCACCCCAATATATTCAATAAAAATTTTAAAATAATTTAAAAAATTAAAGACATACTTATAGACATACTGATTTATAAATTTTACATATAAAAAAGATTCAAAGTTATTTTAAGAACTTCAAACAGTCATTTTTTCCCATAATAATGGTGTCCAGTATTCTACATTGACCTAAAGAGGTTACTGTAAGGAGTGTAAGAGTTATGATGGAAGAAACCACACTTTTTTAATGTATTTACCTATACCTATTTAATAAATGGCAAATGGTAGGAGATCAAAAATTTAAAAGGTAAATATGACATATTTTTAAAAAAGCAGAAAAAAACAATTTGTTAAAAGCTATAAACAAGTCATGAATCTTAGTCTCATTCCTTTGAAAATTATGTTATTTTAAGATCCCCAAATGGAGAGAAACTTTATCAAAATTTTGAGAAAATAAAATTTCAAATTTAATTACAACCACATTGGAAGTCCTCATGGCCAATGAACTATTACAAAATTAAATTTTGTGATGTCCAGGAAAGATGAAAAGTAAGGAAATATAAATAAGAAAATATTAGAAGGCAAACTAATACGTTTGTAGCCAGGGAGTTTTAATAATTTTGGCTTGCATTTCTAATCTCAGACTGCTAGACCATATGGCTATAGCTCCTAGAACATAAAAGCAATCAAAATTTATTCTGTGTCATGTATATTCAGTCTAAATTATACTATTTAGCTAAATGTTTAATGTTATTTAAAATAAATGTCCTTTGGTAAATCTTTGACTCTATCACCCATTAGCTGCCAAGCAGCTGGTCAAGAGATGCTCATAATTCCAAAAAAAAATTAATTTTAGAAGCCCTGCCTTGGGAATGCGACATATCTAGAAATTTCCCAACAGTGAAACAGAGGAACAATTTTTTTTTCTTCTTAGCTACAGGCAAAATCTAAAATTATAAAAATGACCATTACCCAAATTTTAACAGATTATGATGCTGAAAATCACAACCAAACAAAACAACTGCACTCCTTCCAATTTTACAGATTTCTCATTCTCTAATGTTTGTATAAATTCCTCTCAAATAAAAGCTTAAATCGTTCATGAGCTAAATGGCATTATATTAAAGCTATATAGTCTTACACATGAATTTAGCAATTCCTTTACATGAAGAGATATATACTTTCTTATTCAAGTTTCCATGTAATTATTTTATATTTTCTCATTTTATTCTCAGTGAAGGCTTATCTTAATCTTTATATTGTTATTGTTGTATTTAGAACATTTACACTCAATGTAATTATCTACATGGTCGGGCTTAAATCTACCATTTTATTATTTGGTTTTCATTTATCACATCTGTTCATTTCCTGTTTCTTCTTTTTCTGCTTCTTTTGGATTTAATTTAAAATTTTTATAATTATCTTTTATCTCATTGGTTTATTAGGTTTAATTCTTTATTTTATGTTTTAGTGAATGCTCTAGAGTTTGTAGTATACATATTTTATTTATCACAGTCCACTTTCAAATGATATTATACTATACATTTATATTGAAGAGCTTTACAACATCATGCTTCCATTCTCCACCTACTCTTCATTGTTTCAATGATGTTATTTACTTTGTTTCTACATATGCTATAAAAACCACAACACATTTTTATTACATCTGCTTTAAACAACTATCTCTTAAATAGATTTAAAAATTAGACAAATATCTTGTGCATTTATCCATGTAGCCACCATTTCTGGCACTTTTCATTCCTTCAAGCAGATCTAAATTTCATTCTGGTACCTGGTGTTATTTTATTTGTGCCATAAAAAAAAAATCCTGTAGAATTTCTGTAACGTAGGACTGTTGTCCATGAAATATATCAGAATACTTTTTCTTGAAAAAAAAATTTATTTAAGCTTCATTTTGGAAAGATTATTTTTAGGTATAGAATTCTAGATTAACAATTTATTTCCTAGTTCATTAGAGATAGCACTTTGTTATTTTGCAGCATGCAAGCTTTCTGACAAGAAGTGGGCTTTTATTCTTATCCCTGTTCCTCTTATGTCATGTTCCTTTTTACCCTCTGACTGCTTTTAAAATATTTTTCTTCATTAGTAGTTCTTAAAAATTTTGTTTTTATGTACCTTGTTGAAGTTTGTTAGCTTGCGGGTTTTCGTGTGTGTGTTTATTTACTTGGGTTTCTGAACTTATAATTTTTATCAATTTGTAAAAGAATTTTTAGCCATTATTTTTTCAAATACATTTCTATAGTTATCACATTCAGAATACCTCCTACTCTCTAATATATATTATATACATATAATATTATATAGATATATGATATTTTCTCCATAGGCTATTGATGTTTGTTCATTTTTGTCTGTTTAATTTTTAATAGTTTTATTGCTAAATTTTCTGCAATGTCTCATCAGTTAACCACAACTGGTAAGATTTTTGTATTATACATTGTTGTTTTTATCCAAATATTCCATCAGGGTTATTTTAATATATTCCATTTCTCTTCTCATTGTGTGCATGTTTTCCTCTATTTTCTTGTACCTGTAGAAATAATTACAATTGCTGTTTAAGATCATTATCTATAAATTTCCTTATTTTTGTCATTTTGGTCTGTTTTTATTGACTGATTTTTTTCTCCTACTTCTTTAAATGTCTGCTAGCTTTTTATTGAATGCTAAACCTCCTGGGTGCTGGATTTTTCTGTACTCTTTTGAAATGTGCTAGGTGATGTTACAGCATATAATAAAATT
Organism: Eonycteris spelaea; assembly: GCA_003508835.1. Classification (NCBI taxonomy): domain Eukaryota; kingdom Metazoa; phylum Chordata; class Mammalia; order Chiroptera; family Pteropodidae; genus Eonycteris; species Eonycteris spelaea. The sequence goes on along the minus strand of PUFA01000286.1, from coordinate 1,498,516 downwards.
ATAGGTATCGTCTGCCTTCTATAAGTTCATGCTATGCCACTTAACTTTTACAAAGGTTCTACCTTAGTACTTGCTTTGGCTAACCTAAAGAAATATGAATCGGATTTTGGCTTTTACAGATAAAGCTAATACCATCTTAAGGTAGGTTTTCGTAAAAGCAAAGTTACATAACACAAACTTTCAGAAAGTAACTCTTTGCTTTATACCATTTTGCTTAAGAAATATTTATAGGAATGATCTACTTTCAGAGAGCAGGAGAAGCCTGTACTTAAAATCAGTTCAATTCTTTTGAGGTTTGCTTTTAAGGTTTGTTCATGTGGGTAAAGTATGCCATGTAGTCTACAGTTAATTTAGAACTACTACTAAGGTAGAAGAACCCTTTAGAAGATTCTACCCACTTGATAAATGGGTACGCAAATTATTTCCAGCTCTTTGTGAGCACTGGCAATTGTTAGGCTTACTGGTTTTCAATTCCCATCCCCTCTACCTTCACCCCTAACCTTGAAAAGTCTCTTCTCATGCATGTGCATATCCGAATTTAGTGAAAGACCTTCTGCAGATTTTGACTCTTTGAATTCTGGTATCTGCCCCCTGAGCTTATTGAGACAATTGAGCTCTGTTTGAGTTCTTCTCCATGTACTGTGGCCTATAAGTAGTAAGCTGCAATAATCAGAGAACTCACCTTGTTTCTCTTCTCTCAGTTTTTTTTTTCCTATTTTACAATATTTGATAATAGTTGTTCCATATATTTTATCTAATTTTCTAGTTGTTTAATGCTGAGGAGTAGATCTGATTCCTGATATTCCGTTAGACCAGAAGTAGAATTTCTAGCTTACTAATTACAATTTCTATTTTATCTCTGTTTTTCTTGCCTTTTAAATTTTTAATTTAATCACTATTTTTTTCAGAATTTATTACTTTCATTTTTAAAAATTTCCCCTTTTCATAATGCATTACTCTTCTTTTAGAGTTAAAGTGTTTTTTTGTTTATTCTAACTTGTCAAATTCTTGGGAGGCTAAGTTCACTTGTTCCTATTACAGTCATCATTCATGTTTTGTTTAATTCTTTCATCACCTTTTCAAAGGAAATTTAGCAAGGCTATATTACAGATTACAATTATCCCTCAGTCTCCAAAGTTTCCAGGACCATAGTGGATACTAAAATCTGAGGATGCTCAAGTCCCTTATATAAAATGAAGTAGTATTTGCACATAACCTGCATACATCCTCCCATATACTTTAAATCATTTCTAGGTTACTCATAATACTGAATACAATGTAAATGTCATGTAAATGGTTATTATATTATATTGTTTAGGGATCAACTTTCCAGAGTTTTTTTTTTTCAAATATTTTCCATCAGTGGCTGATTGAATTTGCAGATGTAGAATCTGCAGATATGAAGGACTGACTACACTGACATTATACTTTCTTAATCCAGATATCTATTTTGGAAATTTTACCACACAATCAATTATATTATTCCTTCACTAAAAATAATGTAAATTCACTGATTTATCAAATAGTGTTCCAATTGTCATACCCTCGAGATTTTAATTTATAGAGTTGACAGTGATGACAATAAGAGGCTAATGCCATTGAAAGATTTATATTACATACATTTCTCAAGAGGAGGCACATCATGCCATGCAAGTTCACATGAAAGGACCAGGTTTTGGCCAGTTAAAAATGAAGTGAGGGGAAAAGACTAACTTGGAGACTTCATAGGGATTTCTGTGCAAATGGCAAAGCAGGACAAAGTAAACAGTTTAGGATGCATGGTTGAGTAATTTTGTTGGGCTTTGGGCTATAGAGGTGGTCTCTAGTTGCCTGGTACCTGGGTTGATTTAGGGCAGGGAAAATATGGGATTGGTGTGTGAGAGTTAGATAAGGGGCAATAGACTTCTTGGGACCGGTTGGTTTGCAAATGAGAGGCATGACCCTGACTGAGTCCATAACCATCTCTATGAATTGGCTAGCCCTGAGAGGGGCAGCCTCTCCTTGGCCAAAATTCTTTTAAAAATGTCAGAACATCAAAAAGTACAAAAATAGAAAACATGATTAATACAATTAGAAATATAAGTGCACATTTACCAGCTCTTCAGACATAACATGAGGCTGGAAACCAAGAGTAAGTTTATATCATTATAATCATTAGCATCTAAGTTAATACTGTTCCTACTAATATTACTTAGTTTATTAATAAAGTACTTCATATTATGCTTTCCATAAAGAATATTTTAATGTATTCTGAACAATGTTTAAATATTGTTACGATAAGGTATATTGGAATATAAACATCTTTGACTTAATATTTATGCTAGAGAAAAGTAAAATGAAAAGCTAAATAAGTATATTTATGAACATTCTGACTGAAGAGATCTAGAATTGAGCAGGAAAAAATTTTAATTATACAAATATTATTTTAAAAATCATGTATTTCCTGTAATAAAACTTTGAAGTTCATACCAATGAGTTACAGCAACAACAAAAAAGCCAGGATATGCTAAATCTCTTTAAAAATAATGACTGTTTTTGATGGTAAAAAAAATAAAATTTTGTAAGTAAAGTTTATTTAACAACCACAAAATAAGTAGGACATAAATGAACCAATATTTTATTCTCCTCAAACTGAAGATCATATTCCTAGTTAATGCTTAAGGAGAAGGAAAAAAATTCCATTGTTTTGTATTAGTCTGATAGCTTCAAAAAACTGTTTTTACCAATTTCGAGTTTGTTACCTATTCATTTATTATCATAGTCCACTTTTAAAACACTAAGCAAAACACATACAAAACATACTCAAAATATTAAAATGTTGTAGAAATTATTTTTAACACTTTAGAAAGCAAGAAAATTAGCTATGAGTGAAAAAAAGAACCCAAGAAATTTGAAAGGTATTATTATAGACTTTGGGTAGAATCAACTAAACTAGGGTGGAAAGAGCTGCCTAAAAACACCCTGAATTGCAAGTGATGACAATGTGATCACAATAACATTTAAATTCTGTAGCACTTAATAGTTTTGAATTATCTAAGCATTTTAATTACATAAGTTAGATAATTATAATATCTAGAGTAGCTCTTTCAAACTGAACTTTTTTAGGAGCTAAAAAGGAGTCTTTATTAGATTTCCATTATTCAGAATAGTTGAATTGCTCAGAAAAGTAATCAGGGCTATTTAAGCCATCATTGTCTAAATGAATGTTTTTCAACTGTGAATCACAACCCATTAGTAGGTTAAGAAATCAGTTTAATAGGTCATGACCGTTGCCTTATTTATTTATTTATGTATTTATTTATTTGTTTGTTTGTTTGTTTGTTTGTTTGCAGCAAAGAAAATAAGGTTTGTTAAAGAGTTGCAAGTTCTAGAGACACAGGCAAGGTATCACTCAAAGGCCTGGCTCCCCATGTGTCTTGAGAGTACAGATTACATAAGGAAAAAGGGATAGTCGCTGAAACTGATAGTGTGTCCATATGTAGGCCTTTTAAAATATTAGTCCCCAAATGTTTTGGCACCAGGGACTGGTGCTCCTATGAAAATCTAATGCCTGATGATCTGAGGTAGAGCTGAGGCAGTGATGCTAGTGCTGGGGAGAGGCTGCAAATACAGATAAAGCATCGCTCACTCTCCTGTAGCTCGCCCGGTGCTGTGTGGCCTGGTTTCTAACAGGCCACAGACTGGTGCCAGTTTGTGACCTGGGTGTTAGGGATACCTACCTTAAGAGGAACGTCTGCAACTACCTCAGCCCTTTGTCTCACTCAGCCACAACCTCTCTGCTGGTTTTCACAGCCAGGAGTTATAGAGACTTCTCTTCCTGACACTGAAACCCTGAGCTGGGAACCCCAATATGGGAGCAGGACCCCTTGCTCTTCTGGAGGGACCTCCACAGCCAAGATATTTCTCCCAATTCTCAACTACCACACGCAGGAGTGGGACCAGCCTGTTTTGCATCTCTGCCCCTCCTACCAGTCTCAAGGGGCCTCTTCTATGTGTGCCCAGTGTAGGACTTCTGTTCAGCTAGACTTCAGGCAACTCAAAATGATATCTATTCTGTAGTTTAGTTGTAATTTTGATGTGTTTGTGAGAGGAAGCAAGCACAATATTTACTTATTCTGCCATTTTGACCAGAAGCTCTCAAATGAAACTTTTGAAATAAATTTATCTTCATGACATAACTCTTAAACTATGGATAAGTTTATCTCATAGCTATTTGGGTGTTTAAAATCTTAAATTCTTGCTTAATAAAATATATAAGTATTTATATGGTTCTTTTGGCTAGTGAAATTACAACTACAAATGCTTTTCTAAATTACATTATTAAAACAACAGGAGTATAAGCTCAAATGACTGCAGGTGATAGAAATAAAAACATGAAAGTGTGATTAGGACAACAGCTGCTAAACTATTTGTATCTGCACCCAATGTAATAACACTAAGCTTCACTGTACAAAAAAAACTCCAAATTTCTCAGGGCTATTTGCCATCAGCTTGCCACCTCTGCTGGAGCTATAAGGAAAGTTAATATTAATGAGCAATCTTTCAATTCTCAGAAGTATACAGTCCTAGAAGATTCAACAATGAGACCTCTAATTCAGGGTCTTTGCTTCAGAATAAATATGTTTCATAAAGTAATGATGATGAATCGTGGGAAGATATTCACATATTTTTTAATTAAATGGATTTCTTTTAAATCATATTTGATACAAACCTTTAGTTAGCCATTTCTAAACTCTGTTCTCACCAGTAACTGAATTGAGTGATTAATCCTATCCTTTGAATAGATAAACCTTAAAACTCCAGTGCAAAAATCAAAGTGTATGATCTACTGCATTAAAAACTTTATGACTGCAATTAATAAAATGTAAAAGATTTACTGCAATTAGGAAGCATTACCAATATATGGCATTTTTAAGCTAACATTAATTCATTCAATAAATATTGGTTGAGTACCAGGTATATGTCAGATACCATTCTACATGCTGGAAAATAAAAATTGAGTAAGAACTCCTTAAGAAGTTCATCAACTGAGTCTATAAATTTATTTTTTTGTACTTTAAATAATAAATATTACAAATAATTTTTATAGAATCCAGTAAAATAAATTTTTATAAAGAAACATCAATAACTATGTTTTTGCACTATTCTCTCATAAACCATGTGTGTGACCTTAGGCATGTACATAACCTTTTCATGTTCATTTTCTCATTTTTGAAATATATGATAAATAATATCATCTGAATGCTTTGTATGTTTATTTTAGACAAAAAAAAATGAGACAGTGAATGTAAAAGCACTTCAAAAATAAATGTAATAGATGTTCACCATTAAAGATAGTATTAGCTGAGGGTTTGTTATATATGGTCTTTGTTATGTTAAGGTACTTACCTTCTATACTTATTTTATTAAGTGTTTTAATTTTATATGGTATGTCACATTAATCGATTTGTGTATGTTAAACCATCCTTTTGCCCCTGGAATGAAACCCACGTGACCCTGATGTATAATTTTTTTTTTAATGTATAGCTTCCCTCTAATATCAGGAACAAGACAAGATTGTCTGCAATCACCACTCTTATTTAATATAGTGTTGGAAGTCCTAGCTAGAGCAATCAGGCAAGAAAAAGAAATAAAAGGCACCCAACCTGGAAATGAAGATATCAAATTGTCATTTTTTTGCAAATGGCATGATTCTTTATATAGAAAGCCTTAAAGAGTCCACTAAAACACTATTAGAAACAATAAACAAACTGTAAATTTTCAGGATAGAAAATCAATTTACAAAAATCCATAGCATTTCTACACACAATGCATTTTCAGAAAAAGTGAAAAAAAAATCCTTTTACAATTACAACAAAAATAATAAAACACTTAAGAATAAACCTAACAAAGTATGTGAAGGACTTATACACTGAAAACTACAAGACATTATTAAAAGAAACTGAAGAAGAAACAAATGAAAAAATAGTTATTCTATGTTTATGAATTGAAAGAATCAATAGAGTTAAAATGACCTTATTACTTAAAGCAATATACTGATTTAATGCAACCCCATCAAAATCCCAATGTATTTTTTAGAGAAATGGAACAAAAAAACATCAGATTTGTATGGAATCACAAAATACCCTAAATGGCCAAAGCAAACCTGAGAAAAAAGAACAAGGCTGGAGGTATCACTCTGTCTCACTTCACATTATACTACAAAGCGACAATTATCAAAACAGTATGGCGTTGACAGAAAAACAGACACACAGACCAATGGAACAGAATTGAGAGCCCAGAAGCAAACACCATATATATGGGCAAATAATTTTCAAAAAAGGTGCCAAAAACATGCAATGGAAAAAGGAGAGTCTCCAATACGTGGTGCTGAGAAAATTTAAAAGCTACAGGCAAAAGAATGAAACTACTCTGATATCTGTCATCATACACCAAAATTAACTCAGAATGCATCAAAGACTTAAATATAAGATCTGAAACAATAAATTGCATAGAAGAAAACATAGGTACTAAACTAATGGACCTTGGATTTAGAAAGGATTTTATGAATTTAATCTCAAAGCCAAGGGAAACAAAAGAAAAAAATAAATGAATGGTTCTATACCAAACTAAAAAGTTTTCCTGCACAGCAAAAGTACCTGTCAGCAAGGTAAAGAGGCAACCATCTGAATGGGAGAATATATTTGCAAAAAATTGGGGGATAAGGGGCTAATATTCAAAATATACAATGAACTCATACCACTCAACAACAATAACAAAAAAAAATAATCCAATAAAAAAAAAAAAGTGGGCAGAGGACCTAAACAGACATTTCTCCCAAGAACTGGCTTTTTTATCATTATGTAATGACTTTTTTATCTGTAGAAACAGTTTTTGACTTAAATTCTACTTTATCTGACATTAGTATAGCCACTCCTGTTTTCATTTGGTTACCATTTACATGGACTATCTTTACACTTTCACTTTCATTCTTTCAATTTTAACCTGTTTGTCCTTGAATCCAAAGTGAGTTTCTCATAGATAGCATACAATTTTCCTTTCTCTTTTTATTCATTCAGCTACCCTGTGCATTTTTATTGGAAAGTTTAATCCATTTTTATTTAAAGTGATTTTTGATGAAAAGGACTTACTATTGCTTTTTTTTTTTAACCTATTTTCTAGTTATCTTGTACTTCTTTGACCTCCTTTTTCTCTCTTGCTGTCTTTGTGTTGAATTGTGGAATTGATTTTTTTTTTTGTATTGAGAAGTTTTTCTTTCTTTTTTATTTTGTGTAACTTCTATAGCTTTTTTTATGATTGCCATGGAACTTACACAAAAATTTGTAAGGTATAATATCTATTTTAAGCCAATAAATTATCTTTATTTACATACAAGAATTCTTGGCTTTTACTTCTACTTCTCTCACATTATGTGCTACATGATGTTACCATTTACATATTTTTATGTTACATGTACATTGATGTAATTTTGTTATGGTTGTTTTTAATAATTTTATGTTTTGATTTTTATAGTAGAATTAAAAGCATTTACCCACCACTGTTATGGTAAGACTATTCTGTTTTTGCTTCTATATTTACATTTACCAATGGTTTCATACTTCCTTATGCTCTTGTGATGATGCAATTCCTATATAATTAAGATGTCCCACTGGTTTTAATACTTTCAAAGGCTCTTCGAGACCAATCCATATCATAATAATTAATAACACTTTATAACAACTGAAAATATATGTGATGACCATGTTAATTTTTAAGAAAACCCATGAAAAATTTAATATTTGAGGGGAAATAAATATCATAAAATATCACTCAGAAAAACTAAAAGGAAAGAGAAAATATTACTTTGACACAAATCTAGAACAATAATTTACAAATATGGATTAGAACAGTAAAATAAGCAGCAAAGGAAAAGGCAATTTCATTTTACCTTTAATTTACTTAAGCTTTACCCTGAAATAACTACTAAGTTCAATTTACAAAAATATTAAGTGAGAATTTTCATTAAATATTAAAATGTTTTTTTTCTTCTTAGTAACTAAGCATTTCATGTTATCTATCATTTGAAGTCACATGTTCAGTTTGAAGTGCATTTCTACTCTTCTATTTGTAAACTCTATTATATCAGTTATCTCATTGTTTTAGTTTTATAAACAATTTATTTTAATTTAAATAACACTGATTTTTTCTATAAATAACTTATAGATTTATGTTCGTCTTCTATTTTTCTGTTATTAAATTATTCTATTATTTATATTTTCTTATGTCATTAGAATTTTATTTTTTAAATGCCTTTAATAATTATTTAACATTAAGAATAGAACTTAGTTAAGGGAGAGAAACTTTCACTGACTTGTACTATTGTTTTATATGCCATTTACTTCTTTTGCAATTTTATTTCTGCTACATAATAGATTATGAAACAACTCTTTCATATGTTGATATGAAAACAATTCAGTAAATTAAGAATTTTGTACAAGAACTTTAGACATAAATAACAACTCACCACCACCACTCCTTGCCCACCATCACTAAAACTGCTTACCCATTGCAATAAAGCCCAAAATGTCACATGTCCTCAACGTACGAGTAGCAGTTATTCAGTTTTGATTTGAGAATGATCTTTTGCCAAGTTTCATCTACAACTCCACATTTAGGAATGTGTGTGTGTGTGTGTGTGTGTGTGTGTGTGTGTGTGTGTGTAATCAATGAGTAAAATAGCAAGAAATAAAAAAGAAAATCTTACTTTGTACAAGGAAAAAAAAAGTTTTTGATTATACCTACAATAGCTCCCCCTTATCTATAGTTTTACTTTCTGCTGTTTAAATTCTCTGTGGTCAGCCATGGTCCAAAAATATTAAATGGAAAATCCAGATATTTTAAGAGAGAGATCACATTCACATAACTTTTATTATAGTATATTGTTAAAATTATTCTATTTTATTATTGGTTATTACTGATAATCTCTTACTATGCCTAATTTATAAGTCAAACTTTATCATAGGCATGTATGTATAATTAAAAAAACATAATATGTTTGGTTCACTATTATCGCAGCTTCAGGAACATATTCTCAGAACATATTCCCCACAGATAAGGGGGAACTACTATCATAAGAACATATGTCTCCTTGAAACCATCTCAGTAGTAAACATAGCCTTTCTTTTGTGAGGCTTTAAAGAATACCTGATTTCATCAATGGTAAAATTATTAGATCATTTAAGACACTCAAAGCATATATCACTGTTTACTAGAAAGAGAACAGAACGAGATGTCAGGAACCTGGAAGAACTGTGTTTGCCCACAGACTGATTGTATAATTTCTGGGCCTTGAATTTCTCACTGTAAACATATCAGAAAAATATTTCAAAGCATTAGCAGAGGCTTTTTCTCCTTTTTGAACCTCTTCTTTTTTTAAACTTCATTATACTTTCTTCTGTTCAAAGATACTTAGACTCCAGCACTTCAAAGAAAAGCAAAACCACTGTAGGTAATGAAGAGCAAAATAAGATAATGCTAACCTTATAAATTGCAAAATATTATACATATTTGAAGGCATAATTTCTGATCCATCCACACTTTCTTTCTCATGCTTTCCCAATCCTTCCCAGAGAAGATGTTAAAATGCTCTAGGCTGGAGAAAGAAGAGGAAAATGATAATGTTAGACATTGGAAATTATCCCTGAAAAATAGCTCTATACTCTGATTCCTAGGAGGATAAAAACCTCCTAGAGAATTACAAAATCAGAAGTAAGATACCTAACTCTTGCTTTCAGTGAAACCTAAGAAAACAACAAGGTTCCCTCCATTCTGAGGAGGGAGGTACATCATAATTAGTCAAAGATGACCAAGCCATGCTGAGTTTCCTACAACCACAGAGCAATCCAAGAGGTCACTTCTCTTATATTCCTGAGGGGACTGAAGACACCTTGCCATCGTTTAAAAAGTACTGATATTACTAGAGAACAATGAGATTGCAGATGTCTCAGAAGATGTCAGTGAAAATAAACTAAATGGGCATATGGACATAAAATGACAAAGGACTGGATACTATAGCTCTCCAAAAGTTTATATTCTACCTACTATTTCAAGAATAATTACATAGAGAGGAACCATGATGGATCTAGAAATGTTGATTTGACTAATAAAAACTTGATTTGACAAAGAAAACTCAGGTGAACTTAGTGCCACTAGGCAGAATTTGGCTTGAAATAAGGATAAAGTGAGAGACAGACAGAAAGACAGAGACAGAAAGAAAGAAAATGAATTATATTTTTAGTACACCTATGAATTTGTGTTGTGAAAAGTTAGTATCCTTTATAAAGGTATTGGTTTACAGAAATAAGTGATTCTCAATGCCTCCTTTTTATTACAAATATTTTAGTGCTCCCTTGTTAATTCTAAACATAAATTATCAGATAATAAAACTACCTATACACATTTTTTAAAAATCTATGTTATATCCTATATATAATGTATAAGAAATAAAAGTTAAGTATAATAATTTGATATGTATTTTAATATATGTTTCATATAATGTCTACACAGTGCAATAAAGTAAAATGAAGCAGCCGTAGTGAAGCAGCTATCTGCATCAATATGTAAGGTCACCATGAATGTGACAGTCACAAATACACCCTGCTGTAACTATATTAAGTGGAAATTCAAATGCTGAGAGATGTAGCAGATGATGACATGATTTTTCAAAAAGCTGAAGAAGTCTTGGCAAGTACCAGGAAAAAATAAAAGGTATATCTGTCCTTGATTTACTTTGTACTTTCATACATTAAAAATACACAATTTTTACTGTTTCCCACCTTTCGCATTTAGCATCACTGACCATCTTGCACTCTCCCCACTAAAATTCCAGTATCACCTCCAGCCATTTCTTTGTAATTGTTTTCTTTTAGTTTTTGGAATTTTTAAATATAAACTTTTATTGAAATAGAATACACACAAAGAAAAGTACACAAATCCTAAGTGTAGAACTTGATGCATTTTCAAAGAGTTAAGAAACCAGTACCACTGACCCCTGAACAATGTGGGGGTTAGGAGTTACAACCTCCCATGCAGTTGAAAATCCATGTCTAATCTTTGACTACCCCAAAACTTAACTACTAACAGCCTGCCTTTCATCCAAAGCCTTAGTGATACTTAAACAGTTAATAACACATAGTTGGTGAAATATGTATTATATACTGTATTCCTCTGGTAAAGCAAGTTAGAGAAAAATGTTAATAAAATTATAAGGAAAATACATTTACTGAAAAAAAATCCATGTATAAGTGGACCTGTGAAGTTTAAACCCATGTTGTCCAAGGGTCAACTGTATAATCAGCATCCTGGTCAAGCAACATTATGAGCACCCATGAATCTCCTTTTGTACGCCATCCTAGTCTCTACGTCCCCACGAGAGTAAACTCTATCCTGACTTGTAACATCATAGGTTAATTTTGCTGAGTTTGAACCTTATATATAAATGGACTCACTTAATTTGTACTATTCTGTCTGTCTTCTCTTATTCAATATTATATTTATGAAATTCATCCATATTGTTGCATATGGTAATAGATGTTCATTCTTATTGCTATATAATAATCCATTAACATGGATATATTACACTTTATTTATCTATCCTATTGTTGGTGAATATTTGGGTATTCCCAGTTTTGGTTACTAGAAAAGAGTGCTCTTATAAACATTCTTGGACATATTTCTTGATGAATATGTTATTATATTTTAGTTGGATATATTTCAAGCACTAGAAATACTGGGTCATAGAGTATATGTGTATGTTTGCTTAAATAGATACTGTCAAACCATTTTCCAAAGTGGTTGTACCAATTTATTCTTCATCCAGTAATGTGAGAGAAATTTTATTGTTTAAAACTGTTGTTTAGGTATTGTGTGTCAAATTTTATACCCCCAAACATTCTAACAACCAAAAATGCCCTGACAAATTTCCAAAGCACGGTTTAGAGATAGAACTCTCTACTGAGCTCTTTAAATTCCTTTTAACATACTAGAAAATAATTCTACTATTATATGAGAATAAAAATTATCTTATCTTGCACAATATATGAAATCTAACTGACTTTGAATTTGAAGTAGGAAAAACAGTATTTATAGCATAATCATAGTATTTATAAGCAAGTAATCATAGATTTATGAGATATCATGTTGAAGAGTGTAGGTTTTGGATTCTGTCTACCAGGTTTCCAATTCCATCTCTGGCATTTTGCTAATTGTGAAAAAATCACTTAGTCTCTCTGAGTTTTAACTTCCTTATTTGTGAAATAGAGATAACGATATTTCCTACCTCAAAGAATTGTCAGTAGTTAAGGATATAACTCAGATCTTTTTAACCTCTTGCAGTATTTAAAACCCTGGTTTTATTCTCAGACATCTGAATTGTTTCTTTTCAGCCACTTAAACTTAGGATGTTATTTAATTTCTATATGCTACCTTACTGAAAATGAAATATTTATAGTACTAACCTCGTATAGCTGATGGAAGGATAAAATGAGTAAATATATATGTAAAAAAAAACCAAAACATAATCTTGTTTTGGAATAGATCTGCCAAAGGCTACTTTAATTTTTCTAGCAAGTAATATTCCCATTAAAAATAATTTGCACATTACTTAGAGAGAAATTTTAACTATACAAGACTGGCAAACTCTTGCTTTTTACAATTTAAAATGCTTTCTTATAATAAAGGTATTTTACAAATCCTGCAGTTAAAATATTGTATGTCTTGTGATTGTCTCATATTTACAAGGCTTATAGTCAAACAAGGACCATCTTAGAAAAGCTTTTTTTTTTTTAATTTTCTCATGAAATTTCAGGAAATATTTAAGAATGGTATTTAACCATAATAACCAAGTGTAACACATTTAAAGCTGTAATATCCTCTAAGGCCTTTGCCTGCCCTTACTAGGTTCTAATCTCACCTATATCCCATTGTTCCTGGCCTCACAGGGATGTAAATACTCTCCAACCTTATAGTTCTTACCTTAGGATCACTGTAGCATTTCCGTATTCCCATGTACTTCTATTTACCAGATCAACTCTCCTTTTGCATATGGCTTCTTGTCTTTGAATTATAACTGATAGGTAAGGTCAAAGTTTAAAGTCTGTATTTTTCACTTATACTAAATGCATAACATTTAGTTACTTAGCACAAAATAAATCTTGATAAAATTTGAGTCATTATTATTATCACTGCCCCAATTATATTAGTGCCCCCTTAGAGAACTGTAGGGAGAGGAAAGACAACATAGAAAAAAAAAAAAACTGAGCAAATTAAATTACAATAAAAATATGTATTTGTTATTAATTGGTCAGGCTACTATTTGTATCCTGTAATATGATGTATCTGGAATATAAGATTCTAAGATTTATATCCCAGTGTAAACCCTCCAGGATTGTATACTTTAACTATCTGGTGATTTTAGTCAAAGTCATAATACAGTCAAATCGAGGTGGAAAAGGTAGTAAGATTCTTTTTTTTTTTTGCATTCAAATCTGACTGTTTTCTATTTTATTTAAAGCTGGCTATAGAAATAACTGGTAAGAATTTTTATAACCATGTAAGCAAATCTTTTAATCCTTATGTAAATTTAATTTCTCTCAATTATCTTCTAATAATGAGAAATTTATATATTTTTGCAAATAGAATATTGGTATGATTCATTGACATTTTATGAGTTCTAATGTGCACTTCTACAATCATTTCTGTCTCTACATGATACTAATTGGATCCCTTCCAAAACACATTAGGCTATTTATATTGTATGTTGTCTTAAAATGTTACATTTACCAATTATCTCCTAAAATCCAGAACTTGCTTTTGTTTACAATCATTAAATATACCTCAGCACTTAAACTTTTCAGGAAATAATAAGGTCCTTCTTTTGTTATATTTGACAAATTTTGCTAAATGCCTTAGCGAAGTTAAAAAACTAAAACATTGAATATAAATGAATCCATTTATAATTTCTTTCCTTGTTCTGAGAAAAATAAACTTGGCTCTAGAAATTATGCAGTGACTGAGGAAACAACCATATGGCTTTCTCATCCCAATTTCCTAACTCTCATATTTACAAGGCTTATAGTCAAACAAAAAGAATTCTAAATGTTGAGTAATAGGTAGTTTTCAATATCTCTTAGGAACACAATGTTTCCCCCTTGTCATTTTGATATATTAACATATTTTCTGAAGAGGCAGCAGATATAAGTACCTGAGGTTAAACCTGTCTTCATTACTTTTTATACATATAATAAAAACTCTCTGATCAAAATGTTTTTCTTTTTAGTATTTCACCATGCTTTTATATAGAAACAGAAATGAAACTATGAAATATAAGATGCAAATTTTGTTTAAAAACGTATGATATGTATTTTTAGACATAGAGACTGTAATTATCTACTCTAATTTCTTCATTGTTATTTAGCATCAGGTAAATACAATTTTCTTCTTATTGCTATTCTCAAAAATCTTAGTCACACCAACTACTTCCATTGTTTTAGCTATTAATGCTATAACTTTCCATCCCCAAATCAATCAATCAACGTTTGCCTCCCTATCTTTCTATTTTTGAAAACACATATTTTTAAGTGAAGACGAGAACTGTGTCATGAGAGGGTTGGAACCTCATTTTCCTACAGTTAGAATCGGCACTCAAGGAGAAGTGACCATAAAAGAGCAGTCTGCTGCAAAATTATGGCAAAGATTAAATTAATCTTTAGAATTCCCACTACAATTACATCCTTATTCCTCTATTAGATTTCTCTCCTTAAGAATGTAACATAATATTCATTTTTAAAAAGCCTGATCTGTGCACATACACATACAACGGAATAGTAGTACTTGGCCATTAAAAAGAATAAAATGTTACCATTCGCAACAACATAGATGAAACTTGAGGCCATTATGCTAAGTGAAATAAGTCAAACAAAGACAAATTATATGATCTCACTTATATGTAAAATCTGAAAACAAGCTCACAGATATTAAGAACAGATTGGTCATGAATGAAGAGGCTTAAAGGGCACAAACTTCCAGTTATAAAATATATAAATCATGGGGATGTCATGTAAAAAAACCCCAAAACCTCATTTAATATTCTAAAAATTAACTCGATCTGCCCATTATTTTACTTCCTATCTATTTACAATATTTCTTTAAAAGGGCATTGCAGACATTGTGAGAGGGATGTTTATTTTCCAGATGCTTAGAATTTGTAATAAAATTTAGAAAACATGTACTCTTCTTCTCTCACTGTACAAGAACTTCTGATTGTTACATCTTCGTAGGTTGGCACCTACCTTTCTTACTCATCCTGACATCCCTCTGTTTAGCTTCTGTGCTTGGAACACAGAAAGGATCAAAAGCGTGGTGTTATACTGAATAAATGTGGCTATGATCAGCAACCTAGTGCCAATCCTAGACCACTAGGTTTAATCCTAGTAGACCACATAACATACAATTGAAATCTCCCGTTAATGTATTGTACCTCCCACTCAGACTTCAAATTGCTCAAGTGCAGGGATCTTTTATTTCTCACTAACTTGATAACTCTCTTATCTGTAAAATTCAATATGTAAGTATTTCAGAGTAAAGTGTGAAGGAAAAATGAAAAATCTAAATTATATAACAGAATTAGGTTGCTGGAAAAGCAAAAGACTACCAATACGAAAGTCGGGTGAAAACTACTGCTTGTTGAGCCTCAGGGGAGCTTTTCTGCTCTCAGGTTGCCTTAGCAATTTCCGAGAGCGCCCGCCCCGCAGTCCCGCCCACGTCCCCGCCCCGCGCCACGCCAGGCTCCTCACCCGCCCACCAAGTACAGAGACTTGCGTACCAGTCGGCTCTGGGACTTAGAGTCTCTTGCCTATGCTCGTGCTTGTGCTGCCTGACAAAAAATACGGCAGCAATAACTGCATTTAGAAAAATATTAATCCGTAGGATCACACGTTCTTATATCAGAAATACAGTGCAAAATCAGTAGCTTTTTGTATTTTAGAGGCTCCGCCTACTGTGAGCATCTGAGACTGATTTCAAGGCAGTGTCTTGGACAACAGCAACTTTGGAGGTCCCCGGTTGGCCGAGGGTGACGTGGATCCGAGCGCGGTGGAGCAGTCCCCGGCGCCGCGGCGGAAGCGGGGTTTTCACGCGGTAGTTGGTGTGTGATTTCTGTCTTGACCGGCTCCACTATGTAAGTGTTTACCGACGACCGCCCCAGTCCGTGAGCCTGAGGCCCGACCTTCTCTCTGACTCTCCCCCGCTCTCTTTCTCAGGTCTAAGGTCTCTTTTAAGATCACACTGACGTCCGACCCGCGGCTGCCTTACAAAGTGTGAGTAATTTGACCGCGGTGAGCCTCAGGTGGCCGAGCAGGGTCTGGGCGGGTGGATCCGGGCCTCTGGAATAACGCCCACCCGAGTGTCCCTAAAGCCTTCCTCTCCCTGCGCCCCCTCTCTTCGAGAGCCTCCCCGGTCCGTTCCTGTCAGCTGGCCCTGACGCGGGGTTGTGGGGGGGGGTGGGGTGTGTGTGTGTGTGACCGGAACGTTGCTGCTGATTTGGTGATCTCCCTTCAGAACTCATTTGGTGGGTTGTGGGGTAGGAGGACACGTAGACAGGGCTGTAGGGATTACTGGAACCCTTAAAGAGCCCTTGTCAGCTCGTGATTTACTTAAAGTATTATTACTGTCAGGCTTCTGATTCTTGTGCGTGAGTGACTTACCATCAGGTATCACAAAGTAATGAGCCTCAACTCGTATCTTAAATATTGGGATTTAGTAAAGAGATGATAAGTAGAAATGAGAAATGCAGAAATAGGGCAGTGTATTCATGCGGGGCCTTTTATTATTCCCTAGCAGTTAGTACGGATATAACCTAGATCTTCTCACTTAGAATCTCCATCTGGACTTTCTGTGATTGTAGATAAACATCGAGTTATTGCAGCTGAAAGTCATATGAAAGGTAGCAAAGAGCAGGACTTAAATAGATTTTATGCATAATATTGATTAATAAAAATAATTACAATCATGGCCAACCTTACTGAATTACAGCTGCTGTTATTTATCAGTCTCACAGACTTAGCTGTCTGTGATCCATACAACTTATAACTTTTAGCTTTCTTGGTGGGTTCATCTCCTGATGAATCTCCTTTCACGTTATTTCAAGTAATTGCTCCACCTGTAAAATGTTATTATTAAGCACTCTCTTACGGATAACCACGTTCTCTTATAGGTGATTTACTCTAATGTTTCTTCTATAAAAACATTCCTTTTAATTCATGGGTAGGATCGCTTTTTTAATCTATCACTACTCTCTCCTCCATACCTTACCCAACTTCTTTCCTTTCTATCCAGCTTAGAGTCCATGGTCAATCTTTAAGTCACTTTCTTGCAAACATCCTCAACTCTGGTACCCTCCTACCTCTAGTATATTTCACTTCAAGAGCTTGGTGAAACACCAACTCTGAACTCAACCACTGAGTTCTCTGTACATACATACCTGAATGTCCCAGGAGAAAATTACACAATTAGGCCAATGGGTTTTACGTAAAATTCATAACTATGCTCAGTAGTACTCAAGTTTGCTTGTTTTCCTCTTTATCCTCTGAAAGGATTTTTTTAAAATTTATCTTCACATGTCCCACAGTTCCTTTCCCCAGTTCTCTGAATCCATCAGAGCAATTCTCTCTTTCCATCCAAATCTATACACCTGTGTAATCTCTGTCTATGACCCTGTTAGAATGGAAAATGTGACTTTGCTCTGTGAACAGCCAGCTGTATCACGTGGGCTCTGAATCTCATTTTTTTCAGTCTTGATAGACTCTAGAGATCTCCCTCTCCTCAGCATCTTTGATTTCTCCTTCTTACTGGATTATTCTCATTAATGTGTAAATATACTTCAGGGAAAAAGAGAGAAGGAGAGAGGAAGACAGAGTAGGGCAGCATCTGTATCTATAAGAGTGGCTGGTATTATACCAGTTCAATTAATACTGGTGAGTGAATGAATTTAATATGCATACCTGTTGTTTAGTGTGTGTGGTTGTGTATGTATAATCTATATATGGGTATGTGTGTGTATAAAATGTGCATAACATATGTACCTGTGTATGTAAAGGTAGCTGTGCTGTTTCCTATTCAAAGTAAGTAGTAACTACTACTTAGGTACTAATAAAAGCAACTCAAGATTTGTGGGGAAACATGCTTTAACTTTTTAATGTCACTTTTTACTTGTCAAGCAGGTAAGCGTATACTTTGATAGAGAAACTTCATTTGACTTTCTAATATTGCTAATAGTTGAATTCCAGGAAGGGTGTTTCGGTTTTAAATTTATTCTGTGCAATGTCAGATTTTTCATATTTTTATGTTTTTGTTTATTGATATTGCTACAGTTGGTGTTGCTGCTGTGTTACAGAAATGTTGAAATCAGAACAGTTCTCTTATATAAAGGATGAATTAAAAATACCCTTGGCTCTTTCAGCCAATTTCCAATCTTTACAGTCATAATTTCTAACTCTTATTCTCTTCCCTTTCCTACTACCATCATCACTTTGTAAAGCTTTAGCCACCGTATTCCAGAATTGACAAGAAGTCCTTTTAATCCTCCCCGCTTTTACACATGTTCTTTTCTGTGCAGGGAATGCAGTCTTGTGACCACCACTTCTTGACAAACAACACCCTTTGATAATCAAAATTACACCTCTGAAGATGTCTGTAATTGTCCAGGGAGTTCATCTCATCCTTCTTCAATTTTCTATAGATACTATTTCTTTTCCTTAGAACAGCTTTTGTCAAGTTATATCATAGTTCTGTTTATATGAAGTATATATTTAAAAAAACAAATTTTGCCAGTAATTTATTTTAAAAATTCACTTTAATATATGGAATAGTTCTTATTTTTAAAAAACACTAGTATAATGTATAAATACCAGATTTACAAAATGTGACTGGCAGATACAACAAACGACAAATTCAAATCAAGATAAAGTCTATGGAGTCACAATAACTCCTAGTCCCTCTGTAATTTTCTGCCTTATAGGACATGTATTAAAATATGCTTTTATTTTATGTTTTATTGGATTATCTTTGGACAGTCCCACCAATTTAATATACATGTAGAAACATTTTAATATCAATATGATTATCTATTTATGTGTTACAAGGACATTTCCAGTCTCTAGTTCAAGAGTGAATTGAAAACCTAAGATTTTAGAAGTTGTCCTTTTGAGGACAAGTTTTAGTACAATGAATCTAAACTATAAATGTAATGCAGAAATATTTACAGTGCTATTCCTTACTTTGTAAACTATTACATTGCCAATTTATTAGATAATTTTTAGACAAATGACTACCCTGTGGTGACAAATAAGAGAAGTTTTGAAGAGAAATGTTAGTTTGTAAATCTCTCTTCCCTACTTTGAAAAAGAATCTGTTTTTCTGTCTTTATTCATTGTAATTTATTTTGCATTAGAAATATTCTATTTTTTATTTTACTTTTTTAAACCTCTTCCTGTGCCTTTAGGTGTTTGCATTGTTTGTTGGTTTGTTTGTTTTAGAGTATAATGTCAATTCTTTTTTAGTTTTTAAATTGGAAAAGTCATAGATTTGACCATTTACTAATAGTCTTGAATATACCTGACACCATACAAGTTAATATCAAAATTATGTGTGTCGCTCTTCAAAATGTTATTTCAGGTTATATTAAGCCCTTTGTCTAAAGATGATGTGAAAGTTTTGTGGGAAATGACTTTACATTTTGCTATAGTTAATGCTCATTTTCATCAGCTTAGTCTACTATTTCAGACTTGGTTATTAAAAGTGCACAGAAAAGATCATTGTAAGATTTATGATCTGGCGCTATTTTGCAGGTAGCCTTCTTTTGTAATGAAAATGATGACATTCTTGCTTTGGATGAAAAGGTGTTTGGACTGGAGGTGGTAATGTGGACTGGAGACTAAGGAGAGAGTCAACTTTTTGAAATCCATCTCTGGAAGCAAGTCCATATGCTAGACCTATTTGTACCAACGTATGAAAAATATGTAAATCTGTATCTGAATATAGGTTGTAAATTTTTAAGTGGAACTGTGGGTACCATCTCAGATATAAGGCTAATTGCTTTTTTAAAATTTTAGAGTTAATTAATGTAGTGTGCAATCAAAATACACCAGCTTCAGACTCAAAAGATAAATTTGTTCAGGTCTGCTGAAATAGCTGATATAAGGGACAAAGAGCTTTTAAAATATCAGCTTTTAATAAAATCAGCTTTTTAAAAAATTCTTTTTAATTCTTCTTGCAGGCTAAGTGTTCCTGAAAGTACACCTTTCACAGCAGTCTTAAAGTTTGCAGCAGAAGAAGTAAGTGTAGAAATTGGAACAACCTGTATGGGATGCAGTTTGGCAGTGTATTTCAAAAACCTTTAAATTTTGCATGTACTTTGACCCACTATTTCATGTGGGTTCATGGCTAGGTTTATGCTAACAAAAAATTAAGCTTTACTTACAGATATAAGTAGAATGAAAGTACTGACAAATATAAGAAGAATGAATTGGCACATTTATTCAATGCAGCCATTGAAAAGTGTAAGGAAAATTTTTATTGAAATTAAAAAGGTGCAGTCATATGTAAATTTTTAAAATAGCCATATGTCACTGTAGTTTTTGTATTCATTTTTACTACTTTGATTCTAGAATTACAATTTAAATATATTTTTCAAATTTTCTGTATGAATATGGGGACTGTTAGTAAAATTTGTTTTTAAGTGTCTAGTTTTTTTAATGTTTGGGTTTTCTGTTTTTATGAAATAAAAATTTCCATCTAAAATTATTTTCAGAAGAATCTAAAAGACAACTCTTTGGATATGACACTTGAAAGAGTAGCTTGAGTGGAAATGATACCCAAATGTGACTTGTTAGGCTTAGGGTTCCTGTTTTAAATGTGTCATTAACTATCTGTGTGACATGAGCAAGCCTCTCAATTTTTCTCTTTCTCAAAATTCTTAATCTGTAAATGGGAATGTGCAGTTAATGCCTGTCCTTTCTATGTAGTTAAGTGATTTTGAGTAAAAAATACAGCATCTACTGAAATCTTGTGAAGGTAAAAGTGTTGTATTTCAGAGTCACTGAAATCCAAATGTTTTGGTTCACAATCTTTAGAAAAGTTTATAGTCATGGGAAAATAATTTTTGTAACTAAGTACATAAGAAACCAGCTTAGCCCACAATCCTCTATATATAAGTGGTTAATGGAAAAATCAGCCAAGTCATCAGCACTCTTGTAGCCCCTTGTAAACTATTGTCAGGGACCACCAACATAGTTTATTGCTCATTCAGAAGTAAACTGGAAAGTAAAAAGTGTTTTATAGTCAGTTTTCACCTATTCTTCGTGCAGAAAACATAAGTAAAAAGATAGGAAACAAATCTGAATATAGCATCATCATTACTTTTTGCCACACAGAGCACTTACAAGAAATATTCCTGGTCTATGGTGTAGCAGATACCACAGATTTCTAATTTATGAAGTAGATCTGTACAAGCTATAATTAATATTTATTATTACATTTTATAGTTTTTAGTTTGTCTTCTATAAGGCAAAGGCATTGATCTGATCTTGGCCTGCTGCTGCAAGATAAGAACATCCTAACAGACATGCAATAGAAAATAAACTAACAAACCTCATATATAAGTTTTAATAAAGCATATAACTATTGTGAATCATGGGTGTTACACATTTAGAAAAGTTACGACTTTCAGGCAACAGTGAGAAGGACTTTCACAAGATGACATTGTAGAATCTTTCAATGATAACAGTAGTTGGCTTGACAAACCCAAGAGCCTGTGGATTTAAATTCCTAGTAAAATCCTCTTAATAAAAGTAATAAAACTCCCCAATACCCGGCTAGGTTAATTTAACTAAGTAGTGAGTTATCAAAAGCCTAAGAAGAGCCTCTCTCTTAACATCCTAAATTATAAAATTTAGGGAATCTGAGGAAGAAAAATGAAAACTGAGGAGCATAAAATATACTTTGCATTCAGGAGAAAACTTGTCAGTAATGTAGCACGAAGATAATAGTATATTTTACATCACTAGTGATGCTTCCCCAAATTTCACCTTAATCATTGCTTCTATATTCAAGAAGAGAAAAATCGTACCAGCAGTTGCTTTTAATTTTTAATGTTCATAAAATATGTTGTCACTATATGGTTGTGAACAAGAAAATACTTAGCTTATCTTGAAATGGACATAATCTAAAGATAAGACAGTACGGTAACTAGAAATTTTGTAATGTTCAAGTTTTAAAAATAACATGTCCTGTAATTAATTTGGGTATTTGGTCAAAGTTTTTCTAAGCATTACAAGGTTTATTTAAAATTCTTGAATCTTTAAACGGACATTTACAACTAAGAATGTACCATATAGATAGTAAAATTATTTATTAGGTACATAATCCTGTAACAAGTAATTGTTCTTATGCATAATTCAGTTCTTATTTTAAAATGTGATTCTTTGAATCATAAAATTAGCTTTTAGTTGTTTTTATCAACTATGCATATGTGCCCATCATAAAATACCTAGAGCAGCATTTCCAAGAGTATTATTCCCAGACTACTAGAACCACCAAAAAGAAAAAGAAAAAAAAATTCCATGAAAAACTGTGATCAGTGGCCAAAAAGTATGGGTAACTTCTTTAACTATTTCCTTCTTGAAGTTAAATAAACTATTAGCAGCATATTGAAGGATTTTAAAAAGAATACTAGTGTAATTTAGAGTTTTCTAAACTTATTTGATTACAAAATTCACTATAATATCTATAAAACTTGTCATAGCGTAGACGTGCATAATAAATATTTGTTGGATAAATTAACTGAGGACCTGAATACACTTGGACGACTGCTAGTCTCGAGAGCATTAAGAGAAGAAATCTACCTTTTAGCTGCCAATAAGTTCCATACGACATTTCATTGCTTTAAAAAGCACATCTTTTTACAATGTCTCTGAAAGTAGATTAGTGGAGTCTTACTATCACTTTGCCATCTGGCAGTCACATAATTGTCTAGTTGACATCAGCAAATACTTGAATTCAGTAGTTGGTTCCTGGTGGCATAATTAGACTTTTGCCATCCCGTGATATTTCACTCAGCAATTCATTAAAGGAGAATTTGAGAAAAGAATATGAGCCTTTGTTGGCCTCCCATTAAATACAAGAGAACTATTGTTTGAGCTTACTATTTCTACAAAGAAATTTTAGTAATATTTTAAGCAATTGATTTGCTTTTATTTTTGCTTATGTAACTAATAATTATATATGATAAAAGTAACATGTTTAAATCTGAAAGAGTAGATATTGAGTTTGTCATAGAGTCATCAGTAGTGTTTATTGTTTTTGTAGTATGTAAAATAAGGTGCATTTTGCAATCCATGGTGTCCTAGATACAGTGAAATGTATTTAGAGCAAATGACAATATTTTTTTTTTTTTTGATGATATTACTTATTCTAAAAGATAAATCACATTTTAGAATTATAAAATTGATGATATGTACATCATCCTTCCTAAGCTAACAATCTTTTATAGAGTATGTATGTATACAAAATTAGTTTTCTTTTTCTCCCCTCTAGTTTAAAGTTCCTGCAGCCACAAGCGCAATTATTACCAATGGTAAGATTTCATTTTAAAACTATTTATTATCTCATAACTATATAAATTATTTAAAAGAACTCAAATTAATTAAAATTGACTTAAATATAAAAGTCCAAAATGTATATCAACATAAATGATATGCATAATTGTAAACACTGAGTCAAAAGTTATTGTCCATAATTAGCTTTTTTCAGTTTCTTTGGTATAACATTTTGTAATATCTTATGTCCTTATCACTTCATTCCCTATTATTACTGAAAATAACTTTTTTTTAACAGTTTTTTTTAATAGTATTGGCAAATGCTCTTCGAATTTAGGAAGTTAAGCAGGAATGCACATTTGCTATACTGTGTAGCTATTTTCTTGATGAAAACTATTTCTTACATGCTTGCACTAATGAGGATTTTACTCAATTAGGTATATAATTTAAGTTCTGAATATCTTAAAATACGACTGTTAAGTTTGATGGAAGTAGCTCTATGAGAAAATACCAAAATAAGATGAGGAGTAAGATGACAGTAAGGGCTTAACTGTTTTTCAGGAATACAGAGTAATATTTATGGGCGCTAGTGAGTGGTTCCTGCACAGTTAGGTTAGACTGAGAAGATGGATGTAATGTACAGTAGCATGATACAGTTTCGATATGACAGTTTCTTACTCTAAAACATTATGCATTCTGTCACATCGAAGTTTTTTTCTCAAGAAGAAAACTAGCTTACATTCTAGAAGGTTTTAGATTCACAAATGAATAGCTATTAGGAACGTGCTTTGTAAACTTCTTATGAAGTGTCAGTGGAACTTAAATTATATGACCAGGCTCTCCTGGCCTAAGATTTTTATATAATGGAGCAATATGTAAATGATTAATGACATACCTAAGGTGCTCTTGGTAATGTTTTTCACTATGAATGACATAATGAAATACAAAACTTATCTTCTGTAGGCCGTATCAGGATTATTGCATTGACAGATGTTCTTATCTAATCCAGCAGTGGGTGGGAATGTACAATAGTAACAAACTTCAGCAGATAATTTGCCTGAATGATTGCCGTTCATTCATGTTCTTGGATTTAAATTGTTTAGCTTGTGTCTATTTCACAATAGCCCTATTTAGGCCAGTCTCTTGTAACTGTTAAACCAGTTTAGCTTAAGAAATAACTTGGATGATTTTATAATTTATTTTCTAGATGGAATAGGAATAAACCCTGCACAGACTGCTGGTGAGTATCTGTCTGAAACTCATGGAGATGTGGGTGGGGCTGTATATGTCAGTTGAACTAAATGCTTAATTCTAATTGATTGGGTAGGATTTTAACAGGATAATAGCTAAATTTTTTAGGGATTTTATAGCATTATTTACCTGTGTCTCTGAATAATAATTTGTTTCATTATATGTATCAATTATGCATGCTTTTGGCTACATAAAGAAAACTGGACTAATAAGCATTAAAGGTTTTTAATAATCATAACAAAAAATCTGAAGATAAGATTGTACCTTTATGGGAATAATGGTTTTGACCTATCTCATTAGGTGTTAGTGAGGTGGTACATGTAAAATACCTAAAAGTTTGCATTATCCATAGTGAGCATTCAGTAATTGCTAGCTAATATTATTATTTTAAAGAAGTACTAATTTAAACTTCTAAGAGCTTAGTCCACACTCAGAGCTAACCTAATATTATACAGTGCTGTATGTTGATGTCCTAACAAAAAGGCAGGGTAAAAGTAATCTTTAATTTTTTAACAGATAGTTTTTTTCAGATGTACCCTTTTAGGCTTATAATCTAATTATAATCTTTTGAAATTAAGCATGCTTTAATATACTGTTACTTCAATCTTGAACAGTATTTATGTTTAAATTATGTTTAAAGTACTTCTGTTTTATATTATCCTCATAGATCTTGAGATTGAAATTAAGCCATATAGAAAATGAAGAGGGATTTAAAACTGTAAATTTTTTAAAATTTAAATCATCAGTATTTAATTTTATTAAATTAAAAAGGTTATTCATTGAAGATCATGAGACATTTCATTATATAGATAAATGCCTTTAAACTTAGGTTTGAAGCTTTCATTTTTACTCTAGAAATGTTTAGCAGTTTCTATTAGTTTGAATTAGTGCTTATTTTAACACATTGTCTGTTGTGCTACTCTTAAAAGTTGAAATGTGCACATCATGGGACATGAAGTAAAATTCAGTCAATTGAATCAAAATAGGTCAGAGTGTCTAAACTTTTGTCACTGTGGTAATTTAGATTATTATTTCTGTCCTTTGGTATTTGTATACTTAAGCAAATATTGATGGTTAAGTGGATTTACATTGTTATTTGCTGAGTGTATTTGTTAGCATTTTGTGGCTTAATATTATTTAAAACTTCAGACATATAGTTGGGTTGTGAAGATGTGAGTGGAATAAAAACAAGTCTTAAACAGCATGGAATTAAGTTCTGATGTTTGTGCTTTTGTACAAACTACTTTATTGTGTCTAATTGTTGGACTGTTAAGATAACTTGTTTTGTAAATAACTAACTTTATGTTTTGTTTGCGTAGGAAATGTTTTTCTAAAGCATGGTTCAGAACTGCGAATTATTCCTAGAGATCGTGTTGGAAGTTGTTAATATCTGCTGCTTGGAACATAGGATTATTTTTCAGAATAAATCTTGATATTGTTGTAACACTGAAATCAAGCATTTAAAATACTATGAAAACATCAATAGTTGAAATAATGAAAGAGCCAAAAAAGTCTCTGCCTCTTCTTGTTATTCCCACTCTGCATGTGAAGAGAGAGTGCTTATGCATTGAGGAGGACACAGAGGATCTTAGTCTTTCTTTCATTGCTACCTCACAGCACATGCAGCTAGTTCATTGGGATTAAATGCATTATCCAACTGTGTTTTATTACTGGAGGATGCTTCTAATAATTCTGAGAACATTTGGAAAATTAAAATTCATGGAATCTTCCTAGTTATCTTTGAGTTAAAATTTTAAAATGATTATCGATCATGGCAGTTTGCTTGACAGCATCTGACTTGTAGACTCAAAAATAATTGAATACTGAATTGTATGTCATTTTTGATAAAGGATGTAAACATGTAATTGAATACTTAACTTTCTTAACTTTTTATCATTTAGGTTTTTTTTTTAAATTTCAAGTTTCATGTGTTTGTATGATTTTTAATTGAATTATCGAAGAGCCAAAAACTGAATTTTTGATATAGCCCTTATGTGTAAAATTGCTATCCCACACCATAGTTTTAACTGTAATCTTGCAGAATCCAATAGTTGTAATGGTAAGAACTGAAATTAAAGTAGAAGCATCCTTTGCTGAGTTATACATTCCCTTTTTAGTCTCCTAATAGAGCTTTTAAAACAGGAATCCTCAACATACATTGTCTTTCTGAGGATAATATTTCTAAATAGCATTCAGGAAGAGAGTATTGTAAAGATTTGAAGTTCACAGCAAAGCTCAAGAAAATGCTAATTGGAAATGCTGATCAATTATACTCACTGAAGTCAAGCATTCAGGAAGTGTTAAGATTAGTCAGATGAATAAGAAGCCAGTTATGGGAAGATGCAGAAGCTCAGATTATTAAGTTTCTAAAAGGAGGAAACGAAAGAAAGGGAACAGAAAGCTGTAGCAAAGTGTCACAGAAAAAGCCAGCTGGATAGGCAGAAGTGCAGAGGCTCTGTGGGGAGAATTGAAGGAAAAGAAAATAGGCTATATTGTAATAAGGAGCAGAAGGCAATTGGAAAAAGCATAGTCCTTGTCAATGTACAGATTTCAAAATTTCCTTTATGAGAATCTAAATAGTGATATGTGTAAGGGGTGATTTTATATGCCCTTACAGAGATCAGTATCTATGTAAATCTTTAAAAATAAAATGACAGCTCATGGCGATTCAGAACCCATGCTCGATTTGCTATATTATAGATGATGGAGGCAGGCCCTGTGTCTGTCTTGCTCTTTCTAGATCTGGAAAGGTAGTAGGATTTCAATAAATACTTGCTGAATTATTCATGAATAAAGTTTCTCTAAGACCAATTTTTATCTAAGCATGCTTCAGTATCTTCCCTGTCATAGGCTCTAGGTTCATTGGAGAAAAAAAGTATTAGGAAATGCAACAAAATCAGCATCTGAAGGGGGACATTGATAGTTAAGTTTAAGAAATTATTCAGATATTGTTTATATATTTGACAAATGAGCAGCAATGTTCTGAATTGTAAAGGGAGAAAAATCTCTGCTAAGGTAGAAAAATATACTTAATGATGTTTGGGGAAGTCTTTATTTTGATGAGCAAAATTTGATGCTCACGGACTTCTGATCCTTAACAGTATGAAGCCTCAGTTAACCAGAAATTTATGAATACCCATTCCCTGAAGTTTTTGTTTAATTTAGATTTCCCCCTACTCTGTTTCTAGCATAAAATCTGCCTGTTGTGTTAAATAAATAAATTTATGATGTCCTATACTTCAAAGTAATTTGTTCTTTGGTTTTGAAATTTTTATTGTAGTACTTAAAAACATTTTCTTAAAAAAGTAGACATTTCATTAAGTAAACGTGATCTGTAAATTCTTTGTGTGGAATATTTTGAAGTATTGTATTTAGTTTAAATGAATTATTGACATAATATGTTATGAAAATACATTATTATACTGTAAGCCATTTTTTCTACTCTTTATTATTAAAGCTTGTAATCAGAATACCTATAGAGCCAGCACATAACAAATGCAGCAAAAAAAAAAAAAATAGGCAAAGGTGAATAATAACCATTAGGTCATGGAATGGGTGTATACTTTCAAATGCTAGTCCTATTTCAGGAAAGAAAAAAAAAGTTTATCGTAATTGTCTTGGCTAGTTAGTCCCCAAACTGGGTGATTATCCAGATCACTTAGGAAATTAAAAATACAGATTTCTGCAAACTACCCCTAAAGTTCTGATTTATTAAATCTGGAATAATGTATAAGAATCTCTTTACAAAAAGCAATCCTTGTGAGCTCTTTTGTATAGCTGGGTTTGAGAATGATAAGACCAACTTTTTCATGTTATAGGTGAACAAAATGAAATCTAAGGGGTCAAAGTAACTAGCAGATGTTATAGAATCTTGAAAAGTACACATATCACTGCTTGGTTCTCCAGTATCTGAGTAAACGCAAAGATGCTAGTTAATTGCCTCACTGGTAATAAAGCTGCCTTTTTAAAGTGTTTCAAGTCCAATTATTTTTGGAATATTTTATTTCTTAAGATTAGTTATTTGAAAGGAAAGTCAATGGGGAGAAAGTTTCATTTCAGCCCCTTTCTTCCTGAATTAAGATATCGAAACTATCTACCATGTCTTTTTACCTAAGGGACTTGAATATTTGTGACTTGGAAGCATTAACATACTTTAATGGAGCATTAAATATACCATGAATTAGGTGAGTGCATATTAATATTCCCAAGGCTATTTATAAAACTGCAAATTACATATATATGTGTGTGTGTGTGTGTGTGTGTGTGTGTGTGTGTGTGTGTGTGCGCATATATCTATGACTTAATATGTATGTTATGGTTTATGTATGTAATTCACACATATATGGCTCTTATATAAATATATGATTCATATATGTAACTCATCCAAAAGAAATATATTAAGCATCTCATGTCAAGTACTTTGATACTTTCACTTCAAATGTGAAAATATTATCCCCATTTTACAGAAAAAGAAAGAAACTTAAAGAGGTTGAGAATTTGAAATTCAACTTTGTCTTTGGTACTCTTCACATCATACCAAAAGAATTTTTCAGTATCTTTTTTCACAATGTACTAGGTCTGTGTTGAATATTTTTAAAATATAAATGAAATGTGTAAGGCCTAAATTATCATTTTAAAGTACTGAATATGTGTATCATGATCATGAATGGCAGTACTTCTTAATGTATGGTATAAATATGGTAAAATTATATAGGACATTAAGTAATAGCCAGTCAAATAAAGATAATTATGATTCTGGGGCTACTGCATAGGTTGACATAATAGAAGTAGTACTGACCTCATATGTATTGGCCACATCAGTTTATTTGTTTTGAATTTTATGTATCTTGCAGTTGCAGCTGCAAATATTAGTCCCCTGGTGACCTGCTTTTCCAACTAGACTGTTACTCATAAGGCCCTGCACTATTTTTTAATTTTCTTAACCATAGCAAATGAATCAAAATTCTACTGATTCTTTTTACAAAAATATATCTTCTAGCCATCCCAAATGTCTAGTTTCAGATATATTTCATCTTTCATACTTGCTGAAATTAGCTTTTTGATGTGGAGAGATGATCATGTAGTTCAGCTTGTCAAAATCCTATTGAATAAAAATACTTTTCACGATATGAGGCCCTTCATGAACTGGTCGTTGTTCAGAATCATCTGTTACCACTACTCTTCCAGTTTCCTTCTCCAGTTCACACTGCAGCTACGCTGAACTACAAATAGTTTCTTGATGTGCCATGTCCTTATGCCTTATGCCTATACTTTCTCCACTTGTCTGCCTGGGAAAACTAGGACTCATTCTTCAAGTTCAAAAGCCCTTGGGCCTTTCCTCACTCCTCCCAAGCACAGGTGATCAGCTGTCTAACAACCTTTACATTTATATATTCCTCTATTATAGCAATTGTTAAATACAGAATTATAATGTTTGATTTAATGTACAAATTTTATAAAAGCAGAAGATGACTAATTTCCAAATGCTTTGCCCATAATAGATACTCTGTAAGTACTTTATCACTGCAAGACTACGTAAAAGAATGAAAACTTTGAAAGTTTCAGCTATTTGAGACATATGAAATAACTCCTTTTGCCAGAATATTTGATTAACCAATTTACTCATATTCTTTACCATTTCTTGTAGCAAAGCGTTTACTCTCTCAGACATTAAAAACATTCTCCCATTTTTAGACAAATATATATTAAAATTAGCTATATCATGGATATTGCTAAATACGAGATGAGATATGAGTAAGACTCATTCCTCTTTTGTGGGCACAGTACTGGGCACAGTCCTATGCACTTTACATACATGATTTAATTCTTAATCTGTTTAGAAAATACTAGTGTTGATTTCTTTTTACTGTTAAAGGAAGACAAGATTTAGGTTAATGTGTCCACAGTTAAAATGAGATGGGCTCCTAGGTGCATATAATTAAAAAGCCCACCCTGCCAGTCGTTACATTCACCATCATTTCCTTAGAATTATGTTGAAATATTTTCCAAAAATTAAGAAAGGATACTTCTGTAAAGGTCCTCATGCTTGCTATTGCTGTGATCTCACTTTGCTTGAGAATATTTAACATTCAATAATCTCCATAAATACACTTATAGACCCTTTTAGTAAATACACATTTATAACAGAACTGCAAGCATTTGAAAAAAATAGGTTTACGGCTCCATTGTCTGCTTTGCTATACAGAGGATGTTTTGGTAATTTTGTCACTGCATAGAAAACACTGGCTAAGGTTGGCCGACAAACGCAGAGCCGATTTTTGGCATAAATCTCTGATTTTCTGGCAAAACTCATTAGCAATGTAAAAGCTATTATTGAGAGCATATGGTGATGATACATTATGTCAATATTTGTTTAGCTGAGTAACACGATTTAATAAATTCTTAAATGCACAATTCTCAACTGATGAGCTCTTTTAGAAATAAACTATATATTTGTTGTCACTACCACAAGCATTTTGATAACTTAAGTGGATATGCTACCTTTTCTGATTTTCTAGATAAATGTATGGATGGAATAGGGATTTTCGAATTATCCTCAGATTATCCTCAAATTATGTAGGAATGAAATAAAAGAGACAATGAATAAATAAATGAGTCACAGAGGTCTTGATCCTTTGTGACTTATGCCATGAAGAGTCCGCTGGACTCTTACTCAACATTGTCAGTTTTGGCATAGTATTAGAAGATACTTAAACAAATTTCTTGAATTAGTAAGTTGTTTTTGTTGGTTGGTTGTCTTTATGTGTGGGAGGGATACACCTGGCACTTTGAGCCTTAAACCTGCAGTCTTATAGAGGAAGAATCATTGTAACATCTTACTTAAAAAGGTAGTGTACATGAACAACTAATATTTTTTGAGTGTTTACTATGTATCAGGCACTGTTTTATATGTTACACTTATTTAATCCTTGTCATGGTCTATGAGGTCAATAATGTTTTTTCATCATACTTTAAGAAGTCGGAACTGTCAGTAAGGATCGGTATTTTTCCAAGGTTACACAAATGCAGCAAAAGTGTAAATCAGGCCCTACCTATGAAGCCCGAGGGCATATACTCTTAGCAGGTATACTACACAGCCTCTCTCAGTGGCCTAGTTCAAAACTCAGAATGCTGGTACTTGCAACTGTGCTTCCTCTTCTGTCTATCTTCCTTATTCATCCTGACCTACTCTCTCAACCTTTCATATACCTTAAAGCCATTGAGAAAGGGTGCCTGGGTGGGGGTTGGAGGGGTGTGACATAAATGGAAGCCTCTACAGTTAACATCCATATTTCTTTATATTCATCTTTTTTAAAATTCTCTCATTCCTTTTATTCAGGCATTTATCAAGATTACAAAGATGAATTAGACCTGTTCACTGCCCTTCAGAGTTAAAAGTCCTGAGGCTTGAGCAGCAGTTTCTAATTACTTTAACCATCTTTCATAGGTCTCATTGGCTTTTCCCACCCCTTGTTTAAGGTTTGACAAACCCCCATTACTGCTTTCAACTCACAAAACTTTAGCCTACATTGTATAATACAAATGGTGTCTACTAAAGAGCATAGGATCCGTGCCTGAGGCCAAGGTCAATTAATCTGAAAGTAGGGTGAGAAACCTTAAGTAAAGCAATATAGGCAAGACCAGGAAACAAGGTAGTGACCTGAAGAAAGTGACAAAAATAGGTAGAGCTTAGAATTCAGGAATGCAGATGGAACTAAAAACTAAACTGGAAGACTGGTTAGGAATCAAACTCCCAGCTAAGAAGTGGGAGGTAATCTGAAGTCAGGGCTTTATCTGTCGAATGCCTCTTGGTGGGAACTAAAGAACCACATTAAGAAGATGATTAAATAGGTTTAATATAGTATGGTGTGGTGTCAGTAAGGACAGACACAGTTGCTGGCAAATACTTTTTAGAAACTTCAACTGTCAGATTAACAATGTCTTCAAATTAATTTTTCATCTGAAACTGTTCTTGAAACAAATACCTAGAGTGATAAAGTTAGTGTCAATGAAAAACATGGTGTCTAAAGAAAGACATACCAATTTTAAAATGTAACCCTAGTATTTATTTGCCAAGGCTGCTTCACAAGGGGAACACAATTTATAGGAGCCCATCTTATGCTATTAATCAGTTGCAGTTTTCCAGATACGACTGTATACATGTTAAATACATGAATCACAAAATGTATCCTAAAAAAAAGCTTTGCATATGTAATTACAATTCTCAAATCCAATCAGAAATTTAGGAATAAAGCTCCATAATTTTAAGTCGATTGAATGAATTAGAATAAATGGAAGGGGAAATAGAAAGTGAAATGCATTATTAATCCCCAGCATTCACTTTATTTTTTACAATTTTTGAGGCAACTTATTTATTTCTATCAAATTTATTGAGGTGGTATTAGTTAATAAAATTATAGGTTTCAAGTCTGTGGCCATACACCATGAACAAGCCCAATCCCGTCTGATCTCGGAAACTAAGCAGGATCAAGCCTGGTTAGTACTTGGATGGGAGACCACCTAGGAAGACCAGGTGCTTTAGGTGTAAAAAATAAAAAATAAGGGATTGTAAGTTGACAAGGACCTTGTAATCTGTGAGGTTAACCAAGAGTTGCCTCGCCTAAAAAAAAAAAATAGGTTTCAAGTGTGCAATTCAATAATATGTGTATTCACTATACAAAGTTAAATTTTCTTCCTTTACCCTATATTTGACCCTCTTTACCCTTATCTACCACCTCCCTCCTCCCTTTCTTTCTGGTAACCACAAAACTGTTGCCTGTGTCCATGAATCTGTTTGTCTTATTTGTTCCCAACTTTCACTTTAGCCTCTCAACAATCCATGGCCTAGCACTGATAAGCAGCTCTATGACACTATGAGTTTCTCTTTTCTTTAGATCTTTTCCTGGAAACACAAAGAACAGAGCAACACTCTAAAGCTAAGAAGCTGAAAGGAACAGAAGTTCTGGCTAGTAGTAATTCAGACACCTTAGAAACAGTTCCCAGTCTTCAGCTTGAGTTTCTAACAGTTGCTGAAAGGAGATTTCTTGGCTTTGGACATTTTACTGTAAACAACCATATCATTCAAACACATAAATAGATGTTTTTTGTTTTTCTTTTCAGTAGCCAGACTACTTCCCATTGCCTATGATATTTAGCAAAGCTATAACAAGCTGTACTCATCATTCAACTACCTATCTGATATAAAAAAGTGGGGCCCAAAGTATGCTCTAAAGAAACAACCTGTAAGCAGGGAGAAGTAGTTAATGTGGAAGCTTCACATTAAATGAGAAATAGAAGCAGTGGAGTCAATCATAGGTACATTTCTTGTTGAAGAGACCTCAAAAAGGTTTTAAAAATCTGCTTCTAAAGGCTCTCTTCAGTAAAATTGAAAAAATGATAGACCATATGTAAAAAAGAACATACCTTCTGCCTGCCAAAGTAATAATTTTCTTTCTTTTACTAGATTCTAGGCCAGAATAATTGCCTCTCTGTGGTGCTTTATATGTTCAAAATAATCTGCTCCCTTAAGAGCAACACCCTCTAGGAGTCTTCCATTGAGCCTCGAACATATAATTTTTTCCAAACACTTTGAGCAAAATACATTCTTTCCCAGTCTCTAAACTTGATAATTAGGTGTGTTTAGTTAGAGTTAAAAGTAAAATGTAGTGGAAAGTTATCCAGGTGCAAGTCATTAAACTGAAGGGATGGCAGAAAAGAGGCAGACTACTAAAAGCAAACTTACATTTTTGGTGCACATCATATGTTTTGTAGACTTTGCTAAGTGCTTTGTCTAAGGTATCTCTTAATTCTTCACATTGATCTATTTATATCTTTATTTTATGGATGATGAAATGTCTTTTATACCAAGTAAATGGTAGAATTAGGATTCAAACCCATATTTGTTTAAGACCAAAGCTTATATTCCTTTCACTCAGTTCCATCAACTGAGGCATAGGAAGAGAGTGCACATAGCTCCTTAATTTCTTAACCTGTCATCAGAGTTCTTCACATTCTGGTCCCTGGTATCTTTATTAGAATTGTATCTTTGCTACACCTCACCCTACACCCTGATCCATAAACCCTTTATGGATGCTCTTATATCTATTCTTTTTGCCTTGAATGTCCTTTTCTACTCTTCTCTATCTGCAAGAAATTCATAACCAGGTGCAGTGCCACTATCCTAGGGGATGCTTGGAAGTGTGCACAGCATTCATGGTTATCACAATGGGGGTGCTATTCGCAAGACACTCCTGGAATCTGAGGCTGCTTAACAATCTGCAGTGCCATGCTGCATGGATAACTCCATACAAAAGAGAATTGCTCTGTGTCAAATGCCCATACAACACACTGAGAACACTGACTCTGAATCTCATTCATTCCTCAAGCCCCACCATCTCCATGAAGTTTCTGATGTCCCTTACCCTCATACCTGAAATGATCTGCCCCGCTTAGGAAATTTAGAAAGACTTTTTATCTATTACTCTGTGTTCATTGTTAACGTAGTCTGAATACAATATTAGTTTTCTTGTTACACATATGCTTTCTCTTTCTAGCAGTTCTTCTTGCGCTCTTTAAGGACAAGTACATCTTTTATGGTCATAATAGCAATAGCAAATATTTATATAGCTTATATAGCATGTATTTGCCAGCTACTGTTTTAAGTGCTTTATGTATATGTTAACTCATTTAACATTCCCAATAACTCTATAGAGTATTATCCATTTTATAGACAAAACACTGAGGAACAGAGAGCTTGAATAACTTGCACAAAGTCACACAGTTAAAAAATGGGATTATGATTCAAAGCCAGAGTTGGGATCCAGAATCCAATTTTTATTTCACTTTTTATATTTTTTATTTTTTTAAAATTATAGTTGACATACAATATTATATTAGTTTTAGGGGTACACACAGTGATTAGACATTTATATAATTTATGAAGTGATCATCCTGATAAATCTAGTACCCATCTAACACAATGCAAAGTTACATGCATAAAATACTAACTATATTCCCCAATGCTTTACTCTACTCTACATCCCCATGACTATTTTGCAGCTACCAATTTGTACCTCTTAATCTACCCCTTCATCCATCCCCCAACCCCAAATCTAACAACCATCAAAAATGCTCTCTGTATCTACAAGCTTGTTTCTGTTGTTTGTTTGTTTATCCTGTTCTCTAGATTCCACATATGATATTTATCTTTCTCTATCTGACATACTCCACTCACCACAATATCCTCTAGGTTCATCCATGTTGCAGATGGCAAGAATTCATTCATTTTTATGGCTGGTAATATTCCATTGTGTATATGTACCACCTCTTTTTTATCCATTCATCAATTGATGGATACCCTTTCAATTTTTTACTTCTCATGTAAGTATGGAACCAGCTTGTTCTGCATTTCTGCCATTCCTACCAGTATTGAAGTGGCCTTTTCTGTATGTTCCAGTTGTAGGACTTCTGTTCAGCTAGCCTCAGTCAACTCCCAATTATGGCTATTCTGTAGTTTAGTTGTATTTTGATGTTGTTTTGCGAGGAGACAAGCACAGCATTTACCTACTCTACCATCTTGACAGGAAACTCAGAATCTGATTCCTTAAACTACCAAATTCAGCATCCTTACCTAGCAAACATGTCCTTAGTGCTTATACTACAGATTAAACCAAACATAAGACTTGGAGAGGTTCTGGTCAACATGGCAGAGTAGGTAATACTGTGCTTGCCTCCTCTTGTTACCACATTAAAATTACCATAAACTACAGAACCACTCCCATCATTGGGAGTCACCTAAGGTCTAGCTGAACAGAAGTCCTATAACTGGGGACATACAGAAGAGGCCAGTTTGAGATCGGTAGGAGGGGCAGAGATGCAGAACAGATGGGGTGTAATACCCACATGTGGCAGTTAAAAATCAGGAGGGATATCTCAGCTGTAGAAGTCCTCGCTGAGGAGTGAGGGGTCTCATCCCCCACATCAGGCTCCCCAAACCAGGGTTCCAGTGCCAAGAAGAGATGTCCCCACAAATTCTGGTTGTGAAAACAAATGGAGATTGTGGCTGAATGAGACAGAGGGCTGCAGGGGTTGCAGAAATTTCTCTTAAATGGCCCATGCACAGACTCATTTTGAGACCCCCATGCTGGGGAAGCAGCTCAAATGGTGTCATAAGGGAAGAACTGAATTGTCTGGCTGAAGAGTGAAGGATGAGGGACAGCTTTTTCCCAGACAGAAGAGGTAAAGCCATTGTTTTTCTTGAGCCTTTTCCCCCAGTGTACAGACACAGGTTGGCACCATATCTGAGTCTTCATCAACCTGTCTAACACCTTATTCTTTGTCCTGGAATTTCCTGAGACCCAGCCCCACCCAACTTACAGGCCTTCCCAAGGAGCTTCCAGTTGCCTTTCCATTAAAATGGCCTGTCTTGACTCATGCTGTGACTTTTCTAAAATCTCTCAAAGGTTCACAAAACCAAAACAAACAGCATCTGACCTTCACATGCCCTGTGCTGCTTTCTGAACAGCCTCAAGCCCAGCATTAGCGGCAGCCAGCATCAGTTTTCTGATTTGGCCTTTGGGGAACCTCTAAGCTCAGTGCAGGTGGAGACCATCTGTGGATCACTTGGATGCTTATGCCAGTTGGACCTAGGCAGGGAACAGGCTGTGGTTAAACTTGACCTGTGACAGGGCTCCTTCTAAAAGGCTCCAGGAGCAGCACACCTGGTGGCTAGCTTTGGAAAGAGCCTGAGCACCACCCAAGCTACCTCCTAAGATGACACATCCAAAGAGCTGACTAGGCAGCCACCAGAGCTTTGCTAAAGTAAATTCTGCTCCATAAGGTCAGCCCCTCACTGGCCAGTCTTCAGAACCAATCATTCCGAGGGTCAATCCCTCCCATTGTTGTGCAGACAGTAACCAAGGCTTAACTACAATAGAAGGGCATACACAGCCCATACAAAGGACATACTTGTATCACTGGGCTCATGTGACCAGGGAGACTGTGCCACGGGCCCACAAGACACTTCCTACATAAGGCCACTCTACTAAGACTGGGAGACATAAGAGCTGTACCTAATACATAGAAACAAATACAAGTACTCCACCAAAATGAGAAAACAAAGGAACATATCCTAAACAAAAGACAGAACAAAGCTCCAGAAAAAGGACTAACAAAATGGAGACAATCTACCAGATGCAGAGGTCAAAGACGCTTGTTTTAAGAATACCCCAATGAACTTAGAAGAGTAGAGGAACTCAAATGAGAACTTTAACAAAAATATAGAAAACATAAAAAGAACCGGTCAGAATGAAGAATACAATAACTGAAATGAAGAATACCTTAGGAGGAATTAACAGTAATTAGGTGAAACAGAGGATGGAATCAGTGATTCAGAGATAAATTAGTAGAAAACACCCAATCAGAACAGCAACAAGAAAAAAAAACAAATTCAAAAATATGAGGATAGTTTAATGGGCTTTTGGGACAGCATCAGGTATACCAAATTTTGCACAATAGGGTACCAAAGAAGAGAGAGAGCAAGGAATTGAAAACCTATTTGTAAAATCAAAAACTGAAAACTTTCCTTACGTGGTGAAGGAAATAGATGTCTTAGACCAGGAAGCTCAGAGTCCCACACAAAGAGGGTACACCAAGACTCGCCATAATTAAAATGCCAAAAGTTAAAGACAAAGAATGAATCTTAAAAGTAGCAAGAGAAGAAGTTACCTATAAAGAAGCTCCTATAAGACTGTCCTCTGATTTTTTTTAACAGAAACATTGCAGGCCAGAAGGAGTTGACATGAAATATTCAAAGTGATGAAAGGCAAGGATCTATAACCAAAATTAATCTACCTAACAAAGCTCTCTTTTAGAATCAAAATACAGATAATGAGCTTCCCAGACCAAACAAACAAACAAACAAAACCTGAAGAAGTCATTGATACCAAACCAGTATTACAAGAAATGTTAGAGAGACTTCTTTAAGAAGAAAATAAAGGTCAAAATATGAAAAATAAAATGGCAATAACTACATACCAGCAACAATTACTTTAAATGTAATGGATTCAATGCTCTAATCAAAAGATAGGATGACTGAATGGATAAGAAAACAGACCCTTACATATGCTGCCACAAGAAACTCACACCAGGTCTAAAAGACACACACAGACTATAAGTAAAAGGATGGAAAAAGATGTTTCATGAAAACGGAAAAAAAAAAAAAAAAACAAAAAAAAAAAACAAAAAAACTGCGGTAGCAATACTTACACCAGATAAAATAGACTTTCAAACAAAGACTATAATAAGAGACAAGGAAGACCCAGTAATTCTCCTTATGGATAATTATCTGAAGTAGCCCAAAATACTACTTCAAAGGGACATTGAGTCCATGTGTTCATTACACTATTGTTTACAATAGCCAAGATATGGATGCAAATTGGGTGTCCATCAGTGGATGAATGGATAAAGAAGAGATGGTACATATACAATGGATAATTACTCAGCCTAAAAAAAAAAAAGGATAAAATCTTGCCCTTTGCAAAAAACATGAATAGACCTAGAGCGTATTGTGCTGAGTGGAGTAAGTCAGAGAGACAAATGCTATATGATTTCACTTACATGTGGATTCTAAAGAACAAAATGAAAATGAAACAGAAACAAACTCAGATACAGAGACTTTTTTGATGGTTGCCAGATTTGGAGGCGGGGGGGGGGGGTAAAAAAGGGAAAGGGATTAAGAAGTACAAGTTGATACTTGCAAAATAGTTATAGGAATGTAAATATAGCATAAGGAATGTGGCCAATAATATTGTAATAACTATGAATGGTGTCAGGTGGGTCCTAGATTTATTAAGGTGATCACTTCATATATTATATAAATGTCTAATCACCATGTTTTATACCAAAACTTACAGATGTTATATGCTAATTGTAATTGAAATATTTAAAAAAAATATTTTAAAAAAGCCAGCAGATAAAACATGGATAAGTAAGCAGCAATTTAATGTTAATATAAATCCAGAATATAATGATACTAAGATGCTCATTCTTTTTCTGGACATATATATTTATGAATATAATTTAATTTAATATATAATACAAATATAATTACCCTCTTAAATTTGCTTTGATTCCTTTGTCAAAATTAAATATATCATAATGAAAAAAGACTGATTTTAAAAAATATATTAATAAAATATTATGTGTAGTAATGACACAACAAATTGGAGCTGCAACATTGGTACTTAAACCCAGATAAAGGAGATAAGGAAGTCCTCCTACAAGGATAAAACTAAGTCTTCATCACCAAGTTCAAATCATGGGGTGGTGGAAGATGAGGCTGAAGAGTAGGCTGACACACACATATCTTGAGGAGAATAAGATTTGCAAGCGTGACCACTGTCAGGTAGTACAGAGCAAGAGAATGGTCGATGGTGGTGATAACCATGATGAGGATGACAGAGGCCTTCCTTAACTTGATATCACTATCTCTATCATGACCTATTAGGAAATGACATCTCCAGGTCACACCGAATCCCACTTTTCACTCAGCTTCTTCCAGCATTCACTTAAGATACCTTATATGGCCTATATACTATATCTTGGATAAGTGGGTTGCAAAGTAAGCCATATATTCTTTATACTCAAATGTTGCCTATATTCTGAACACTAAATGTAAATTTTATTATAATCCCAGAAAGTGTTTTTAAAATTTTTGTTAAATTTGACAGACACCACTATTTTTATAATTTGCCTGAAAACAAGCTTTATTGTTTTTTAACTTGATAAATAGCCAAGCTGTGCCCTCAGCTTACTTTTTTGGAAATTCAGTGGAAGTAAGTGGGAGGTGGAGTAATTAACCAACAGCTAAGCCTGGCTTGTGTACTGTGTGATTAGTGTGGCAGGAGGCCAGATATAACTTGGGAAGCAAAATATTGTATGCATGAACAATGTCTCCAGAACATGAATTTCAAAAGGATGCATGAGGGAAATAATGACTCTAACAGAACTTTCTCATCCTTTATTTCCATTTGTCTTCCAAGTTGCTTTTAGTATAAACAGTAAAGAGAAAGACATCTGGAAAAAAAGATATATGAGTGGGGAGGGGAGGAGAGAGAGAGAGGGAGAGAGAGAGAGAGAGAGGAGAGAGAGAGAGAGAGAAGAGAGAGAGAGAGAGACAGACAAAGGGGGGGAGAGGGAGAGAGGGAGAGAGAGAGCGCGCACGTTCTCTGTGGTATATTTGTGTGTGTGATGTCTGTATAACATGTGCATGGGTCTATTTCAGGGCAAATAAGAATTAGAAAGGAATTCGGTAACAACACAGGCTCCTCACTTCCCCCAGGAAAGCCACACAGCAAGTAAATGCCTCAAGCCTTAGCCATTTTCATAGTTAGCTGTTTATGCACCTGCATACCTCTGTGTACTGGATGTACGTTCACAGTACTGTGTACTGTGTAGAACACAGGGTCTATCTGTTCTCACTCTGTGCTTCTTGGCACACAGAAAGAGAATTTGTTGAGTTGCTTGTGATCAAATTAACTACAATTTTGATAATTAATTTTGATCAGTTGCCTATTCTCTTAGTTTGCTTGCTCCAAGAATTTCTCTCAAGAAGGAAAAAAATTGTTTTCAATATATATGGAAGATACAGTGTTAATATGTTAGGGTCTTTGCAATTCTGTAAGAAAAATTAGCACTCACTGATGAATAAAAATTTATAAAAGGAATTAAATTTACTTATAAATGTATTTAATTATTTTTAAACTCATTAAAATGAGATGCAAAACAATACAGTAAATCCTATTTCATCCATCAAAATGCCAAAGATTAAAAATTAAAGGTGATACTTAGATTTAACAAAGATGCAAGAAATGGACTCTCTTACACAGGGCTGGTGCAAAAGTAAAGTGATTTATTTAATTTTTCTTGAGGGCCATTGGTAACACTATCAACGTCTTAAATATCTTTTACCCTGCATATCCATTTTTAGGAATTTACTCGGCATAAGTAACTGAAATGTGTGCTGTTTCCTGTACACGGATATTTATGATATATTTATCACAGCATTATTAGAAAAGTAAAAGCAAAAAACAAAGTAAGTAACCTAAATTTTTTAACAATAAGAATTCAGATATGAATATATATTATACAAAAAAATAGAGAAATGTCATTGGAAAATATTCCCATTGTAATATTAAATTAAATTAAATAGGGTATAAGATGGTATGTATGATATATATATGACTAAAATTTTTAATTAAATTTATTGATGTGACATTGGTTAATACAATTATATAGGTTTCAAGTGTACAATTCAATAATACATCATCTGTATGTTGCATTGTGTGTTCACCACTCAGAATCAAATCTCCTTCCGTCACCATATATTTGACCCCTTTTACCCTTATCCACACTCCCCCGCTTCCCTCTGGT
Source organism: Eonycteris spelaea (assembly GCA_003508835.1). Taxonomy (NCBI): domain Eukaryota; kingdom Metazoa; phylum Chordata; class Mammalia; order Chiroptera; family Pteropodidae; genus Eonycteris; species Eonycteris spelaea. Next base: position 1,456,208 of record PUFA01000286.1, on the reverse strand, counting down.
AACCACTAAACTGTTGTCTGTGTCTATGAATGTTTGATTGTTTGTCTTGTTCATTTGCCAATTTCAGTTTTTTTAAGTCCCACATATAAGTGAAATTATATGGTTCTCAATTTTTCTGTCGGACTTATATTGCTTAGCATGATAATTTCAAGATCCATTATTATTGTTGCATATGGCATATCTCATCTCATCTTTTCTAATGGCTGAGTAATATTCCATTATATATATGTGTATACACACACACTATACATACATGTGTGTGTGTGTGTGTGTGTGTGTGTGTGTTGTGTGTGTATGCTTAAATTTTAAACAGTGGTTAGGTGATTTTAATTTTTTATACTATCCAAATTTTCTGTAAAACAAATGTGTTTCTTTTATGTGTGTGTTTAACCTTTAAGTTTTGAAAGTTGTTGCTACCAATGAATAACTTATTGAGAATATGTTAAATTTTGGAGATCCTAAATATTTAATATATTACCTCTAAATGTTTATTCAAGAGGAAAATGCCAGACGTTATCTCTTTTCTTCTACTTCCTTGCATAGTTTCTAATGCTTCAGTTCCTTGTTTAGCATCAGTCAGCCTATATTTTTAGTGTCAAAGCTACTTCTAGATACATTTTTTTAAAATTTAATTTCTAGGTATTTTTATTCTTTTTGATATAGTTGTAAATGTGATTTTTCTTAATTTCTCTTTCTGATAGTTTATTAGTAATGCAGAAATGAAACTGATTTTGTACATTAATTTTGTATCCTACAACTTTGCTGATTTTTTTTTTTATTAGTTCTAACAATTTTTTGGTGGCATCCTTAGAATTTTCTATATCTTATATCATGTCATGTGCAAATAGAGGCAGTTTTATTTCTTACTTTCTGATTCAGATGACTTTTATTTATTTTTCTTGCCTAATTGTTCTGGTAGAACATCTCCTGGTCTTGCTTTTGCCACTGTCTTTATATTATTGGTAAAATTGGTATTGGTTGAGATTTACCATTTGTAGTATGTCTAATCTGACTGTAATTCTTCAGGCAAGTATATTGGGTATTACATGTATTCATGATTTACAGATGAAGAAAATAGAAACAGAAAGTTAAGCAACCTGCTAAAGGTCTCACCACAAGTTAATTTTTGAGTCAAGATTTGCACCTATGAATTTGACAGCAGAGCTTATGGTCTTTATGTTGAATAAAAATGGCAAGAGTAAACATTCTTGTCTTGTTCCTGACCCTAGAGGAAAAGCTTTCAGCATTTCTTTATTGAGTATAATGTTAGATCTGGGCTTGTCATTGTGACCTTCATATGTTGAAGTAACTTTCCCTTTATACCAGTTTATTGAGAGTTTTTGTCATGAATAGATACTGAATTTTGTTAAATATCTGAAGCTATTGAGATGATGATATAATTTTTATTCTTAATTTTATTAATGTGGTGTATCACATTGATCAATTTATAGATGTTAAACTATTCTTGCATGCCTAGAATGAATCCCACTTGATTATACATTTTTTTGTCTTTAACCAACTCATTATTTTTATTATAAACTAAAACATGCTCATAGAAATATATAATGTTCAACTTTGTAAAGAACAAAGTAAAAATGGACTGTAAATTTATTTTAAGTTTTTTGCTGTTGAGTTTTATGTTTTCTTTCAAACTTTTCTCTGTATTTTCATAAAATTGACAATTATTCATTTTTTTACAAATATTTATTGAACATGTCTATACTAAGTTCTGCTCTAGGCACTGAGGAGATATTGGTAATAATCATATACTTGATCCTTAAAGACTCAATTTTTAATAGAATAATGAATAAAAAGAATTCTGTATATTGCACATTGATATATAAATATGATTGTTAATATATAATATATAATATTAACATATATATTAATCCAAGGAAGTAATAAGTGCTAGGAACAAACAATACAGCAGGATAATAAGTGATGGGGAAGATGGTATTAATTAAGGTGGTCAGAGATGGCTTCCTTGAAGAGAATGTTATATGAGCAGAAACATGAATGAGATAAAGAACAATGATGTTTATTATGGAGAGATAAATATGCCAGGCTGAGTGAAAGATGGGTCCAAAGTCTTTGAGGGAGAAAGAAACTTGAAGAACAGCAAAAGAGCAAGTGCAACTAAAGTAAACGACATAAGGATGAGAGCAGGAAAAAATGAGGCCAGAGGAATATACAGGAGATTCAAAGCTTTGCAGAGTTCTTTGCCTTTTGTTCTAGTGTTAAGAGAAGACTTTGGAAGGATTCAGTAAAACAGTGATGTGAGTTGATTTGCATTTGTAAAGAATATGTTGGTTGCTGTGTGGAGATTACACTGTAGAGAAGAAAAATATAATGAGAGTATATTAGTGTAAAGGCTCTTGCATCAGTGCAGGCAAGATAACATCACTTCGATCAGAGGTGAAAGTAATAAGAAGTAATCTTATTCCAAATATATTTTTTGAGATTATGTTATGCTCTTTATTGCCAACACTTTTTTAAAGACAATTACTATTAATCATTAAATATTCCTTTCTTTGGTACTGAATCTCTGATTTTCTGCTGGCTTCTTCTGCCAAGCTGTCTAATTAACTGCTTTGGGTATGTTCTACCTACAGGTCTTAGGGGTCAATGTCAGACCTTTATTAAGGCCCTTACCCACCCTCTTTCCACCCCTTCCCACCCACCAAAACTAAATATATTGGGCCCCTGTCAGTGAAGTCATGACTAATTAGCAGAGAATGAAATACAGGGTTTATTGGAGGTGGGGGAAACCGGGGTCTAACACTGTTCTCAAAGCGTTATCAAATTAGGGATGCTTGGGAATTTAAGTGAAGTGCCAGTAGTCTGGCCCTGGGCAGTGACTGGATCTGTAGGCAGCGCTGAATACATATTACAGCACTCAATCCTAACACCAGAAACCTAAAGTGCAACTGTAAAAATTGCAACTTTTGGACAGAAATCAAAGGGATGAAATGATCAGAAGAGTCCCACTCAGTGCTTCTCAACAGGGAAGCAGTATGGCCTCCTACAGGCAGAATAGGAAACAGCATGGAAGGGATGTTCTGATTTCAGGCAAGTGTTTCTGGAAATTAGCAAGGAAGGGACCAGGGATGCCATATGTCTAGTAAAAGACTGCCCTGCCTCAAATTCTAGTGACCACTGATAACCTATCTGTGTGGTGCAAGACTGAGATGGGCCTTCCCTTACCCACTGCTATCTTTCTAGTTGGTACTAATGGCTTGCCGAGAAGCTTGAGCAACAGCTTTCAAGATCCCAGAAGCTAGTAGAGACTCAGGAGAGACCTGTACCCCAGCTGTTAGCTGGATCCCCATTTTTTGCTGAAAATAAAACTTCATCTATTGGAACCCCATCAATATATGGGCACTTCAATGATAAAGACCTTCTGAATAAAGAGGCCACATCAAGACTGGCAGTGAAGGGCAGAAACATAAAATGGGCTGGCCCCGAACCCATATGTGGAAGTTGAGCATTGGGAGGGATATCTTGGTTGCAGAGGCCCCCCTGTGGAAGTGAAGGATCCCAGCCCCACACTGGGGCTCCCCAGCTCAGGATTCCAGTGCCAGAAAGAGGAGTCCTTACAAATTCTGGCTTTGAAAAATCAGTGGGGATTCTGACTGTCCGAGTGAGACAAAGGAACCTGGAAATCCAAATGTCCCCTTAAAGGACTCATGCACAGATTCACTCATAGGACACCCGGCCTCTGGCTGAGGGGCAGAAGCTCAGGCGGTGCCAGAGATGGGGTAACACTGAATTGTGCAGCTTTGGGGCAAGGGCCAGAGGGACTGCTACCATTGTCCTTTTGTTGAGGCTTCTTCCTATGCAGCCTCCAGGCTGGCACCATCTTGCTGTGTGAGCCCTCCCCGAACAAGGCCAATTCTAAAATCTACATTGGCCTGGTAAGATGGCTATTCCCACCTCAGTGACTCCTGAGGCCCGCCCCAACCAACTACAAATTGCTGGAGACATATTTGTGGCTGAGTAACCAGCCACCCACCCCCTCAGCAGGAGGCTCCCTTAGCAACAATTAACAGGCTTCTACTCAAGCAACTCCAGAGACACATCCAGTGGCTGACAACAAGCCCCAGTCTGAGCTGTAGCTTTTCATGAACAAATCTTATAGGCCCAAGTGTCCAGCAGCTAGCCTCAGTATAATCTGAGACTTTTGCAAGAGGCCACAGGGTTGACACTGACACCAAACTTGAATCTTCATTAGCCAAGTAAAATCTGCTCACTTTAATTTGATGACTCCCTGGGTGCCACCTCAAATCACATATCAACCAAAGGTTCTTTCAATTGTTGAGACTCAAATAGGCTAGCAAGCAGCCTCAGGCCTTGGGGTGCCCTGGACCTTTTGCTAAGCTGACCTAGGTCCAGGACTGGTGGCGACCGGCCTCGTTCACAGCATGGTCTCTACCACTTGCCTCCACGTCCAGCATAGGCAGCAACCAAATGCGGATCACTTTGTACCTCTTACAGTAGTCCTGGGAAATCACAGTAACCCTGAATTTGCCTGTATGCTGGAGCCCCTCCCAATGGACCACAGAACCAACACACAAGAGGCCGCTGTCAGACTCAACAGAGCACCAACTGATTATTCCACACACGGCACACCCAAAAGGGTGATCTCAGCAGGTACAACAAGCTGCTGGGGTGAATTCCAGTTTGTGGGATCAGCCCACACATAGCAGCTCATACTCTATGGGTATGGCCAATCCTCACAGCCAATCAGCCTGAGAGTCAATCCCACCTACTGATGTGTTAACAGCGATCAAAGCTAACTGCAATGAGGGAGCACACACAATTCACAAAAGGAACACTTCTAAAATCCTGGTGCAGATGATCAGGGAGATGGTGCCACTGGGACACACAGGTAACCTACTACATAAGGCCACCTGACCAAGACTGAGAGATGTAACAGATCTACTTACTACATAGAAATGTCCCAAATGATGCAACAGAAGTAGAAAACTCCAAAAAAAGAACTATATGAAATGGAGGCAAAATACTACCAGATACAGACTTCAAAACACTGGTTACAAAAATGCTCAATGAACTTGGAGGAAGAATAGATGATCTCAGTGAACACTTCCAACAGAGAGATAGTAATCACAAAAAGGATTTAGAAACCATAAAAAGAACTAGTCAGAAATGAAAAATACAACAATGAAGAATACACTAGAAGGCAACAACAGTAGATTGGATGAAGCAGAGAATCAAATCAGCAATTTGGAAAACAAGGAGGCAGAAAACATCCAAAACAAAATGGCAAAAAGAAAAATAATTTTAAAAAAATGGAAGAGTTTAAGGGACCTCTAGGACAACAAGCACACCAACATTCACATCATAAAAGTACCAGAAGAGAAAGACCAAGGGATTGGAAACTTATTTGAAAAAAAAAAAAAAATGATAGAAAATCTCACTAATTTGTTTGAAGGAATAGACATACAAGCTCAGAGAGTCCCAAACAAGGGGAACACAAACAGGTTCAAATCAAGAATCATCATAATTAAAATGCCAAAGGTTAAAGACAAAGGGAGAATTCTAAAAACAGCAAGAGAAATGTAAACTAGTTGCTTACAAGGGAGCTCCCATAATAGTGTCAGCTATTTTTCTCAACAGAAACTTTGCAGGCCAGAGGGATTGGTAAGAAATAGTCAAAGTGATAAAGCAAGGATCTACAACCAAGACAACCCATCAAGGCTATTAGTTAAAATGGAAGGTGAGACATAAAGCTTCCCTGACAGAAAAAAAAAAAAGCTAATAAATTTATCACCAACAAGCCAGTGTTACAAGAAATGTTAAAGGACTTTTTTAAAGAAAAGAAGTGGAGAAAAACATAAATATGATGAAAACAGACAATAAATAGTAGCTATAAATAATCACTCTATATGTAAATGGCTTAAATGTTCCAAACAAAAGACATAGGGTAGCTGAATGGATAAGAAACAAGGGCCATTCAGATCCTGTCTACAAGATACCCGCTTCGGATGAAATGGCATACACAGACCGATAATAAAGGGATAGAAAAAGATATTTCATGTAAATGGAAATGAAAAAAAGCTAAGTAGCAATACTTAAACACCAGAAAAAATAAATTTAAAGAATATAATAAAGAAAAAGAAGGATATTACATAGTGGTAAAGGAATCAATTCAACTAGTGCACATAATCCTAGTAATAATATGCACCCAACATAGGAGTACCTAACATATATACAGCAAATATTGACCAAAATAAAGGGAGATATTGACAGTAATACAGTCATTGTAGGGGACTTAAATACTCCATCAGATCTGTCTGATCTTCTAGACATAAAATCAACAAGGAAATAGCAGCTTTAAATGACACACTAGGACCATATGGATTTAATTGATATTTTTAGAGGATTACACCCCACAGCAGCAGAATATACATTTTTCTCAAATGCACATGGAATATTTTTCAGGATAAACAACATGTTATATCACAAAAGAAGTCTCAATAAACTTGAATGAAATCATAACAAGCATCTCTCTGACCATAATGGTGTGAAACTAGAAATCAATCACAATAAAAGAACTGATAAATATGCAAACACATGGAGGCTAAATAACATGCTACTAAACAATGAATAGGTTAACAATGAGATCAAGGGTAAAAAATCAAAAACATATCTGGAACAAATGAATATAAAAACACAATGCCCAAAAATCTATGGGTCACAGCAAAAACAGCCCTAAGAGGAACTTCATAGCAATGCAGGCCTACCTCAAAAAATAAGAAATATCTCAAAAAAAACACTCAAACTGTACAACTTCTTCTTAAAGAACTAGAAAAAGAATAGGCAAACAAAGTTCAAAAATGAATAGAAGAAAGGAAATAATAAAGATCAGAGTGGAAAAATACAACAGAGTAAAAAAAATTACTAAATATCAATGAAACCAAGAGCTGGTTCTTTGAAAAGATAAACATTATTGATAAATCTCATTCAAAAGAGAGAGGACCCCAAAAAATAAATCAGAAATGATAGAGAAGTGACAGCTGACTCCACAGAAATACAAAGTATTGTAAGAAAAATACTACAAGTAATTATATGCCAACAAATAGGACAATCTGGAAGCAAAAAATAAATTTTCTAGAAACATACAATCTCCTGGGACTGAGTCAAGTAGAAACAGAAAATCTGACCCAACTGATTACTACTAATGAAATTGAAACAGTCATCAAAAAACTCCCAAGAAACAAAAGTCTTAACCCAGAGGACTTTATAGGTGAATTTTACCAAGCTTTCAAAGACAAATTAAAACCTATTCTTCTCAAACTATTTGAAAAAACTTCAAGATGAGAGAAGCCTCCCAAGATCATTCTACAAGGCCACCATGACCAGACAAAGATGTTACAAAAACTATATATATTAGACCAACGGGACATATTAGACAAATTTCAGAGCCTTTCATTTCAAAATAAGCTGTTTATACATTCTTTTCTAGTGCACATGGAGTGTTCTCAAGGATTGATCAGTTCTTACTGGGACACAGAGATAGCCTCAACAAATATAAGAGGTATTGAAATCGTACCAACCTATTCTCAGATCATAATGCTTTGAGAACTAAAGATCAAATGCAAAAAGAAAGCTGGAAGAACCACAAATACATGGAGATTAAACAACATGCTACTGAAGAATAACTGGGTCAGAGAAGAAATAAAGATATCAAGAGATACATAGGAATGAATGATAATGATAGTACAACATATCAAAAACTTTTGGGACATGGCAAAAAGGTCATAAGAAGAAAGTTAATATCATTACAGGCTTATTTCCAAAAACAGGAATGAGCCCAAATAAACAACCTAATGTTTCATCTTAAAAAAACTAGAAAAGGAAGAACAAATGAAGCCTAAAGTCAGTAGAAGGAAAGAAATAATCAAAACTGGAGCAGAATTCAATGAAATTGAATAAAACAAAAAAAAGCATTAGAAAAAATAAATGCAACAAAGAGCTGGCTCTTTATGAAGGTTAATAAATTGACAGAACTCTGACTAGACTCACTAAAGAAAAAAAGGAAGACACAAATAAACAAAATCAGGGATGAAAGAGGAGAAATTACAACAGACACCACAGAAATATGCTGGATCCAGCCAGCCTAGGTTGAACAGCACCTGAGAGGGGGAGTGAGGATTAAGAAAAAGACAGAGACAAGAGATAGACTCAGCAGGGCTAACAGTCAATACTGCAGCAGCGAGTTTATTTTGCACAGCATATTTATACCCTGCAGAGTGCATAAGGAGCAAAACACCTCTAAGTAACAAAACAATCACTGAACTTTGTAGCTATCTTGACACCTCTTTTCCATGGTCAAAAAACATTCAGTTTCTCTCCCCAAGCCAGGTGCACTTCCCCCTGAGTCAGCCGACTGCACAGCTCGCCAACTCTGCAAAACTCCCAGCTTTACTGGCAGTTTAATTCTGCCTCAAAACGGCTCCCAACAGAAATACAAAGGCTCATACAAGAATACATGAAAAAGTATAAAATACCAAATTTAACTACCTAGAAGAAATGACCAGTACTTAGAAAATACAACCTTCCTAGACTGAATCAAGAACTGGAAAATCTAAATAGACCATCAGCAGTATGGAAATTGAAACAATCATCAAAAACCTACCAAAAAGTAAAAGTCCAGGACCAGATGGCTTACCAGTGAATTCTACCAAACATTCAAAAGATTTACCTATTCTCCTCAAACTCTTCCAAAAAATTGAAGAGGAGGCAATACTTCCCAACTCTTTATGAGGCCAATTTACTCTGATACAAAAACCTGGTAAAGATAACACAAAAAAAAAAAACTACAGACAATATCTCTCATGAACACAGATGCAAAAATCCTAAATAAGATACTAGAGAACCAAATACAGCAACATATTAAAAAGATTATACACCACGATCAAGTGGGCTTCATCCCGGGGCACAGGGATGGTTCAACATATGCAAATTGATTAATGTGATACATCTATAAACAAATTAAAAAATAAGAATCATATGATCATATCAATAGATCCAGAAAAAGCCTTTGACAAGATACAGCATCCATTTTATGAAAACACATTAAAATTAGTATAAAAGGAAAGAATCTCAATATATTAAAGCCATATATGATGAAACCTCAGCCAACATTATACTTAATCATGAAAAACTAAAAACCTTCTTCTAAGATCAGGAGCAAGGGACAAGGCTGTCCACTATTGCCACTGTTATTCAATTTAACATTGGAGATCCTAGCGAGTACAATATGGCAAGAGAAAGATTCGAAAAGCATCCAAATAGGAAATGAAGAAGTCAAATGGTCACTATTTGCAGATGGCATGATTCTCTATATAGAAAACCCTAAAGACTACATAAGAAACACTTGTAGAAAAATAAGCAAATACAATGAAGTCTCTGGTTATAAAATCAACATTCAAAGATCTGTAGCATTCCTATACTCTAATAATGAAGTGTCAGAAAAAAAGTGGAAAAAAATTCCTTTTGCATTGCAAGGAAGATAATAAAATACCTAAAGATAAATTAGAAAAAACATGTGAGGACCTATATGATGAAAACTATAAAGACCCTATTAAAAGAAATTGAGGAAAATACAAATAAATGGAAAGATATTCTGCATTCTTGGATTGGAAGAATCAACAGAGTTAAAATGACCTTATTACTTAAAGCATTATACAGATTTAATGCAATCCCTCATCAAAATCCCATCAACATATTTTGAAAGAAATAGAATAAAAATCATCAGATTTGTATGGAAACACAAAAGACCCTGAATTGCCAAAGCCATCCTGAGAAAAAGGAACAAGGCTGGAGGCATCACTCTGCCCGACTTAAATTATACTACAAAGTAACAATGTGAAAAACAACATGGCATTGGCAGAAAAACAGGCAGAACCAGTGGAAACAGAATCGAAGAAGATCCAGAAGTAAACCCATGTTTATATGGGCAAATGATTTTCTACCAAAAAAAAAAAAAAAAAAGCCAAATACATACAGTGGAGAAAGAAATGCTTCTTCATTAAATGGTGCTTGGAAAACTGGAAACGACACCTACAAAAGAATGAATCTAGATTGTTTTCTATCACCACACACCAAAATTAACTCAAAATGGATTAAGGACCTGGATATAAGACCTGAAACAATAAATCGCATTCAAGAAAACATAAGAACTAAACTCATGGCCTTGGACTTAAAGAGGATTTTTATTATTTTAACCTCAAAAGCAAGGAAAGTAAAAAGCAAAAATAAATGAATAAAACTACATCTAACTAAAAAGCCTCTTTACAGCAAAAGAAACTATCAACAAGGAAAGAGACAACCACCCAAATGTGAAAAATATATTTGCAAGCAATGCCTTCGATAAGGGCTTAATATCTAAAAAAACAAAACAAACAAACAAAAAAAACACAAAGAACTCATACAACCCAAAACAAAACAACAAAAAATGATCCAATCAGAAAATGAGCAGAGGACCTGAACTTATCCCAAGAGAACATACAAATGGCCAACAAACATATGAAAAGGATATTTCAGCTTTGCTAGCTATTATGGAAATGCAAATCAAAACCACAATGTGGTATCATCTCATACCTGTTAGAATACTGTTATCAAAGGACAATTAATAACAAGTGTTGGAGAGAATGTTGGAGAAAAGGGAACCTTCATCCATGCTTGGTGGGGACTGTAAATTGGTACAACCACCGTGGGAAACAGTATGGAGTTTCCTCAAAAAACTAAGAATTGATCTACCATATGATCCAGCAATCTCTCTACTGGGTATTTATGCCAAAGACTTGAAAACTTATATCCGAAAAGATGTTGCACATCGATGTCAAAGCAGGAATATTCATGGTAGCCAGGACGTGAAAGCAACCAAAGTGTCCTACAAAAGATGATTGGTAGAGAAACTGTGATACACACATACAATGGAATATTACTCAGCCGTAAGAAGAGATGAAATACTGCCATTTGGACAACATATTGGACCTTTAGTTTATTCATGCTATGCAAAATTAGCCAGACGGGAAAAAAGTTGAAAACCAACTTTGCTATTATTTATATGTGAGATATAAAGCTAAAAGCAACAAAATGAACAGGACAAACATACAAAGACTCATGGACATGGGCAATAGACTAGTGATTACAAAAAGGTAAGGGGGAGGATGGTGGAGGGAGATAGATGGGGTAAAAGGGGTCAATATGTGGTGACAGAAAGAAACTAACTATGGGTTGGAAACAATGCAAAATATATACATACATACATATACATAATATGTGTGTGTGTGTGTGTGTGTGTATATATATTACATATACATATAATATGTATATGTATATATATATATATATATGTATATATATATGCCTTACTGTTACATTTGTACACTTGAAACTTACTGGATTTTGTTAACCAATGTCACCATAAAACCATTAAAAAAACTAGATGCACACACAGAAAATTAATAAAATGAAAGATTAATTAGAGTCAATAATTTGTGGGACAATATTAAATGATCTAGCACACCTTTAACTGAAATCCAGGAGGAAAAAAGAATGATAATTGATCAGAAATATATGAATATATATTGACCAAAAACATATTTCATATTTGTTTTAAAAAAATAACCCATATATCAAGGAAATTTAGGAAAGACCAAGAAAGTCTAATAGAAGCCATATCTAGACATATTATTGTCAATTACATAAAAATAAAGGATAAAGAATATTATCTATTCAGGAGCAGAGGGAAAAGGCGCTTTACATATGGGAGACTCCAATAAGAATGAAAGTTATCTTTCATCACTAAAGTTGTAGATCATCAAACAATAAAACAACATATTTAAATGCTAAGAAATAAAGAATTCTGTTAATCTAGAAGTCTGTGTTCCCCCCTCCAAAAAATATGTCATCCAGAATATAGGCCATATAATGACATTTCAGATAATTGTGTTGATAGAAATTTCTGCTTTCACTATGGCAAGAAATTTCTATTACAATATGTATTTTCTATTATTACAATTTAAAGCTTTAGGTAAGATACAAAAATCAACCACCTGAGGATTTTGAAATGTGAACAAAAGTAGATGGCTAATGGAGGGAAGTCAAAAATTAAGAAAGCAATCCAAAAGGTTTGTGGCATGTGTGTGTGTATGCGTGCATGTGTTCTATTATTTTTACACAGCTGTGTAGTAGAATAGTGGCATGGGAAGCCAAAACTTCTGTAGAAATCCTGTATACTTAATTATAAAAATCTGGAAAAGAAGTAGATTGTGTCAGAGTGCAGGGGGGAGGCATGGAGGGAATTTCAGGGAAAAGAGAGGGATTCCCTAACTCTGTGAACCTGCATAAGTCTTAGGCTCATCCCTTAGCTGTGCATGAGTGAAACAGACTCAAAACAACACAACAAAGATGTTGATCATTGAACTGCTTTGGACATTGGCCAAGTCTCAGACTAAACCTTGATTGTTGTATGTGTGTGACAGAACCAAAGCAGCATGGCCAAAGCTTTGAAACTAAACTGATATTAGAACCATCACCTGCAGAAGGTAAGACAGAATTTATGGTCTGAACCTAACTGCATTGATTACCTCCTGAAATAACAACAGTGAAAGCAGCACTTTCCAGAAGAGTTTAACACAACCCACAGTTTACAAAAATATTTTAAACATCCAGGCTGTAATCCAAAACTGCTTGACATAAAAGACCCAGAAAATGAGACCAATTTCAAGGGAAGCAACAATCTGGGAAAAGAGCCAGTTGCCAGAATTTTTCAAAGAGATTGCAGAAGCTAATATACTGTCTTCCATGAAGTAAAACTGAACACATATGAAGTGAATGAAAGATAAAAAATTCTTAGCAGGGAAGCAGTAACAATTTTTTTAAAACTTGAAATTTTAGAACTGAAATGCAATACCTGAAATAAAAAAATTCACTGGATATATTCAGTATCAAAACAAAGATGACAGAGGAAATAGTAAAGTTGAAGATAAATCAATAGAAATTAATATTGTCCTTATAATAAATGCAGAAGTAGTGTTTGGGAAAATAATATCTGTTTAATATCTCAGCAACAAAAACTAGAAGAGATCTTTCTCAACTTGATAGACAACATCTATTAAAATAACAACACCTCCTGAAGCTAATGTTATTCTTAACAGCCAAATTGAACTTGCACCTCTTAAAGATCAGGAAATGTTCAAAAATACTCACTCTCACCATTATTATTTACATCTTACTAGATATCCATGTGAATTCAAAAGACAAGACAAACAGAAAGACATAAATAGAATAACAGAAACCTTTTTGTATTCTCAGATTATAATTGTTAAAAGAAAATTCTACAAAAAAATTTTATTTGAGCCTATAAGAATATTTAGCAGTCATATGACTTCTGGTCAAAATTTTAAAAAATTAATCATATTTCTAAATATAAGCAACAAGCAATTGGGAAAATTAGTTAAATAAAATTAATATTTAGGACAGCATCAAAAACATTGCCATATTAGAAAGTATAAAATATTTCTAAAAGAAATTAAATATGCACACACAAACAGAAGATATTTTGTAGATTTGAAGATTTAATTTTTTAAAGATATGAGTACTTTTTAAACTGATTTATATAATTCAATAAAATAATAATAAACTCCAAACCAGATATTTTTGTAGGAAATTTACAAAATAATTACATTTGTAATGAAAATTCAAAGGCTCTATAATAGCCAAAGCAATCTTTAAACAAAGTCAACTAATTTGGAAGACTTTCACTATCAGATTTCATGACTTATAAACGATTGCAATCAAGATACTTGGCACAAAGATGAAGCACAGAAGTCAATGGAAACTGGAAAAAATTCAAATTGATTTTTCAGCAAAGATACTGATGTAATTCAATGTGCATATATGTCACAAAAGAGTTGCACAAGTATCTTTATTGTAGCTTTCTTTAATAATAAATCAAACTGGAAACAATTCAGATTTCTATCAACAAGAGAATGAAATATTATGATATATTCATACGAATATATTAGTAATAAAAACAACAAATGCAACAACATAAATAAATCTCAGAAAACAATCCTGAATGAAAGAAGATGGTATAAAAGAGGAATACATGATTCCATTTATATGGAATTTCAAAATAGGCAAAATAAATACAATGTTATATAATTAGAAGAATTGTCTTTGGGCTAAGGAGTTCAACTCCAAAAAGCACATAGGAGCTTCCTGTGGTGATAAAAATTATATATATATTTTTTAAATTTATGTAAAATATTTGTATAAATGTTTATATATGTAAAAATATAAGTAATATATTTTATATATATAAATACTAATTTGGGTTATATAGGTATATATTTTTATGAAAACAAATTGAACTTTACACCTAAAATGGATACATTAAATGTATATAAATTATAGCTCAACAAATATTAATTATATGTGAATTAGTATTATAATGATTATTAATAGCAAAGTATTTACAATATAATTTCAAACTAATAAAGTGTTCAAGCCATGGGATTCAGCCTATGCTGACAAACACTAAATTCTGGAAATTGAAGTCATTGCTCTGAGATACCACCTTATACCTTATGATTGTAGGAAGACTAAATGACATAATGTATGTGAAGGATATACATTCAAGGGCTTAGCACAGTAAATAACTATTTTGAAATAAATGTCTGAAAAACAGCAGTGAAGACTGAGTGTGCATGCCTGGTACAGTGTGACACATGGAACTTTGAGCCTAGGCATGTGATTTGGAGATGCCCTTAGTGTACTCCACAAACTCAATGTTGTGATCCCCATCTCCACCTCTGTATGTGAGTCTGTCATCATTCCTACGCTGTTGCTCACTAAAAAGTTAAATCTATCAGCTATTGATTTTGTGATCCAATCTAAAAAAAAAAAGTATTCCATAATCTTTCATCTAAAATTACATGATATCACTAGAGATTATGAAAATTTTCAGTTTACCTTGTTTCTCATTATTCAGGAAAAGATAGGTACTCTGACACATATTTCAAAAGACTTGATAATTTTCCAAAGGTAGAATTGCCAAAAAAGATAACCAAAAATATCACCATTGGGAAAAAGGAAAAGATTTTCACTTAATTTGTTTCTCTAAGGTTTTCTGGTAGTTGTGCCCAAGAGCAAGTGTCAGCACTGGATATAGGGTTCTTGACATATTTTACTGAAGCACATGAAGAAAGATTTTACCAGTCTTCATGGGTCTAAGAATAATCTCCCCGATCCTAGTAAATTTAAACTGAGAATGACCTTAGTCATCTATTCTTTTATAAAGACAGAAAAAGTTCTTCATTTTATCCCAACTAAAATAAGTTTTATCTTACAAAACTGCTGATTAGCTCATTGTGCTCATTGAGTTAATTTTATGTTACAAGGTGAAAGTAATCCCACAATTCACTAACTGATAAATTGAAAGGTCTTGGTTTCCCAGGTTAGTAATAAAAAAAAAAAAATCTCAGAAATAAAATTCTGCCTTTACATTTTGTAATTCTTGTGTTTTAAAACCCGATCCCTGGAAACAATATGGTCTATAATTACTGACTCTGAGGAGTAGTGTGTTCTTCCTTCCTTCCGTAACAAACTGTTCATTTCTTATCTTCTGGACTTAATGCAATCTAATTTTACTGTGTTTGATCTTTCAGTCTTATTACCTTTTTAGCTTATGCACATGCCTCTGCATGCAAATGACTTCAATGGCTTTGTTTTCTTTGTATCATATTAAATCAAATTACGTATTCTGGGAAATTGTCATAAATATCATTAAATTACTGTGAGAATTAAATGAGTTAATACCAATAAAATTCTTAGCGCATTGACTGGCACATCTTAAATATGCAATGGAAGTAATCATTATGTGTGATAAACTTCTTGTGGGGAGGGTTTTTGTCCTCAGTATTTTATGTATGGTAACTAGTACAGATCTATGCTATCACTTCCTAAATTAATTTCATAAGAATGATTTGAATTGTGAACATACATAATGATTTTTACTTGGTACTTGCTTTCATGAAGCTGCCATTTTTTCACTTAAGAAGGCTCTCATCAATTGATACTTTTTAAAACCTTTTTACTCATTGGTGAAAAGAAGAGACAGAAGTAAATAAATGCATCATTAGGGAAAATAACATATTGCAAACTCGGCAGTGAGTCAGCTGGATATATAGTAATGCCTTTAGCTCTGTAAAATGGTTTTATTCAAAATAATAAATCATCTTTTTAGTCTTTAATAACTATTCAATTAACAATAATAGACAAATGAAGTAAAAATGTAAATGCTTTGAGACTTTTTATTAAAATAACACTGGCAATTTTGTTTGTTTTTGGTTAGACATTCTTCAGCTAATCACAGCCTGGTCAGCATCTTCCCTTTCTTATAACATATAAACTGTCAGAACAAATATTTTGATAGAGTGCAGCTTTACTCTTTTTCATCACACATGCACTGTTAAAATACAAAATACTTGAGAAAAGTAATGTCTTTCCAGTAAATTTCCTTATTGCAGAAACCCATCACCCTAATTGGAATCTTTAAAAATTGTTTAGGCCATAGATTCTTTTTTGGCTCATGGGCAATATTTATAGTGTTTAGCTATACTAGATTTCCTGTCATTCTTTATTTTATTTTATTTTTAATCTAGGAGCTATTTTCATTTTCTCTAATTTTAGAGTGGCAAAGTCGTTCCTTTGATAGTGACTAAGAGTCTCACTTTAACATATTCTGTTTTTTCCATACAAACTATTTCCTGTTGAAGCAGTGCTAATCACCCTGATGAAGATAAATTCTTTGGTAAAAATACCTGGAGAACCTGATTATAATTTTTTTAACCACTCTATAGAAGTAATAACTAACAGATTTTTAGCTGATATTTCTGAATGCCTCCATATATAAATATATGATTTTCATATAGGTGACCAGGGCTACATTTTATTTCTGAGCAATAAAATCAAATAATCATTGTCAACTATTACCATGGTTTGAATGATTTATTCTTAATATGATCAAAAAAAATGTTTAAAGGCTACATTAAAATCTCACTCACTTAAATCCTACTACTATTTGAATGTTTCTAGAGTATGCTTTGGACAGTCTTTATTAGAATATTTGAACATTTTTTTATTTATTGTAAGAATCTACAATCGTATTATTCTTTCCAAACCATGGGACAATTGCAAACTTGAAGTAAAAAATAATGTAGTAATACTTGCACTTTTCTTCCTAAAGCTAAAATTAGAGACTCATCTTCTAAAACATCCAGGTACCAGATTTGCATGTGATGAAAATACTACTTATGTTATCAATTATCTGAATATATTCAGGTAGGAAGGAATGACTTCAAACATGCATTTGTAGAAATCATAAGGAAGATTATCTAAACTTCCTCAACCTCACTTCCCTTAATAGAAAATGTGGATGAAGACACCAAACTATTGTGCATATTACATAAAAGAGAGTATATAAATTTATTTGCACAGTGCTAACTAATACAAGTAATCTATCATTGTAATAATTACTGTGATAATAAGTACAATGCATTTCTATTACACCAAGAACAATCTACCTTATAAAAATAGTGACAGTAAGGAGTAAGGCTTATGATAAAAAGAGAAGAATCAGCATTTCACAGTACAGGCATATAAATAAGACTCCTGTCAAGATATAGACCATTTCTTTAATGCTAGGTTTCCATGTGTTTCTTTGTAGTCAATCTCCTTCTGCCAAACCTAGCCACTGAAAATCACTAATCTATTTTCTGCCACTATACATTTGTCTGTTTTTAGAATTTAATATAAATAAATTCACATAATCTTTTGTGTTTGTCTTCTTTCACAAAACATCCTTGTTAATTTCTTTCTATTTCTGGGTGGCAGTATTTTTATTCCTCTTTAGTTTTTTTTTATTTTGTGCATTGAAAACTAGATATAATTAGTGGTACATATACAGTCCATGCATGCTTAGATTTTCTCAAATGTTTATCAACTTATTACTGTGCATTCCTTTTTTCATCTTAGGTCTTAAATTTGAAATAAGTTTTTTTTCTACTGAAGTATATTTTGTAAAAGTCCTTCTGGTATGGTGTGGGAATAAACTCAGCCTTTGTTTGCCTGAAAGATCTTTATTTCGCCCTCATTTTTAATGTGAATTTAGCTAGTTATAAGATTAGAGGTTGACATTTAGGGCAAAGACAGTTAGCTCTCAATGAAAGATGCCTGTCCCACATTTAAGGGACAGAATTGTCACATGGAAGTTGCTGTTTATGCAGGGATTATATTTATCAGTCTCCTTTGCCCCTAGGTGGGCTCATATTTTAAGTTCTTTCCAATGCATTTTGAGAATCAAAGCCTTTCATTTCTAATCCAAACTGTTTAAGAAGAGCTTTGCTTTGTACACACACTTTTCTCTCAGTCTCCTAACTAAAAGTCTGAGGCCCTGACTGATAAAAGAGCCCAAAATAAAGAGAGCTTTACTGAGAGTCATGAGTCAAATACCCACTTAAAGATGCCTGGTCAAGATAGCAGAGTAAGTAAATGCTGCACTTGCCTCTTCCCATGATCACATGGAAATTACAACTAAATTATAAAAAAAAAAACAAACAAAAAAAACACCAGAGAACCACTTGAAGACTAGCTAGACAGAATTCCTATAACTAATGATATGAAGAAGCCACTTGAGACTGATAGGAGGGGCAAAGACAAACTGGTCCCACATTTCCTGTGTGGCAGTTCAGAACTGGGAGAAAAATCTTGGTAGTGGAGGTCCCCCTAAGGAGTGAGGGGTCCTAGCTCCACACTGGACTCTCCAGCCCAGAGTACCAGTGTCAAGAATAGGAGTCTCCACAACATCTGGCTGTGAAAATAAGTGGGGAGTCTGTCCTGGTGGTATGGAGAACTGCTGTATGCACAGGAATCCTTTTAAAGGCCAGAACACAAACTCGCTCACTCACAAATCTCACCATAAGCTCCAGAGAAGGAATAGCTGCTCAAGAAGTGCCAAGGGCCATATAGGGAACTAAATCGTATGGCTTCAGGGCAAGGGCTAGAGGGGCAGCATTTCCAAAGAGAGAAGCTCTGCCAGCCGTCACTGTTCCTTTGTTGAATCCTTGAATCCTCCTTACACCCAGCCAGCAGGCACAGGTAGGCACCAAATCTAAGGCTGCATCAGCCAAGCCAACACCACTATACCCATCCCAGTTATTCCCTGAGCCCCACAATATCCAACTTGTGCACATGGCTGAACATCCCTTACAAGCAGCCAGCCTTGCCCATGCTATGGACTTTCTTAAAATGTCTAAAAAGTTCACAAATCCCAAACAAGCAGTAGCTGACCTTAGATACATGGCCTGCATCTATTGGTAAGCAACCCCAAGCCCCGTATTAGTGGCGATCAGATTCAGTGTGCAGCATGCTTCTCTCACGCATCTCTAAATTCAGCACAGGTTGCTGCCATCTTCAGATCACCTTGTAGCAACTATCAGGTGGCCCAGGCCAGGCACAGACAACAACTGATGTGGGCCTGTCCTGGAGCCCTTCCTAAAGACACCCAAGAACTCATATACTTGTTAGCCAGCTTAAGACCACACCAGAACATCCATCAGCCAATTAGTTTCACAAATGAGACACACAAAGAATAGACTTGGAAGGTACTAGGGCCCTGCTAAATATAATTCCAATGTGTGGGGTCAGCCCCTATATAAGAGCTCACCCGCTGTAGTCATGGCCAGTCCTCAAAGTCATTTGTCTAGTCAGTATTAGCCACTGATATGACAACAGCAATCAAAGATAAATTACAATGGAAGGATACACACGACCTACACAAGGGATACCCCTTGAGCACCCACCTCAGGTGACTAGGAAGACTGCACCACTGGGCAGCACAAGACAGCTAAAATACATAAAGCCACCCTGCCAAGACTGGGAGAGATAGGAGATCTACCTAATGCATAGAACAAACACAGGGAGACAGCCAAAATGAAGACAATAAAAAAAAAAGTCCCAAATAAAAGAACAAGACAAAACTTCAGAAAAGCAACTAAACAAAATGGAGGCGATCTAACAGATACTGAGTTAAAAATATGAGTTATAAAGATGCTCAATGACTTAGGTGAAGAATAGATGAAATCGGGAAGAATTTACAGAGGAGATAGGAAACATAAAAAAAGGAGGTAGAAAACATTTTAAAAATCAGAATTAAATAATACAACAACTGAAATGAAGAATACACTAAAGAGAATCAACAATGGGTTAGATTTATCAGAGGATCTACTCAGTGATCTGAAAGACTAAATAGCAGGAAACAATCAGAACAGTAAAAATTAACAACAAACAAATAAACAAAAGACAAAAAAAACAAAAACAAAACCTAAATCTAAATAAATGAAGATAGCCTAAGGGATCTCTGGGACAACATCAAAGGAACCAACATTTACACCATAGGGGTAGCAGAAGGAGAAGAGAGAGTGCAAGGGATTGAAAACCTATTTTAAGAAATAACAGGAGAAGAAAAAAAAATGGCATAGATGATAGAGGTTCTGTTCATCCCTCTGGCTATCAAATCAAAGTTGTGATGGAAACAAGAAGCAGCAACAAGGAAAAATTGCCTGGATGAACAAGCCATAACTAGGGAGAAATCCAAGAAAGTACTCTGCAACCACAGAAGGTAGGATGGGACGAGGATATGGGGCTGCCCGGTCCTGAATGGCTGAGTGAAACAGAAGCTGCGGGAGTAGCAGACGCCTCTTAAGGCGGCCATGTCCACAAGCGGATTTTCTCAATAATGGACCTGCTCATTCTGAGTACCACTCACCCAGTGCTGGTTCTGCTGTGCACAGGGAGCACCAGGGACTTATAGGGAGACATTGTCAGAGTGAGGGCCACAGTGAGACTAGCTCGCTCAGTACAGAACTGCCGGCAGTATCCATTTTTTGTCTGTTGAGCCCTTCCCACTCCCAGTGTGTGGACACAGCACCACCATAGCTGTGACATCATCAAATTGGATAACAGAAGTCGTTCTGCCCAGAGAATTCCCTGAAGTGTAGCCTCCTCCAACTCACAGCCCTACCAAAGCCACAATCAGGTATATCCTCAGTAAGTCAGGTGCTCCTTGCAGAGCAGTGCCTAGACTCACACCAGAGCCAATGAGCCTAGGTTTCTGGCATGGCCTTTAGATGCAACTATAAGCTCAACATCTGTGGATTGCTTGCTGAATCTTAACAGGTGGCTCTGGAGGAGCAGAGGGTTGGGCGAAATTTGGTCTGCAGCTGAACCCCTCTCAGGACTATGCCACTGGACAGATATCTACTTCACAAATCCACACTAATAATACTGGAAGACTTAGGAACTTTGCTTAGTACAGAGAAACAGACATGGAAAGGCAGCCAAGATGGGAAGACAAAGAAGCAGAAGCCATATGAGAGAACAGAAAAGAGATCCAGATATAATGAAGTCAAGAAATTAAAAGATGCAGAGTTCAAAACACTGGTTATAAAGATGCTCAATGAACTTTTGGGAAGTGTAGATAAATTCAGCAAGGAGATAAAAAAAACATAAAAATGGAAGTGAAAATTATAAAAGGAAAGTCTGAAATGAAGAACACATTATCTGAGGTGAGAAATATGTTAAATGGATAAACAAGGAAAAAACAAAGTGAATAAAGAAAAGGATCAAATGTCCTATCTAGAGGATGGGAAAGCCAAGGACATGCAATGAGAATGGCAAGAGATATGATGACAAGACTATGAAAATAATTTAAGGAACATATGGGACACTACTAATGCTCTGGATATCCGTCTGATTGGCGTAACTGAAGAAAATCAAGATGTTGAACAGCTGTTTGAAGAAATAATGTTGGAAAACTTCCTAACCTGGTGAAGAAAATGGACATAAAACCCCAGGATGCTCAGAGAATCCCAAAACCAGGGATCCAAAGAGGCCCACACCAAGACACGTCATAATTAAAATGCTGAAGTTTAAATATAAAGAAAGAATATTAAAACAGCAAGAGAAAAACAGATAGTTACCTAGAAGGAAACATCCATAAGACTGGCAGCTGATTTCTCAAAAGAAACTATGCAGGACAGAAGGGCTTGGCAACAAGATATTTCACCTGATGAAAATCCAGATCTACAGCCAAAATACTTTATCCAGCAAAGCTATTATTTAGAGTTGAAGGTCGGATAAAGAGCTTCCCAGACAAAAATAAGCTAAAGAAATTCATCACCACCAAGCATGTATTAGAGGAAATGTGGAGGGACTTCTTTAAGAAGAAAAACATGTATCAAAAACAGGAAATAAAGAATGGTAACAACTATATTCCTATCAATATGTACCTTAAATGAAAAAGAATTAAGTGCTCTAACCAAAATATAGAGTGGCTGAAAGGATAAGAAAACAAGACCCCTACATATGCTGCCTACAGGAGACTCACTTCAGATTAAAAGACTAAAAGAAATGGGGTGGAAAAAGATATTGCCCTGATGCACCTAGAAGGTATTTAAGTCAGAGAGAGAAAGATAAACATTATATGATTTTACTTACATGTGGAATCTAAGGAATAAAAAGAATAAACTAATCAAAAACAGACTCACAAATATAGTGGACAATTTGGTGATGGACAGAGGGAAAGGGACGGCTGGGGGAATGGGGTGAAAGGTTAAAGAAGTGCAAATTAGTAGCTGATGGATGGTTATGGGGATGGAGAGCATGGCTTAGGGAATGCAGTTAGCATTAATATGTTGGCTAGGTGGAGGGTCAGGGGAGGGAGGGAACAATTGAGGGAATCATTTTACTTGAGGGAATCATCATACTTGAAACTAATTAAAATAAATTAATTAAAAAAAAAAGAAGTAACAACTGAAAACTTCCTTGACCTGGTGAAGGAAATGGATATACAGTTACAGGAAGCACAGAAAGTTTCAAACAAGATAAACTCAAAGAGGCCTATAAAAATACACTTCATAATTACAATACTGAAATTTAAAGACAAAGATAAAATCTTAAAACTAGCCAGAAAAAAGCAGTTAGTTACATACAAAAAAGCTCTCATAAGACTATCAGCTGATTTTTCAACAGAAACTCTGCAGGCCAGAAGGGCCTGGCAAAAAATATTCTAAGTCACTAAAGTCAAAAACCTGCAACCAAAATTACTCTATCCAGCAAGGCTACCATTTAGAATTGAAAGAGAGAGTAATCCAAATAAAAAAGATTAAAGGATTTTGTTGCCCCTAAACCAGTATCACATGAAATGTTAAAGGAACTTCTTTAAGTTGGAATCAAAAGATCAAAAACATGAATAAAAAATATAAGAAAAAATATCTCACTGACAAAGGCATACACTTTCAAAAGCAGTGGATCACCAACAATAAAGCTAGTACAAAGGTTAAAAGTCAAAAGTAGGAAATTCATATGTAATTATAACAATAAATTAAGGGATACACATACAAAAGACATAGAAAAAATGACAAAAATCTAAATGCAGAGGGGATGAGTAAAAATTGTAGTGATTTTAGAATGTGTTTGAACTTAAGTGACCATCAACTTAAAATAGGCAGCTATAAACATAGCTTGGTGTATATGAAACACAGGGTAACCACAAACCAAAAATCTATGAGATTACAAGACATGTAGAAAAGAGAATCCAACCAACACTACAGAAATTCATCAACACACAAGAGAAGAGAGCCAGAGAATAAGAAAGGAATAGAGAACTACAAAATAAATAATAAAATGTCAGTAACTGTGTATCTACTATCAATTGATTTAAATGGTCTAAACGCTCCAGCCAAAAGACATACCGTGCCTGAATGGACTTAAAAAAAAAACAAGACCTAAACATACGCTGCCTACAAGAGACTTACTTCAGACTAGAAACAAAAACAGTAAAGGGATGAAGAAGATATTTTATGCAAATGGAAAAAAGCAAACAAAAAGCTGTGATAGCAGTACTTTTATCAGACAAGATAGACATTAATGTAAAGGCTATAAATATAGGCAAATAGGAGCATTTCATAAAAATAGGGATTAATCCAATAGGAGGATATAACTCTTGTAACAATGTACATCCTTAACTTAGGAGCACCTAAATATAGTAAGGAAATATTTATAGATATAAGACAGAGATCAACAGTGTTACAACAATAGTATGGAAACTTATTACACCATTTACATCATTAGATAAATCATCAAGACAGAAAATTAATAATAAAACCATGGCCTTAAGTGACACATTAGACCAAATTAACTTAATAAATATTTTTAGAACACCCCAAATCAGCAGAATATATATATTTCTTTTTCAAGTGTACATGGAACATTTTCTAAGATAGACCACATGTTAAGCCACAAAGCAAATCTTAATGAATTTTAAAAGATTGAAATCACATCAAGCATCTTCTCCCATCAAAATGGTATGAAACATATTAATTACAAAAAGAAAACTGGAAAAACAAACACATAAAGGCTAAATAACATGCTACTAAACAATGAATAAGTTAACAATTAATCAAGGAGGAAATCAAAAGATACCTTGAGATAGTGAAGATGAAATACAATGACCCCAAAATCTATGGGATACAGCCAAAGCAGTTCTAAAAGGGAAAGTCATAATGATACAAGCCTACTTCAGAAAACAAGAAAAATTTCAAATAAACAATCTACCATTACATCAAAAAGACCTAGAAAGAATCAAGACCAAAGTGATTGTAAGTAAAAATAAAATCAGGCTAGAATTAAACAATATAAAGACTAAAAATATATATATACAAAAAAAAATCCATGAAACCAAGAGCTAGTTCTTTGAAAAGACATACAAAATTAATAAACATTTTGCCACACTCACCATGTAACAGAAAAGGCCCAAAATAAATAAAATCAAAAATGAAAAAGAGGTGACAACCAGTATTACAGAAATACAAAAGATTATAAGAAAATATTATGAACAATTACATGCCAACAAATGGCACAAACAAGTAATGCATAAATTTCTACAAATATACAATATTTTAACACTAAATCAAGAAGAAACAGAAAATCTGAACAGACTGATAACTAACAAAATTGAATCAGTAATCAAAAAACTCAGCAAACAAATGTCCTAGACCAGATGACTTTGTAGGTCAGTTTTACCAAATATTCAAAGAAAAAAATAATACTTATCCTTGTCAAACTATTCAAAATAAAATGAAAAAGGAGGGAAGACTGCCAAAATAATTTTGCAAGGCCTGTGTACCATGATACCAAACCAAACAAAGGTACTACAAAAAGATTATAGGACAATATCCCTGATCAGCACAGATGCAAAAATCCTTACTGCATTATAGCAAACCAAACTCAGCAATATATTGAAAGATCATAGACCATGACGAAATGGGATTTTTCCTGTGATACGAGTTTGGTTCAATATCCATAAATCAATTAACACAACATACAAAATAAATAAAATGAAAGACAAAAATTATATCAGTGAAGAAAAAATATTTGACAAACTTTAACAACCGTTTGTAAAAACGTGCAAAAAGTGGGAATAGAGGAAACATACCTCACTATAATAAAGGCCATATGACAAAATCATAGCCAACATCATACCGATGAAAAGCTTAAAGCTTATTCAAGGACAGGAACAAGACAAGAGACTACATCAAATTAAAAAGGTTTTGTACAGCAAAGGAAATCATCAACAAAACAAAGATTACCTACTGAGTGGAAGATGTTCACCAACACATTTGATAAAGAGTTAATATTTGAAATATGTAAAGAACTTACACACACACAAGATTAAAAAATGAGCAGAGGACCTAAACAGACATTTCTTCAAAGAGGACATGCGGATGAACAATAGACATACAAAAAGATGTTCAACATCACTAATCATAAACCACAGTGAGATATCACTTCACACCTGTCAGTATGGCTAATATTAATATATGAACAAACAACAAATGTTGGTGAGAATGTGGGGAAAAGGGAGCTCTCATGTACTCTTGGTAGGATTGCAAATTGGTGCAGCTACTATAAAAATAGTATAAATTTCCTCAAAAAATTTAAAATGGTAGTGCCACATGACCCAGCAATCCCACATATGGGTATTTATGCAAAGAACCCAAACTAATTTGAAAAGATATATGTATCACTGTGTTCATTGCAATATTACAATGTTACTTTCAATAGCCAACTTAGTGTCCACAGATACAATTAGATAAAGATTTGGTACATAAAAAATAAAAAATCTTGCCATTTGTGACAAAATTAGTGGACCCAGAAGATTTTCTGTTATGTGAAGTAAGTCAAACAAAGACAATTACCATATTATTTCACTTATATGTGGAATCTAAAATAACAAAATAAATGAAACAGAAATAGATTCATAGATGCAGAGAACAAACATGGTTGCCAGCAGGGATAGGTTAGAGGGGCCAGGTGAAAATGATAAAGAGTTTTAGAAATACAAATCAGCAGTTAAAAAATAGTCACAGGTGTGTAAAGTACAGCATAAGGAATATTGTCAATAATATTGTGATGACTATGTTTGGTGCCAGGTAGATATGAAACTTATTGGAGGAATCACTTCGTATGTTATATATAGCATCTAACCACTGTGTTGTACACCTGAAACTAATATAGAATGTCAACTTTCATTGAAAAATTGCAAAAAAAAATTTAAATATCCAGTTGAGCTTTATGTAACTAGAAATAATTTTTATCATGGTAACTCTCCAATATTTCTCATTGTGGTTGCTAAAGAAGCTATATCATTTTAATTAATACAACTATTATTTCCGCACTCCATTTAGAAATTATTATTTTCTTTGACTAGTTTTATAATTCATTGGTGTTTTGCAATTTTACTACACTGTCTCTAGTAGTTGATTTTTTTTAAATTTTGTTTTGTACTTATTGTTCTTATAGTTCTTACAAACTGAGTATTTATTTCTTTTTTCAATTCTGTATTCCTCTCTGATTTTAACTGTTCAAATGTTACTTCTACTTTATTCTTTTTATTCTCTTTGTCTCTACAATTCCAATTATATGTCTTTAAAATTTTGTACTGTTATCCATGTCTCTACATTTATTTTTAGTAATTTCAGTCTTTGGAAAATTAATTAGCTGTTTCCTTCAATTCACCTATATTTAATCTGATGTTTTACTCATTTATTAAAATTTAATTTCACTAATACACTTTTTTTTCATTCCTAGTAGCACTGGCTCTTTATCAAATCATTCTACTCTCTCTGAATAATAGCTTGTCTTTGCTTTTAATTTTGATTTCTTCTGACATGTTATATACATTTATTTATATAATCTGTATATATAATGATAAATTAATTATCTGAAGAATTTGGAGTTTTAATTCTGCTGTTTATTGTTTCTGTTGACTTCAATGAGGGCTTTTTTCCCCAATGTGCGTGTTTTTTTTGTTTGTATATTTTTTAAATTTTGGACTGTGGGCTCATGCTGACAGAGTTTATTAGTATATCCATGTGAAACTTGAGATGAAGATGTTTCCCTCAGGAGTAGAACTGATTTTGCTTCTGCAGTTACCTGGAATACTAATAACTCAGGAAAAGTTTAAAATACCTCAGTTTGTGTTTTCTTGACCTCATAAATGATCTAAAATCAATCCCAAACCAATATATAGGGATACCTAATTTCACTTCAATGTTTGCTTCTTCTAAGTTCTTATAAAATGGAATTGATTTATTAATAAATTTTAAATAAATATAGTATGCCATTTATCTTTATCTCTTATGGATTTTGTATGAAGAGATGTCTAGAATTATATTTACTAAATGTTCATACTAGTTATATCTAGGTGATGCGATATGTTTTGTTTTTCTCTGTTTTCTTCTCATTTCTTAAATAGTTTATAATGAATGTACATTTTTCATATAAAATGCTAACGATTTAAAAAGTGTGGACTATTAATAGCAAAATGAAATGTAAAGAAAGCAAACATATTGTAAGAGGTGGATAATATAGTACTACTTATATAAAAATAGGGAGTATATTAAAGAGTGGGCATAAGAAGGAGTTACTTTTTTTAGAGTTCTGAAGATCTACGAATGTCACAGGAGAAAAGTCTTTTTATTTTTTTAACTTTATGATTGTGGCTACTAAATTATATGGTCAAAGCCAGTATGTAATTTGAATGATTTTTGTGCTTTTTTCAGTACCATCATATAGCATTAGGAAAGCACTTTTTACTGCAATTACCTGGCATTGGGATGAAGGATTAATTTATTGTAGATACTTTTTTGAAAATTCTAAACAAACATTTGTACTGTAATACTTTATTAAAATACTACACTTTCAACTATACACTAGTAAATGGTTTTATGTATTATTTAAATGTATGAACCTACACTCTATTATTTATATTTAATAAATTTAAATTATGAAACAAATTTTTTATAGTTCATAACAGCTTGAAAATGCAGTTTTAAATACTTAAAAGAAAATGACTTTATTATCACAAAACTGATGATATATCCATATAAAGACCGTGACCTGACTCAAAAAAGTCTTCATCTATCCTGTTGCTTTTTGCATAATCAATCAAAATTGTTTTTAATATAAATCAGTCATTAAAAAAATCTGAAAAATTAGATAAAGCACTTTTTAGTCAAGAACACTTTTATTTAATGATTCTGGCCAAAAATTGCCAAGTTGAAATTCATGATGACAATGTATGAAGTTTTTAAAACAGAGCTCCTATTGTAGAAGATGCAATAACTCAGTATAGAGCCTGAGTTTGTCCCAAGGTAGAAATTTTACTACTTCTTGAACACTTCACATTGTCAAAAATACAATTAAAATCATAATTAGAAATCTACTTGCATTCACTTTATAAACTTTTACTGTTGACTGCCAGCTATTTGAAAGTATCTGTCCAAGGCTATAGAGAAGGTACAAATATGAACATGACCTATTTCTTTTCCCTTAATTTACCCATGGCAAATCAAAACACCATTGAGCCTTAACATTCATCTATATATAGGCTTATCATCCCTTAATTCCTGTCACTTTTCATTTTCCTCTTCACGTTATATATTTGAGGTAATATTAACATTAAATAATTTTTATACATAGTTCCAACTGTCACCTCTGGGGTGAGGTGAAGTCTAGCATCACCCCAGGAGCATAGGGAAGGAAGAGGTATAGGGTAGTGGATGATGGCATTGTGTTTTGTCCCTTGTTCTTCCCCGCCGACATAGCAAAGAATTATAGGTTGGCAAGATTAAGAAAAAGTAAGATTTATTGGAAGTACGTTTTAGGAGGAGATGGGCCACACTAGGGAAGGCTTCAGCCCTGTGAAAATGAGGTTACATACTCCTAGAGGAATATGGGTTACAGCCAGAAAGATAAAGAGCTATAACAATGAAGAAATGGGAAGGTCTGTTTATATTTGGGCCATAATGGGAGGTCCTAGGTGATCTGTATATGAGGTCATCTTGACTGACAGTTGGTTGCTATAAACTCTTTGCCTACTATGCATGTGCTTACCCAGAATTCAGTCTGTTATAATTAGATTCATGAACTTCCAGGCATAGTCATGATATTATACTGATGGTATAATGAGGCTGAAGTTATGGGCAGTACTTTCTGCCCATGCTATTGTAGCTGGTTGAACCAGCAGCTTTTATGGCCTTTGTGCTCTAGTGTTGTGGTGCGGTCAAATTTGAGACCCATGGAGCCAATTGAGATTAATTACGAGCCTTTATTAGCCAGCCGGCGACTGACCCTCCCCACTAGAGAGTCAGCCCCGAGCCTCCAGAGGAGGCAGCTTATAAAGCCCAAAACCGGAGGCAGCTTATAAAGCCCAAAACTACGTCCTGGTTGGCCTTGATCAAGCAAGCAAGCAGATTACAAAAGCAAAAGTTAGCTGTTAGCGTCTAGCACAAAGAAATATGGTTTCTGGTGAACAGCTATGTTATCTGTACTCTAGCGGCAATATTGTTTTATTTTTCTTCTTGGGAGCCTTGGAGCTATTTTCTCAGAGGCAGCTGGCACCTGGAGATATCACTCTCTGCCCTGTCCTTGGGGCTGACGTACTGAGGAATTGATACCAATAACCATAACAACATATTTTCCAAAGTAGTAATGGCCGGAATAAAGAGGGGAGATGTGAACAAGGAAGATGTTATTGAAATGCATTTTTTACACTGTTACACTAGGATTTGGGGTAATTTATAATCTCAAAAGGGAAATATTTCTGGAAAGTACTTAAGGAAGGTCTTCGAGGGAAGTTTCTATGGTCACAGAGCTGGGCCTTGGCTCCTGTTGCTCATGCCTGACTAACTACCTGACACAATCACTAGAATCAGACATGCCGATTCCATCCTATATAGTGGTTTTTTTTCTCCCTTTTAAAGTTCTCTCTTTTAAAGTTCTTCTTTATGATGCTATCTCAAAACACTCATGATATATTTATATTATAGCTTTAAAAAATCTCATTACATTCCAGTCCTGTTTTTCTGAGGATGTGACTTATTTCCAAAATAGATACATGGTAAGTATTTTAGTCTCATTATCTAAATATGTACAAATCAACATTTAGCTTTGGTTACTTGGCTGATGGTGACTAAATTTTGAAACCCATTTGAATAGTATGGGATTTAGATTTGAATAGATCTGATTGAATTTCAACAATTGCATTATGTCTCTTAGGTAAGTTAATTAACTTCACTGAGAGTTTCTTCATTTGCAAAATGGGAATAGAAAAAACAATCATGGGATTTTATGCATAATATATTTAGATGTTCAACAAATTGTATTACCTTTCCTTATCTTGGGTTTACAGAGAGTTATTTCTAGATACAGGGGCACAATCTACTGTATCTTTTAGCTCCCATGACTTTCAATAAATAAATAGTAATGTGTGAGTATAATAGCTACCAAAACTGGTGACATAAATTTAATTCAACAGTAATTACTCTCGACTATTTCTTAGTGCCTAAGAACTTATTACTCACTTTTATAACTGATTTTTTGGGTAATTTTGGAGCAGGAATGGTTTCTCCCAAGTTCCATTTCTGTTAATTTGAATGACAGATGATTTAATCAGTGGAGTTTCACACCAGTGAAGTACCCTCACACTCTTTTTTTTTTTTAATAAGCTAGAAGAAATAGCTGCTATTATAACTATTTAGGTCTATGCAAGTTTAGAGGTTACTAGTTCAGCAATACCTGAATTCTGCTTGGAACTTGTATATAATAAAGATTAAACAGTTAATTTACGCAGAGAGAGACTGACCAAAGGGGAGATTTCTATAGCTTTTAGGCCCTGCTAGTCTGAGCTTTAGCATGGCTCCTAGTTCTTGATGCAGTCTTTTGCCCTAGTGTGTTAGCATTGTCTTGACTCTTTTGCCAATATCTTCTGAATGAATTCCATTCCTATTAGTGTTTATTGAGAAGTTTTACTGATTTGCTCCACATTTCAAAGGTTTTATGCCATAACTACTATATTTATTAAGGTCCTCTTGGATGCAAACTACAGAAATTAATTTAAGATATCTAATGGAGAAGGAGGAGCAGGAGAGGGAAAAAATAAATTTATTTGAAGGAAACTGAAGTATCTCAAAGAAACAGAAAAGGCTGAATAACAAAGACTTGGGGAGAGGAAAGGTTAGGGCTGCCCTAGGGACTTAAGCATAGAAAGGCAGAAGTTTTTGTCTCTAGAATATAATTATTCACATATACTTGGCTTCAAGGACTAATAGTCTGCATTCTCTAGCCCAAGTTTCAATCTGGGAAGAAAGCATCAGTTTGTTCCACTTTGGATCAGGTGTCTATCACCAGACTGATCAATCACGAAGCACAATTATAAGAGAATAAGGAATTATTGAATAGCCACCCTGAGAAGTATGTGTTCTACCTATATTTTGAACTCAATGTTCTTTCTTTTCCTTATGCTACTATATGTTTTTGTCTATTTTTCCTCTCTTTCTAGGCACTGCCCTCTGGGGTGGTGGGGGGGACATCTTTATTCTATGTAAAAATAGTTTACAGTTTCTTTTTGTGAATAGAAAGTGTTAGTTATTTTCTCCATTGTGCTCTTCAATTTCTATGGTTGAAAATAAGAGATTTAGTTTTTATAATTATTGTATAATCTTAACCCATAGGGTTTTTTGTGAGATTCTTGGGCCTTGAGATTGGAGGTGAATGAAATAGAAATAATTAATGTTTTAAGCATTAGTCAAAGAATAAAAGAAAATGCCATTAATATTTATGGAAACCAAGGCTCTAACCTTAATTTAAATATATCCATACCATATAAAATTCTCATGAGTTCTGATTTTACACACCGGTGAGTTCAAATAGCTTGCATTTACAGCAATACCCCACACCTCAATGTTCTGAGCTCCCACATTTAACTGGAACATTGCCAAACTTTTCTTGGTTCTCATACATAATCTGAATTATAGCTAGCATTTCCAATTCCTGCATCATGGAATCCATTGCTTTTGACATCCTTGATAACCATTGCTCTGCTGCCCTTAAGACCTAAGTATTGCCACCTGAGATGCTTTCCATTCCTAGTGCTTCTGGCCACTAACACCAACATGGACCATTTTTATAAGGGCAGGGCATTGATTTCCAATCCTTATGTCATTTTCCTTTCAATGAGAGAGGAGCTCCTCTTACTTTTCATGACCAAGTTCATTTAAGTTCATTCTCAGAGAGCTTATAACCTTTCATGATCCCCCCCCTTTTTTTTCCATTTATACCACAGTCCTCTACTTCTCAGGCCATAAAGATTCTTTGAAGAGGGAAAAGAGATTGCCAAGTACATTATTTCATTGTATCTGCAAGTATCATTCCTACCAATACTGATGCTTGTTTTCAGTCTGAACTGAACTGCCAGACTTGGTTCATAATACTTTTTCGACAGGAGGACCAGTATCTTTTTTGTGTCTAAGTCCTATAAAAATGTCTATATGCCGATTATAGGTTATGGACAAATTTTCTCATGAGGTCCTTGAATTCCATGTAAATTAAGAAGTGTCCTAGACCTCTTATTTCAGTCTCTCCTGCTTTTTGTGGCCAATAGAGGAAAGTTTTCCTAGAATGGATGAAAGATCTCTAAGATGTGGCGTTCTTTAGCCTCCACTCTAACTTTATCCAGCCAAAAATGTTCTAAAACACATGCATCTCTGTCATCTAGATATTCTAAGTGTGTGTAACATGTTATACTACTGTCTTTGTTGTGGTAAAATATACATAATCAAAAATTTATTATTTTAACCATTTTTAAGTATATGATTCAGTGACATTAAATATATTCATATTGTTGTGCAATCAGCAATCATCACTATTTTCAGAATGTATTCATCATCCCTGAAAGACTGGAATGATTCCATTTTTCTGAGTGATCCCAAGATGAATTGTACGAAAAGTTCCCCAAAGGTCAGTGGTCAAGAACAATGCCTTACCACCTGGCCAAACCAGCTAAGCCAGCTAATCGGTGGCCCTTAAGGCACCCCCACCCTTATTTCCTCCTGCACATATTCTGATTACTGCACCTGGCACCTTCTGCACTCGGCCCTACCTTCTGCACTCGGCCCTTTCTGCGCACTGCCCCCTCTATACGCAGCCCAACTGCACACGACCCCCTTTTGCACGGGGACCCAACAACCTACCACCCAATCCCTTTAAAGGTCAACCTAACCCCCCAATCAGGTAACGCCAAGGCATCTCCCCAAGGCTTGCAGTTTTACCCTTTAAATTAGGTCCCAGCCCCTCGGTCGGGGCTCCTCTCAACCACTGCTGCGTCAGTGAGTGAGTGGAGTCCAAACTCGAGTTTGTCAATAAACTCCCTCTTGCGCTTGCATTGATCAGTGTCAGTTTCCTTCTTAGCTGGTGGAGTTCCAAACCAGGGCATTACAATCCCAAACTGAAACTCTGTATCCATTAAACAATAACTTCATAGTCCTCTCTCTCCACAGATCTAGGTAACCATTATTCTGTGTTCTGTCTCTTTGAATTTGACCATTCCAGATATAAATGGAATCATGTAGTACTTGTCCTTCTAAATCTGGTTTACTTCACTTTATAATGTTTCAAGATTTATCCATTTTGTAATACATATCAGAATTTCATTTCTATTAAAGGTTAAATCATATTCGTTTGCATGTATATACCATATTTAGCTTATCCAGTCATCTGTCAATGGATATTTCAGCTGTTTCTAGTTCTTGGCTATTGAGAATAACATCGCCATAAGGAGGGATGTACAAATATCTGCGCCTATTCTAGTTTCAACTGAAAAAAAAAAAACATATCAATATATGCGTTCAAATCCATTAAAATTAGGCAGATGTTATTTATCTATTTTTAAAAAATATTGGTTCTAGCTGCATTATTTCAATTAATGAATTAAATCATTTATTAAAATATATGTATTCTTTTATTTAGATTAATTAATTAAATCTTTCTCTCAAATTATTAAGAGGGCAGCAGTATAAATATAAATGAGATAATGTTCTTGCACTTAATATTCTTCCATCCCAGTTGCAGAAGAAGACAAGGAAGCCAATATAGCCTCCTTTTTTCCCTAATCCACAGTTTTGCTTTCTGTGGTTTTAGCTACCCTTGGTCAATGGTGGTCACATTAAATGAAAAATTATAAAAATAAACAATTCACACATTTTAAATAGTGCAGCGTTCTGAGTAGGATGATGAAATCTGCCATCGTACTCTGTCTTGTCCTGGTCATAAATCATCCCCTTTTCCAGCATGTCCATGTTGTACACACTCCCTAACTCCTTGTCCATTAATCATTTAGATCCATGTCAGTTATTGGGGTGGGGAGGGGCATAGTCACATAACTTTTTTTATAGTATGTCGTTATAATTGTTCTATTATATTTTTACTTATTATTGTTAAGCTTTATTCTTCTTAATTTATAAATTAAACTGTATTATACATATGTGTGTGTAGGAAAAACACAGTAGATATAGGGTTGAGTACTATTCATGGTTTTGGGATCCACTGGGGGTCTTGGCACATATCCCTCAAAGATAAGGAGATACCACTGTACTCAAAATTTTTTAAATAATTATTAAAATACTAATCTACACAGTGCCCTATAGGAACACAGAGAATGGCATTTAAGAGATTCAGAAAAACTTCCTAAGAGAGATGATACTGGAACTAAATCTAGAAACAGAAGTAGGAAAGTCTCTTTAGAGATTAGGGAAATGGGGAGTTGTCCTGGCTAAGAGGAAAAGTACTAAATATCATTAAGGCTGAAATCATCGAGTCAGGAAATGGTGAGTAGTTAATATGGCTACAGCATTGTGTGAAAACTAAGAACCAGTTGGGGCTGAGACTGGAAACAGACGAATGTGAGATTATAAAAGGCTTTATTCCTCCATGTGCTAAGGAGTTAGATTTTTATCCTAAAAGTGAGTCTGACAATGTAGCTAATTTTCCTAATTTTTAAAATATATTTTGATAAAGAAAATGTTTCTTGAATTAGTTTGGATCTGGTCTTGTTTCCTGACACATCAGGCACAGCACTGCCACCTACTCAGGAACAAATTGTGCCAATACTTAATAACAACCCATGCACACAGCCTTTTAAAATCAGTATAATTATGAGAGATTATAGTTTTTATGGTAGCAATTAATTTGTTCACTGTTTTTATCATTGATAAATGAAGAATGAATACCAAATTACCCAGAAGTGCCCCAAATTCTAAACAGAATTTTTAAATTAAAGTGGTTTGAAAATTCTGTTTGTTCTGAGTTAGACCAGAGCTATTTTGTAAAAGAGCAAATGTTGCACCTGCAACTTATTTTTTGACAGACTCCATCTTCCTAACTAAGGCACATTTTCTTAAATTCAGTGTACTCATAAGAAAATGTTGATGGACTGACAAAATTAATGGATTATATAGTAAAAGGTGTTCAACAATGCATCCATTTTATTAGCCCCACTCAGTAAATTCAGGACCACTATATTTCAGTGAGACTCCTAGGATCCAAATATCAGCTGGAGGTATGACTTGAAAATGAAGTAACGAATTTATCCAGAAAGTAATTTACTTGCCAATATACAAGAGGGCAAGGGAAAGGGGTCTTTATATGCAAAAAAACAAATGTTACCATGCTACTGAAAAGTAACTATGACAAAAGGAGACTGCCTGTCTATCATAGAACATTCAAGAGGAGACATCTAACTAAATCCTGATCTTTTTCTAAAGTAATAGTTCTAGTTCATACTCCTAAGAAGTTTTTTTTCTACAATTTGAAGGAAACGACAATGAAAATTATAACATCTGAGAACAGAAAACATTAAAAAAAACTCAATCCATATCTAAAAAGCTACCTTTTAGAATACTTAAGGTGACTGAATCACAAATATTTTTATACTTAGATGACAAAAATCTTAGACGATTTACAAAAAAATCTTTCTGAATAGCAAAAGCAATGATACAGTGCTCTAGGTAAAAAAAGCTCACTGTCATATACAGAATACATATATATGCTTTCTTTAAAGTACATTTGGCTTATAACTTCTCTTTACAAACACATGTATACCATAGGATAGTTTCTTTCCAGTGTGTACATTTTCTTGTTAAGAGAGCCTAGGAACAGAGCTCCAGGGAGAAAATTACATACAAATATCCCAAAGAAACAACTTGTTACATTAAATGAATTTTCCTATACTTTGAGAAAATACATAGTATCTTTAAAGCATGATTGTTAAACCCAACATAATATAAAGACCATAAGAACTACACTTTTGTCATATTCAGAATCCTCACCACTTAGAATTAAGTTCGACATAGTAAATCCTCAAAAAGTTTCACTGAATGCATAAATGGCATACAAAATGTGAACAAACAGGTTTTAGGATCTATTTGAAATTCTTTCAAATGTCAATGTTCTCTGGCTAAAGACTACCAGAAAAACAAGTATAGTTGGATGAGTTGGGTTGACTGCTAATTGCAATGACAGACCATGGCGAAATGTGGGATATCTCAGTAAAAGGGTATTAAGAAGGACTTACCCAGTGTAGGATCTGGGCTTTGGTTAGGTGGCTTTATGGAGGATTAAGGAAACAGAGCTTTACTCTGAATCAGGCATTTCAGGAAGCAGGGACAATTTTATAATTGGGTATCTCAGTAAATATTATCTAAAACAAGGATAGACTAGAATAAAAGCCATATTTAGAAAAGAAGTGGTCACTAATTATAGCCAAGGTGGGAAAATTTGTGTGGTTTAAAACTTTTTTCCCTTATGTGTTCAGATATAATTATAGAGTAGTCTTATTTTTGTCTTGACCCATCATGATCGTAGAATGGCCTTCTCTCGTGTTGGTGTCCATTTTCAGAACATTGTTTTGTGTAACAATACCAAGGGCCAGCCTGGTCATCAGATTAGCTCTTCACAACACCAAAGGCATGGCTGACAGTGCCTGGCAAGTTCTTAGGTGCTGAGTGCCACTTCAGTCTTTCTCAAAATTAATCTAGTATTTAGTCTTTCAGTTTTTGCTTTCATCATCAAAGTGTTTTCAATAGCTAATAATTTCAAGTTACCTTTCAACCTCAAGGCACTTAGTAAAGATAATTGAAAATAATTTACTAAAATTTTGAAGTAAAAAATAACAGTTTAAAGGATGAGCACCAAAATTTTTAAAGCAGTTATTTATATAATTTAATATAATATAGTAGGATTATGAAATTTTACTTCTTTTTCTGATTTTCATCTACTTTCTAATAAAAATATTTTAAGTTTATGCAATGCTTTAAATAAGGTGTTAAATGTTCAAGGTATTCATAATTATTTTATTATAAATAAGTCTATGACAGTGATTAATAAACAAAGTGAGTTTTTTCAGTATATTAACAATTTTGGATGATAAAAAAGCTAACATGACTGTAAGACTACTTTTTACAATCCCATTACCTGTGAGACAAGGTGTTTCAATGTAACTATGGGAGAGTGGGGCCCCTGCAGATATATGATTATAAGTGGTAATAACCGAAAACCATTAACTTGGAGCTGAGCATTTTGGTGGAGAAAGGAAAAAGAAAATGTCAAGATTTATAACTCCAAATTAGAGCTCTTCAGGCTTTCTGCAGGTTTTCACAGGCTTTTGTTTCGAAAACACTATGTTTCTAGGACTTATGTTCCAGGACCCATTCATTCTCAGAGCCTTTAAAAATGGCAACTAGAGTAATTTAAAAGAGCTGAATTTTGTCCTCAAACATAAGAATAAGAAAAGCAAGGCAGCAGGGAAGTGAACTCCTAATGGATATTAATAACAACCTACTTCAATATCTGATTAGCATTATGATGCTTCCAAATTGGCTGTCATACTTTGTCTGTTAGTGGGAGCACTGTTAATTCTAAACTATGAGGCCATACAAAACTATGTATTAGAAACAGATAAACTTGGAATGAAAAACTAAAGGTAAATTAAAATAGCCTCTCATTTATTTATTGATTTAACAAATATTTGCCAAGTGTCTACTATGCACCAGGGAACATGCTAGTTGCTAAAGACACAAAGCTGGGGATAAGTTATGGTCAGAAATAACATTCAGGGTGAGGCAAAGCAGGTGGAAGTAGGGAATATATAACTAAGCAGTTACCCATGCTATCTGTATAAATTTTTATATCACTGCTATAACAAATCACCACAAATTTAGTGGCTTAAAGCAATGCAAATTTACTCTAATAGTTCTGAAAAAAGTCCAAAATGGGTGACATTGAGCTAAAATCAAGGTATAAGCAGGGTTGCACTCTTTTTAGAGGGTCTAGGAATGAAGCAGTTTACTTGTCTTTTCCAGCCTCTTGAGGCAATCATCTGCTTTCCTGGCCAGCAATGGCTAGTTGAGTCTTTCTCACATGGCATTACTCTAACACATTCTTCTACCTTTCTTCTCCATCTTTTAGGGACACTTGAGATTACTTAGGGCCCAACTGGATAATCCAGGATATTTTCCCTATTTTAAGGTCAGCTAATTAGCAACCTTAATTCCATCTACAATTCAATTAGTTCTTGCCATGAAACATAACATCTTTGGGAAGCCATTATTCTGCCTACCATACTCTCCAGAGGCATAGTATGAACCATATGCGTTTAGAACAAATTTTACTGGAATAATTTGGGCATAGTTGTTCAGTCCTCCATGTTTTTTGTTCAAGATATTAGTCATGATGCCTAAAATCTGTGGCTGAGATAGCTAAGTTTAGGTAATCTTTAAAAAATAAATAATGTCTTAAGGTTTTTTCTTTTAACATTTTAGATTCTTTCTCAAAATCTTTTCATTTATGAAATATTTTTCTAAGTTTAGGGTGATATGCTATTTCTTTATTTAGGCAGTAATATTTCTTCCATGATTATTTTATTTCAAAACTTATTTGTTTCAAATGATTTTTTTGGCTACCCTTTTATCTTACATCAAACTATATAATCTTATATTTATTAAATATCAAACCAAGGACAAATTTGCCCAGATATAGGCTGGGAGACTTATTTTTCATATTGAATGCATGCTGTTTAATGTTTCTTCATAGTTTAATCTTCTTACAGTCAGGGACTGAGTTTTGTGATTATTCTTTTTATTTTCTACATACAGCATAATGCCAAGCATATATTATATCCTTCAAAATGCTGACTATATAAATGACTAAAAATATAATTCAATTTCCTGGACTGTTAAATACCTGGAGATGTGATTTCAAAATTTAAGGTTTTGAGATTCTAGATTTAAAAAATGCAGTAGCCTGAGGAATAGTCAGGAAGCAGAAAAATAAACCTGTTATTCTATACTTCATTGCAAAGACAGGTACCTTAGAATGGTAACATTTGTCAAATCAGTTCACAGTAATTTCTAAAAAGAATGGTATGTGTATGTGGTGGGGGGGGGGACTTAACCCTGAGATGTGTCATCAACTCCTTTAATTTCTTAAGATCTACATGCACTTTTGTTTTTCCAGACTGGTGAATCAATGACTAAATGTCCCCATTGAAAAAAGATGTCAAAAGTCCTTGCCATTTCTTGGTCATCACCTACCCCATTATCTACTCTGTCTTTCCCTCTTAGAGCCTCTGAACATCCTGAATTTATTTAGCCATACCACCTGTGCTTGCTGTCTCTTGACTCACTCGCTACCTGCTGGTATATTCTGAAAGTGAGCTGTGAGAATGGCTCCCTGACTCTTTGCTGCCTGGCAGTGGTCTTCTTTGTTCTTTCCATGTTTATTCATATTCAGAATCCGTATAAATCAGACTCTAGATATATTATGATCTTAGATATATAAATCCATATATCTATAACCTGCATACTCCTCAGTACCTTGATACTATGATCTTGGTCAAAGCCATACCATTTGTTATTTAGAGAACTGTAATAGCCCCGCATTTACCTCTGTTCCTCTATGATGTGTTTTCAATGGAGCAGCCAAACCACCTTTTCCATAAAAGACAGAAAATGTGACCCTGCAATGGAATCTTCATCCCCCTCCTATAAGACCCACCTGATTTGGTCTGTTACTGCTCTGACTTCTCTTTGAAATTGTCTAAGAGCTCCTAGATGTCATGATTACTTTATATTGCCAGAATTTTGCACAATGACTGATACCCAAAGCTCAACAATATTTCTTAAACATTGACTACATACCCATGTAGTCATCAATGGTCTTCCTCCAGCATTCTCTCTCTCTGAATTCAGACATTGAGATAGAGATAATTGGGTTCAGTAACAATATCACAACTCACAACCTTGTGCAATAATCACGTAGGCCCAGAAATTAGGCCCTGAATCTGGCAGAGACCATGTAATTAACTGCCAGTCATTTGACTTCATATTGTACTTATTTCTACTTTAACACTTCAATTACAGCTGAAATTACCTTCTAAATATAAATTCCTTTCAGGTAAGAGACAAATTATTCTTCTTGACTCTACAAGTTCAGTAACAAACACATTTCTAGTTAAAAATATTGATATCTTTTCACTTGGTACTCAGTTAAAAACATTAATGTAGCATATGTCACATTTATAACTCTAAATGTAATAGTATCTCAGAGCAATTGGGTGTGTTTTAATTGCAAAACACCATAAGATCAGTGGAATGGAAAATCACATTTTACTAGAAATTATCATAACAGAAATACTTTTTAGAGATTTTCTAAAACAGTTACTTTAGACTATATTATGAAATATTTTTGTAATAGGAATTCTCTAAAGAGTCCAAAGTGTCTCCACACATTGATACAACTTTCCTGCATCATATTATTTTTCAAATAATTTTTAAAAATTTTAATTACATTTGACACACAATATTATATTAATTTCAAGTGTATAACATAGTGATTAGACATTTGTATAACTAAAGAAGTGACCACCCTGATAAATATAGTACCCATCTGACACCATAATAGTTATTACAATATTATTGACTACACACTTTATGCTGTACTTTACCCCCATGATTACTTTGTGACTAAAATTTGTACTTCTTAGGCTCTTCCTTTTTTTCACCCATCCCCAAAACCCCTCCCATCTGGCAACCCTCAAAATGTTCTCTGTATCTATCAGCTTATTTCTGTCTTGTTCATTTGTTTATTTTGTTTTTTTAGATTTGAAATGTAAGTGAAATCATGGCATTTGTCTTTCTCTAACTTACTCCACTCAGCATAACATACTCTATGTTCATCAAGGTTGTCACAGATGGCACGATTTCATTTTTTTTATGAAACAGTAATAGTCTAGTATATATATGTAACTACATCTTCTTTACCACTCATAAGCACCCATTTAATTGATAGGCACCCATGTTAACTCCATATTTTTGCCTATTGTATAAAAATGCTGCAGAGAATCTATGAATGTACATGTCCCTTCACATTAGTGTTTTGGGTTTCTTGAATAAATACTCAAAAGTGGAATGACTGGGTCCTTCTTTTCTTTTGTTATAGCCTGTGTTTTAAAGTTGATTTTGTCTGATATAAATAAGCTACCCAGCTTATTCTTTTAATTTCCATTTTCATGAAATATATTTTTTTTCATCTTTCCTTTCAGAATGTCTGGGTTTCAATCTGAAGCAAGTGTCTTGTAGGCAGCATATGTAAGGGTCTTGTTTTCTTAACCATTGGCCACTCTATGACTTTGATTTAAGCATTTAATTCATTTACATTTAAAGTAATTTCTGCTAGATATATAACTATGACACTTTATTATTTATATGTCTTATCTTTTTCTTCTTAAAGAAGTCCCTTTAATTTCTTTTAATACTAACTTGGTGATGATGAACTCCTTTAGCTTTTTCTTCTCTGGGAAGCTTTTTATCTATCCTTAATTCTAAATAATAGTTTTGCTGGGTAGAGTAATCTTGGTTGTAGATCCTTGTGCTTCATCATTTTAACTATCTCCTGCCAGTCGCCTCTAGCCTGCAAAGTCTTTGTTTGAGAAATCAGCTGACAGTCTTATGGGAGTTTCCTTGTAGGTAACTAACTGCTTTTCTTGCTGCTTTTAAGATTCTCTCTTTATCTTAACTTTTGGCTTTTAATTATGATATGTCTTGGTATGGGCCTCTTTGAATTTATCTCATTTGCGTCTTTCTGCATTTCCTAGGCTGTATGTCTATTTCTTTCACCACATTAAGGAAGTTTCCATCATTTTTTCAAATAGGTTTTCAATCCCTTGTTTTCTCTCTCCTTCTTGTACCCCAGTGATGGAATGTGGTATACTTGATATTATCTCAAAGTCCCCTAAACTATTCTCATTTAAATTTTTTCTTACTTTTCTGATTGGGTGTTTTTTGCTACCTTATCTTCTAAATCATTGATTTGATCTTCTGCTTCATCTAGTCTACTCTTGATTCTCTTTAATGTATTCTTTATTTCAGTTATTGTCCTCCATTTCTGAATGTATTTTTATGTTGTCTGTCTCCATTTATGTTTTTTTTTATCTCTTGTTGAGGTTTCCACTGAGATTATTGAGCCCTTATAACCAATGTTTTGAACTCTGCATCTGGTACATCCATTGATTTTCTCCATTTTGTTTAGTATTTTTTTTTCTGGAGTTCTGTTCGTTATTTCATTTGGGACATGTTTCTTTGTTTCCCCACTTTGAAAGCCTCTCTGTGTATGTTTATGTGTATTAGATATAGCTGTTATGTCCCTGCTCTTAGTAAAATGGCTGTATGTAGTAGGTGTCCTGTGGGTCCCAGTGGCGCAGTCTTCTTAGTTGCCTGAGCTGAGTGCTGCAGGTGTGTCCCTATGTTTGTTGTGTGTACCCTCCTTTTGCTGTTGAGTCTTGGTTGCTGTTTGCAGGTTAATGAAAGGAATTGACCCTCAGGCTGATTGGTGGTAAGGACTGCCTGCAACTACCATGGAGGAGCTGTTGTGCAGGGCTGACCCGAAGAAAAGAATTCAGAGCTCTAGTGACTGCCAATTTGCTCTTAAGGTGTTATTTGTGGAGACAGCCAATGTGGTTCTCTGGCAGAGTCCAAAGTCCTCATGGGCATGCCGCCTCCAGGGAGGGCCTCCTGGGAAGGTCCCTGACACAGGCCAAGTTCAGCCACAGCCTGTGCCCTGCCCAGAACACCTGGTATGAGCTCCAAACCAATCCAACAGGTGGTTTCTACCCTTGCTAGACTTAGAGGGCCAAGGAGAGATTAAATTGCAA
Organism: Eonycteris spelaea; assembly: GCA_003508835.1. Classification (NCBI taxonomy): domain Eukaryota; kingdom Metazoa; phylum Chordata; class Mammalia; order Chiroptera; family Pteropodidae; genus Eonycteris; species Eonycteris spelaea. Next base: position 1,412,509 of record PUFA01000286.1, on the reverse strand, counting down.
ACTGAGGCTGGCTGCCACCAGTGAGGACCTTAGTGCTTCTCTGCAAGAAATATGCTACACACCAAATTCTGCATTTTGGGTATTTGTGAGCCTTTGAGAGATTTTAGAAAAGTCTGCATCCATTTGTATGAAAAGCCACTGGGAGAAGCTTGGGTAGGCCTACAAATTGGGTTGGTGGGGTTTTTAGGGAATCACCAGGGTAGAGCAAAAGGTATTAACAAGGTTGATGGAGACTCAGATACGGCTCCAGTTTGCATCTGCACACTGGGAGAGCGGAGAGGTCAAGAGAAAAACAATGACTTCTCTGGCACTTTTGTCTGGAGAAGCTCCCTTTCCAGCTCTCGCCCTGAATCAGACAATTTAGTTCCTACCTGTATGGCGCCATTTGAGATGCTGTCCCAATTCTAAATTTCAGAGCAAGTGAGCCTGGCAGTGAGTAAGTTTGTGCATGGGCCCTTTAAGAAGAGTGCCTGGAAATTCAGCCACCCTCTGTCTCACTCAGACACAACATCAGCTGATTTTTATAGCCAAAGGTTGTGGGGACTTCTCTTCCTGTCACTGAAATCCAAGGCTGAGGAGCCTAGTGTAGGGCTGGGACCCCTCACCGCTAACAAAGGACCTTCACAGCTGAGATTGCCTTCCTGATTTTAACCACCACATGTGGTGTGGGGCCAGTCCGTTCAGTGTTTCTTCCCCCTCCTACCATTCTTGACATGCTTCTTCTATATATTTTTAGTTATAGAACTTCTGTTCAGCTAGTTCAGATAGTTCTCAATTGCAGTTGTTTTATAATTTAGTTATAATTTTGCTGTGGTTGTGAGAGGTAGGCACAGTGTTTACTTACTCCACAGTCTCAACTGTAAATTCAACTTTCCTACAGTGTGAAAATATTTGATAATTAAATTATGTGGTATAAAGGTATTATCACAGTGAATGTACTAATCACATTTTACATTACTAACATACATTTTAAATTTTTGACAGTTTTAAGTTTTGAAAATTAGACTATTTTCTCTTTTGTCTTTAAAAAAATCTCTTTTACTTAAATTTCATATAAAACAAGTATAAAAGATTTAACATTACTTACTTGAAGCCATATGGATGCCTAAGGCTCTTGCTATTGTTTATTGTAAAGGCATCGAAAAGGGAATAGTCCTGAGGCTGAGGGAAACTGACCAGCTGATGCAGAGGCAAGAACAGCAGCCACAAGGCCAGTGGGGCCCCCGCCATATCTACTGACTGTTGTCCCTTACCCAGAACTGCCTCTGTCTCTAACCTATATAGAGGAAGAGGACATATATTTTTAAGACAATGGAACCAACAGGGGTGGTAGACGACCCCAGATGGAAAAATCTGGCTCTCAGGGGCCCTTGGAAGGACTCTCCTCCATCAGCTACACCAGACCACACACCTAGGGTAGACTAAAGATGCTCCAAGCTTTAGACCCCTACTTTCACTTGTTAAGGGAAAAGAATTGAGGAGGAGATTGCCTCACAATGCCCAGCTCGTGCCCAAGTTAATCCAAAGAAGGGAAGATAGAAGAACCTAGGCATAGGGAAAGAGGAACTTATCTGGGAGACCACTGGGAAGTCAATTTCACTGAGGTAACCCTGATTATGGGGGATACAAGTATTTACTTGTTTTTATAGACACCTTTTCAGGATGGGTAGAGGCCTTCCCCGCCAAAAAAGAAACTGCCTTAGCAGTTACTAAGAAACTACTGTAAAAAAATCCTCCCTCGATTTGGTCTCCCTGGAACTTTAGGTCGGATAATGGGCCAGCCTTCGTAGCAAATTGGCTAGCTACCTAAATTTGCAATGGAAACTCCACTGCACCTACCGGCCCCAAAGTTCAGGCCAAGTAGAGTGAATGAATCAGACCCTAAAAGAGATATTAGTCAAGTTAGGATTAGAAACTAGTGGGACCTGGTAGAACTTCTCCCCTTTGCTCTACTCCGAGCCAGGTGTACTCTGTATATTAAAGGATTCACCCTATTTGAAATTTTCTTTGGAAAACTCCCACCTTTAGTACCTAGAATAGAAGATGAGAAAAAGGCAGAACTGCATAACCTTGTCTTACTTAAGTCTTTACAGGCCCTTCAAAGTTTACAGAAGGAGATTTAGTCTCGGGTTAGTGCTGCCCACTCAGCCCCGAGGGACGGATTTCCCCATCAGTTTCAGCCTGGGAACTCTGTGTGGATCCAGAAGTTCTTTCCAATAGTAGAACCCAAATGGAAAGGACCCTTTACTGTCTACCTGACGACACCCACTGCAGTTAAAGTAGACGGCATCCCATCATGGATTTATCACTCCCATGTAAAGGCAGCACGAGAGTGGACAGCTCAAGAAGACAGGCCCTTAAGACTAAGACTCAAGCATACATAAGTATAACCCTCTGTTTCTTCCTTTTTTCCTCTTTAGCCCAGGCATTCGACCAGCCACAACCAGAACCAGAAGAAACATTAATAACTTTGCTAACGACAATATACAAGGTCTTAAATAAGACCACCCCAGACATAGGACAAGATTGCTGGTGTGTCTAAACCCCAAACCCCTTATTATGTAGGAACTCCCCTAAATTTTGCTGAGCTCAGCAGGCTAGAACTTCAAGTTGATTCACTAGCAGAAGTAGTCCTTCAGAATAGAAGAGGTTTAAATTTATTATTTTTAGAACAAGATATTATGTATGGATCTAAGTGAAACCTGTTGCTTCTATGCTAATAACTCTAGAATAAAAGTTTACTATTAGTACAGAAAAAATTAAATGCCAGGGAAAAAACAGAGACTAGAATCAAATAACTGGTTTCATAAGATGTTCAGTTGGTCACCATGGCTAACATCCCTTCTATCTGCTAAAGCTGGACCTGTAATCATCCTCCTCCTCTTGTTAACTCTTGGCCCATGTTTCCTTAATTTCTTGTTTACACATATAAGAAAGAGAATTAATTTCTATTAGACTTTGAGTATTACAGAATAGAGGCTATGAGCAAATTCCACATGAAGAATCAAGGATTTGATTTTCTGTTAAGGCCAGTGGGGAATGTGCTGGCTGGAAAATTACTGCTTGGCTATGTCCATGGGAACATAGGAACATAACATTCTAACAAAAACTTTCTGCTTCTGTACCCCCGCTTGCACACCCGACCTGTGGGTCGACACATAGTGAATAGAAGAAAATAGACCTTTGTGTTTAGACAGAATGAAGAATGGAATTTTGGGCTTAAAAGCCCTGTACCTCTACATCTCAGGGCTGCTTAATTTGGGGTCTGTGTACCCCTGGCAGACCTAGCTGGCTGAATAAAGAGTGTGTTTCCTATAACTCACTGAGTTCTGGTAGTCGTGGTCTTTGGGGTCTGGAGGCTACAGCAAACTGAAAGATAGAATGGGTGAATGGATAAGAAACAAGACCCCTACATATGCTATCTACAAGAGACTCACTTCAGATTAAAAGACACACACAGACTAAAAGGAAGGGGATGGAATGTGATGTTGCCTTATTGGCACCTAGAGGGTCAGATAGAGAAAGACAAATATCACATGATTTCACATACAAAATAAACAACAACAGCAAAAATGGAAACAAACTCATAGATACAGAGAATATTTTGAGGACTACTACATGGGAGGGAGGTCAGTGGGATGGTAAAAAAGGGTAAAGCGATTAAGAAGTATGTTGTGAGAGATGCCTGCAGTCCTGGCAGGATGCCTGGTGCTTGGAGCAACAAGGTCACACTACGGGAAGGGTGCACACACCTTACCTATTCTGGGACTTCTTGCTCTAGGCACAAGGATAAGAAAAAGAGAGGGAGTAGCTGATAACAGGGTGGTGGCCTTGAGGCTGAATTTGGAAGTTGGCTGTAATCTGTAATTACTAATCTGATTGTAACTAATAATAACAACAAAGCCAGTTTTGTGAGTGAGAGAATAAAAAGCCATGGAGACAGGTGTGGAAATGCTAGCATTGCCATTCATCCCCTCTCCCATGTTAGTTAATGCATTTCCAGACTCTGACTCTTCTTCTTAACCATCTCCACAACAGAAGTACAAATGGATAGTTACAAATAGACATGGAGATTGGTGTAGCATAAGGAAAATAGTTAATGATATTGTAATAAATATGTAAGGGGGAAGAGGGGTACTAGGTTTGGTGGAGTGATCACTGTGAGTTGTATAGATCTCTAATGCAGTAAAACTAAAACTAATATATTATCGTATGCTAAGTATAGTTGAAAAATAACTCATTGAATTGTACAATGTAAATAGGAGCAATTAATTGCCTATAATATTTCAATAAAGCCAGAAAAAACAAAGAACTATAAATTATATATATATATATATACACACATACATACACATATGTAATATCATATATATATATATATATATATATATATATATATTATAATATCTTTAAAAATCCACTGGGATAAATGACTTTTAGACACTGCAGAAGTAAACATAGTTTAACTTGAACGCATAACAATAGAAAGTATCTAAAATAAAGCATAGGAAAAGCAGACTGAAAAAAATAAACAGAACATCAGGGACCAATGGTACTATATTAAGCAGTCTAATATAAATGTTATTGAATCTCTAGAAGGATAGAAAAGACGTGGTACAGGAAAAAAATATTTGAAAAAATTAAGACTGAAATTTTTCCATATTTGATAAAAAGATAAATAATCCACAGTCATAAAAAGCTTAATGAACCCTAAGAAGAATAAAGCTATAATAGAAATCATGCTACTGAAAAATCACATCGCTGGAAACTAGTGAAAAAATATTCTTAAAACAGCCATAGAAAAGGACACATTATATGTAGGACAAAAAAAAAAATAATGAAAACAGACTTTTCACTAGAGGACTATGCAAGCTAGAAGATATTTGGACACATTTTAAAAGTATAGAAGAAAATCTACCAACCTTCAATTTTTTACCAACAAAAATATTCTTCAAAAATAAAAGCAAACATAGACAATGTAAGTTAAGAAAATTTATTGTCTGCAGATGTGTACCATAACATGACAAAGAAAATTCTCCAGGCTGAAAAAAATGACACCTGAGGAGTTCATAAAAACCTTTGTGTGATTTTTCCAGGCCTGGCAATAGGCAGTTAAATACTTTTCTATTGTACGCCTGATAGGAAAGTGCTCTCTTACCCACAAAGGACTGGATACACAGCCAATGCATTGCATTCTCTGACGAGATTTGCAGGCAAGGACTTGAGTTCCCTTGCAAGCCATGCTTTTACACAGATCTGTGTTACTACCCCACACAGGCACCTTTATTTGGAGGACACTTTATCTAGGACCTACAGCTGAGGATCTCTTTGGGTGTTTTCTGCTGAAATCTCCATATCAGAGTGGTGGGAGAGAACCTGAAAACACTTTTCTTCATTCTGATTCACTATTCAGTAGTTTTTCCACTTTTAGTGCTCATCTGTCTCCCCTCCCCTGCCCACAATCTGTAGGTCTGTAAAATTGCAGAAGTCTTCTCTTTGGGGATTCCTTGGCAGTTAAATGACCTCCACATCTGTGCTGATCCACACAACCTTTATTAGAATATTTATTTCATGTGAGAAAATAAAAACAAGGGGTGGGGAGGCTGGCATTTTCTCTCATTTAGCCTTTTGCTTGCACTATCTCAGTAAATGGTTAAATGATTGAATGTTATTTTTATTTTGGTTAATTTTAATTCGCTGCTCCAACATAGGCAACACAGTTGCTATTGAGCTCTACTGAGTTCTTGATAACATGAAGAGGAAATTGGGATCTACAAAAGGAATGAAGATCCATCAAGAAATGATAAACATGTGAGTAAATATGAAAAAAACTTTTCTTATTTTTTTTCTCTTTTAAAAAGTGACTAAATGCTGTTCTCATACAAAGATCTTGGAAGTCACCACTCCATTGTAACAATAAGTAAAAAGCTGAACAGACTGTAAGAGCAATAATTCTTCTTCAATTTGTTAGAGAGGGGAGGGCTCAGAGTAAACAATTGCCCCCACTTGATAGATGGGCATATAGAGGGAGTCATGGCTACCTGGAAAAAAGACTCATGAGAGGAAACAACTGCAGGGATTAGTGTAAAGGTAGGAAACCTAAACTATAATTGACAAATTATTAGAGGCTCAGTGCAGATAACTCTGAGTTAAAAACTCCACTATTCATAGGGGGTCCCCATGCGTTTGTGAGTTTTATCCCCAGATTCTTGACCAAGTTCTTACAGTAAATATGAAAATAGAAATACTCATTCATCAAGAGTTTCTAGATTCTGGCAGGGCCAGTGGAGAGAAAAAAATTTATGTTCCAACTCTATTTACAAAGTTTTAATTTACCAAACTGCTAAGTCATAGGTAGTTTAAAAAGAAACAAGTTTCATTTTATCTGGAAAACAAAGATTAAAAAATATATTTTAAACAAAATTCATAAAAATTATAATTATCCTCAATTCACTTAGTGCCATATAATCAATCCTTATTCATCTGATCACTTGCCAGCATTTAATGAATACAGTTATTCCTTAGAGTCCTATAAATCTTTTTGCATTTTAAAGGTATGATATGAAAGTATTTTGGAAAAGTCAGAATTTATCTTTCTGAAGATGAAACATATTTGCAAAAGTATCAGAGTAAAATAATAACAGTAAATGACTAAAATTTAAAATGAGATGGTTATATATCTGATTAAAATGCAGTTGACAAAAAAATTTGTTTTTCTCTGCAAAATAACATTTTAAGAAATCAACTGGAATTACAAATGACATTACTATATCTGGACATTGCAGACTATTGGAGGTCATAATCTCCTGAAAATTCACTTTAATAATAAAAATATATTGATTCATATACAACATAATTATTTTTTTCATTTGACAAAGCTTCCCAGGTAACTTTAGTACATCCAATAGGCCAAACTAATTTAAATTTTCTCTCTTATAAAGAGAGAGAACAAATTTTTGAAGCATTCCAGCAGCCCACTGGAATAACCCAAAGCCATTTCAGGGTTAAGAAGAATCTTCTTTTACATCCTGGACCTGGAAAAGTTTATCAAACATGCTTGACCAAAAGATTATATTATTTTCAAAACAATATTAAATGATTTACTTACCCAAAGTGACAATAGAAAACTTTAAATAAATATAAATACCGAAGTAACAATAATTACTAGCAAAACTTAGTTCTAACTATTGTGGAAATTCATTTTCTTAGCAACCAAGGGCCTGCATAAAACAGAAAATTATTTTGATAAAACACAGAATCTTTGTTTTCTAGGCAGAAAACATTTTTACAATGTCAGTAGTAGCAAGCCAATAGCCCAAGAAACCTTGTCCTATTTAACAGAGGGGAAACCCAACTCTAATTTTGCATAAGCTTACTTTTGATATTTAACTTACTCTATTAAATTTAATCTTATTCAGCTTGACCATATATAAAATTTCCTTTCTCAGGATTCCCTTTCTACAAGCTTTCTACAACTTTCCCAGTCCCTTTTAGTTTATCTCTTTTTGCTCATTCAGAAATAACTAACTTTATTTTTAAAACAACCACTTTCTTTTCATTCTTCAAAAATGTATTTTCATACTTTGTACCTTCCTTCATTGAAAACACACATAATTTCCTTCCATATTAATTAGAATTTATAGCCTTCAGAACCTTAATTTCTAGCAACAACCAAAAGTAAGCAATTAGCATTCTTCAGATTGGCAAATTTGGAAATCTATTCAGAACCTTTAGAAACATACATTCTTTTACAGGCAAAGCAAAAAGTATTTTCTTTAGCAGATCTAACTTTATTTTGTTTCTCTGTAATAAGGGTCGAATGTAAGTAGATTTACCTAGTGATCAATGTGTCAGAATTTTACATTATTTGGCAATATCTAGATAGTCAATAATTTTTATCCTTTATTTAACTTAGTAAAATTCTAAAGTTTCAAGTTACCAAAACAATTTGAAAAAATCATTTAAGTATGTATACAATGTAATCATTACTAAAGAGTTAACCCCCCAAAACATATATATTATTATATCCATTTACATTTATTTATTTGTTCCTAACAGTCATGTGTAGATTACTTATGAAAATTTTACCATATCGTTTTTGCTGATAAATTTTGCAGTAAAGATAATATAAATTTATTTGGCTAATAGACCCAGGTAGAATAAAAGTACTATTTAATGCAGATGATTCTGAAGATATGCCCATTTAACCATATCAAATCAGAACTAGCTTTAATATCAAACATTTTTCCAGATCATGTGACTCTGAAAAGCACTTGGTTTAGTCTGTTATATGTTACAAATTCTCATATAAGCACTTGTTTGTTTAAGCCAATTTAATATTACAAATCAATAATAGCAGAAATATGTTATATCTAGAACACACACACACACATATATATATATATATATATATATATATATATAGAGAGAGAGAGAGAGAGAGAGAGAGAGAGAGAGAGAGAGAGAGAGAGACATAAACATACAAGCAGACAGAGATATCATAGCTTTCATTTTAAAACACTAGCTTTTATGTCTCAGGTATATGAAATCTCAGGAAAAACTTGATCCAAATTATGCTTCTGGCAGATAGACTAATTTAGGTTTTTGCTTAGATAACCAAAGCTTTGTATGATATAAGAATTCCTTAAGACCTTTTTGAAATTAATTTATAATCAATCATAAAATTCATTCCATTGTCTCCGAGAGGCCTGAGATACTCTCCTTCAAGGTGCCCCTTAAGGTATTCTATTTGACAAACACAAACAACAGAAAATAAAAATGTTGTGTGTAATAAAGTTGGAAAATTCAGAAGGTAAAAAGGGTGGCTTCAGAACAACTGAACTTAAAAGTGGTAGATTTTCCTAGAGATGGCACTAGGACAGAGCCTGGGCAACAAGATGGCAAACTGACATATGTCTAAAGACAGAGAAGATGGGGAGGAGGAAGGAGAAGCTTCAGATGCCATTTTACCTCTCAATGAGGGCTAACAGCAATGAGAAGAGGGTTTTGTTTTTCATGGTGGCCATAGTGAAAAACACATGGGAGAAACTCTGGGAATTGAACCTGGGCCACGTGGTAAGAGCACCAAACCCTAACTACTAGACTACTAGGGATGTGTGGGTTAAACTCTGTCCATGTGCCTTAAGAATTTCTCTCCAGCACCAAAAAAAGTTCAGGTGAGTGAGCCCCAGATACATGGCTGCTTTTACCATGTAAGATGAAAGACAGGAGAGTATGTTAAGTCCCTAGTCCCCTGAGAATGTCTCAAGCAGCCAAAGAGAGAAAGTAATGCCTCTATTTTATAGGGTCAGAAGGCTCTCGTAAACGACTTCACTATGGTCACTGAGAAATTCATTCTTAAAAGTCAAATTATTTAAAAACAAGTAACACTGACAAATACCATATCTCACTCACCCACATTCACACATTTTCACCTAAGAAGTCTATTCTGATATTGCAACATGAATGCCTGACATAGGGAATCTCATCCCATTTTTTCCCTATTTACAAAGTAGTTCTAGCTGTGTGGAACAGTAGTGTAATTTAGAGATCCATCCTTTTACCAGTGTTCTCCTGACTCTCCAGCTCTGTAAGTAAGATATAGCCTAAAGGGCTACACTGAGGTGGAATTACCCATATGCTGATGTGAATTCAACTAATTTCTTAGTTACAGCTTGAGCAATCTAAATTAATTCTAGGATTTAATAATAATTAGAAGAGTGACAAAAAGCAAACAATCACAAAGCACAGAACTTGAATCCTATTAGCCAAACAAATGTCAAAGAGATTAGGTTTCCTGTGTTGTTCTGCTTGCTAGGAAAAAACTTACAGAGAGAAAACAAGTAAAATTCCAATAATTACACAAAGAAGCAAATCTTCTTCCTACGGGATTTCCCCTGTCTAGAAGAGACAGGGAATGACATGAACAAAAAATTTCCAGGAACTGCTCCCCTCTTTCATTTCTGCCAGTTTCTCTGAGTTCGGGAGAGAAAGAGCTTCAAATTGAACCAAACAAGTCAGATTTATAACCCAGGGTATAGGTTATATAAGTGAAAACTCATTAGTAGCTAAAACAATTGGGGTCATGTGCTCTACTGATTGGTCCAGGCTAGGACAGGAGATCATTGCATCAGTGCTGATGTCAGTCATGATGTTATTTTGTCTGGTTAGAAGGGGATGCTAGTAGGGTTGTTCCACTTTCAGGAGTGTAAACCTTGGAGATGTTATCTTTAGTTTTACTGAAACTCTCTTTCTGTTAGTCAACAAACCTGAGGCTTTGTTCCTTAGAGTATTTGATGCTGACCTAAGGCTTAATAATTAAGGGAGTGGTTGTGGAGTATGCAGAAGAATAAGGAAAGAGAGTGAGTCCAAGGCCAGTTTTGAATCAAGTAGAAAAAGTCATTTTAAAGAAGCGAAGATTTACATGGTTACATAATTTTGGGGATGAAGAGATTATACACACACACACACACACACACACACACACACACAGAGACAGCTTAAAGGAGAAGTTTGAATTGAAGATATAAATTTGGGTGTCATTAGTATGTAGATACTATTTAAAACTATGGGACTAGATAAATATATTATACTTTAATGTACTATAATTTATCATGTTTATTGTTTATTTTCTTTCTTAGATAAGATCTATGAAGAAAAAAAAAAACACCTGTTTCGTTTACTTAAGCATCCTTGCCTTGTTTCCATCTTAGAGGGAACGCATTCAGTCTTTCTCATTGAACTCCGTTGTTTATAGGTTTCCATAGGTGTTTTTTTTTTTTTTTAAATCAAATTGAAGAAGTTCCCTGCCATTCTTATTTTTCTGAGAATTTTTATCATAAATAGATACTAAATTTTACAGATGCTTTTTCTATATTGACTGATTTTATCATGATTTTTATTCTTTAGACTGCTAATACAGTTCATTTTCTAATATTGAACCACCCTTTCATCACTAGAATAAACTGTGCTTGCTCTCGATGTATGATTCTTATTATATATCTCTGAAATTTATTTGCTAGTATTATGTTTAATAAATTTTGTGCCTGTATTATAGTCTGTATTTTTGTGCTTTTTTTCCCCTTAGGTACTGGTTTGGGTTACAGAGTAATACCAACTTCATAAAATGAATTAGAAAGTTCTTCCTCTTCTTTTTGAGATTGTGTAGAATGGTATTCTTTCTTCTATAAACATTTGGTAGAAAATTCCAGTGAAAACATCTGTGCTAAAGATTTCCTTTTAAGGAATTTTAAAATTATAAATTCAATTTTCTTAATCATTATAAGTTTCACCTTGGGTGAACTATGATACTTTGTGTTTTTTTTAAGGGATTGATCCGTTTTGTGGAGTTGTCCAATTTACCTTTAGAGTTATTCATAGAATTCTCTTACTATTCTTAGGTGTTTATAATGACTGCAGTTACATCCCATGTTTCATTCCATATCGGTTATATGTGTCTTCTTTCATTTTGTCTTTATTAGTCTTGATAGATACTTGTCAATTTTATTGATTTTTATAACAAATCAGTTGTTTGCTTTATTGCTTGTCTCTATTGTGGCACTGTTTTAAACTTCATTGGTTTCTGTGCTTCATATTATTTCCTTCCTTCTGCTTGCTTTGGATTTATTTTGCTCTTATTTTTCTAAATTCTGAGGTAGAAGTTTAGTTTATAGGTTTGAAGCTTTCTTCTTTTCTATTGTATTTAGTGCTATAAATTTTCCTTTTGGAACTTAGCTATTTCAAAACAAAACTCTATATGCAACATTTTTTTTCACTCAGTTTAATGTATTTTTTTTAATTTTCCTGAAAATTCCTTTTAAACCATAAATTGTCCAGAAGTGTTTTGTTTAGTTTCCAACTGTTTGGGTATTTCCTTGGAATCTTTCTGTTCTTGATTTCTAATTTGTATACATTGCGGTCAAAAGCCCATTCTGTGATTTCAAATATTTGAAATTCATTGAGGTTAGCTTTATAGCCTAGGATATGGTCTGTCTTGTATTCCATGGGCAGCTGGAAAAAAACTATTGCATAGCGAAGTCTATAAAGTGTCAATTGAATCCTGGTGGATCAAAGAGGTTGTTGAGTACTATAATCTTACAGATTTTCTGTTCAGTTGTTCTATCAGTTACTGATAAGTTTAGCAGCTTCTTTTATGCATCTGAAATTAAGAAGGGAATATAAGGAAGATTACATGGGGGCGGGGGAAGCAAAGTGGGGATTATATTATAGGATGGTTAACAAGATTTTTATGGGCTCTCGAGGGTTAATAGCTCCTTCCAAAGAGTATATACTTCTGGTAATTTCAAAGGAGTCTTAATCTAGATGCACAAGACAAGGGAAGGGGCTTACGGCAAATGATAAACCTTTTAACAAAAGTTTATATAATCTGAGGTGTGACTATCCACTGTAACCTGCCCAGTTTAATGGACAATTATGATCAGCTCACTCTGTGAGGTTACTTTCCATAGAATCCCTTTTTTAAACACATGATTTTTTTTTCTCTTTGTCATTTCTGTCCATTCCTCCCCTCTGCCATGGGTTACTTAAACATTTTCTAGAATTTCATTTTGATTTATCTATAGTGTTTTTCAATACATCTCTTTGTGGTTGCTCTAGGTATTCTATAAATTATCACAGTCTACAGTTGTATTTTTACCAGGTTTAGTGATGTATAGAAACTCTATATTTATGCTCCTTTGCCTTCCATTATCTATTTATATATAATTGTCTATAATATTTTCTCTACAGAATTTTGAACCACACAGTCAGTATCATAATTTTTGCTTCAACTATCAAATAGTAGAACTCAAGAAAAGAGACAAAGCCTTTGTATTTATTCATATTTTGCTCATTATGTTTTTTCTTCCTTCCTGATATTCCAAGCTTTCTTCTTTTATTGTTTCCTCTTTGTTTAGAGAACTACCTCTACTGTTGGCAAAAAATTGTCTTAGTTTTTTTTTGTTTTTTGGGTTTTTTTGCAGAATATTTTTTTATTTATTTTTTGTCATTTCTGAAGGAAATGTTGACAGTTTTTCTTTCAGTACTTGAAAATTTTGGCACTATTTCCTTTTGGCCTCCAAAGTGTCTGATGAGAAATTTACTGTCCTTTTGAATTGTTTCTCCCTTTTGTTTTAGTTTTATGATATTTAGTTGATATGTCTTGAAATGTGTTTCTTTGAGCTTATCCCATTTAGGTTTCACTCAGACTCTTGAATCTGTAGATTTATATCTCTTGTCAAATTTGGTGATGTTTTTCTGCAAGAATTTTTAGCCTGCCCTTTTTTTTTTCCTTCTATGACTCTGATGTCATGGATGTCACATATCTTATCGTAGTCCCAGTCTCTAAGCTTCTGTTTTTTATTTTTAGATTATTTTCTCTCTCTTTTTCTATTGTTCTACCTTTCAACTGACTGATATTTTTTCCTCTATCATCTTAATATGTGTGGACCAGATCCACTGAGGATTTTTTATTTTTTTTTATTTCTTAGGTGAGGCAACCCTTGGTTGACTTCACAGATTGCAAGAACCTTGTCAGTTTACAATCCCCTATCTTTTTTAAAAAAATTTTTATGCCTACAGCACCTGGTCTTCCTGGGTGGTCTTCCATTTAAGTACTAACCAGGCCCAACTCTGCTAGCTTCTGAGATCAGGCAGGATTGGGCTTGTTTAGGGTAGCATGGCCATAGACCTGAGGATTTTTTAATAATTATATTTTTATATGTAAAATTTCCATTTGATTTTTTTTCATACCTTCTCTTTGCTGACATTTTCTAGTTCTTTACTGAGGCTTTCTATTTTTTAATTTGTTTCAAACATTTGTAGTTGCTCATGGAAGCATTATTATCATGATTTTTTAAAAAAAGTCAGATAATTTTAATATCTTCCTCATCTTTGTGTTGGTTATCCATTCTCTTTTTTCATTAAGTTTGAGATTTTTCTGGCTTTTGTATAGTAAGTAATTTATCAAAACCTAGACATTTTAAAAATGTTTTATTATAATAATCTGAATCTTATTTAGATCTTCTGATATAGGCTTTTTCTGAACCCATACCTACAGTGGAAGGGGGTAGAAGCAGAGGTTCAGTTTCCCTACTTAGCCTCCACTAAAGTTCAACTAGGGAAGACTCCTTATTACTTCAGAGTAGGAGTGACATTTCTAGATTCCTACATGATTTTCACTGACACAGCAGTGAGGGTGTTCTTGTTACTCCTGGGAGACAGTTTTGACTCTCTGCTAGATCTCCTCTGACACTTTATCAGAGAAGACTTGCCTCTTTGCAGTTAAGTCGAGGTGGGAGCCTAGGCTATCCATGTGGTCTTCACTGACTTCCTGAGGGTGCGGTCTCATTGCCAACCTGATTCCTACTTGGTTTTCTCTGATACTACCCAAGCAGAGGTGTTACAGCATTGCTTTACAGATGAGGGAGCAAATCTAGGCTCCTCACTTGGCCTTTGTTGGTGTAGATGGGGCTGGGCCACAGTTTACCTGTGTTCTTTGCCTGGAATAGAGCAGTTATTATCTAAAATGTTCTGTCTTGCTAGTCTGCCACTTCCCTAGTCCTTTCTATCTGGAAGATGGGAAACTAGGAAAGCCAGTAGTGTCATTTAGTGTTAAGTCCAAAGGCCTGAGAACTAGGAGACTTGTAGGTGTTAAGTAAGTCCCTAGAGTCCAAAGGTCCTTCAAGTGTAGAAGGTGGATGTCCCAGCTCAAGAAGAGAAAGAAGAATTAGCTCTAATCTGTCCCTTTGTTCTATTGGGAATTCTACTGACCAAATGTTGATTTACTCAGTCTACTAATATAAATGCTAATTTCTTTCAGGAACACTTTCATAGATACAAACAGAAATAATGTGTTACCAACTCTCTGGGCATTACACACACACACACACACACACACACACACACACACTATTTTATTATGGTGACATGGTTAATAAACTCTAGTAAGTTTCAGCTATAAAATTCAATAGTGAGGCATACATATATATAGATAGATATAGATATAGATATAGATATTGCGTCATATGTTCACTATCTATAGTTATATTTCTTTCTGTCACCACATACTTGACCACTTTTACCCTGTCTACCTCCCCCTCCTCCTTTACTCTTGCCTTCTGGTAACTACTAGTCCATTGTCTATGTCCACGAGTCTCTGTTTGTTTGTCCTGTTCATTTCTTGCTTTTGAGTTTATATCCCACATATAAGTGATAGCATGTGGTATTCAAATTTTTCTGTCTGGCTTATTTCACTTAGCATGATTATCTCTAGGTTATCCATGTTGTTGGAAATGGCAGTATTTCATCTCTTCTTATGGATAAGTAATATTCCATTGTATATATGTACCACAGCTTCTTTAGCCAATGATCTATCATAGACACTTCAATTGCTTCATGTTGCTGGTCACTGCGAATAATGCTGTTATGAACATTGGTGTGCAAAATCTTTTCAGATATGAGTTTTCAAGTCTTTGGGGTAAACACCCGGTAGAGGGATTGCTGGATCATATGGTAGATCAATTCTTAGTTTTTTGAGGAACCTCTGTTTTCCATTGTGGCTGTACCAATTTGCAGTCCCATTAGCAGTATATGAGGATTCCTTTTTCTCTACATCCTCCAGCACATGTTATTACTTGTCCTGTTGATAACAGCTAATCTAACAGGTGTGAGATGGTATCTCATTGTGGTTTTGATTTGCATTTCCCTAGTAACTAGTGATTTTGAGCACTTTTCATTTGTTTGTTGCCATTTATATTTCTCTTGGGAGAGGTATCTATTTAGGTCCTCTGCCCATATTTTAATTGAATTGTGTTTTGTTGTTGTTGAGTTGTATGAGCTCTTTGTATATTTTGGATATTAGGCCCTTATTGAAGGCATTGCTTGTATATTTTGGATATTAGGCCCTTATTGGAGGCATTGGTTGTCTCTTTATCTTGCTGATAGTTTCTTTTCCTGAGCAGAAGCTTTTTAGTTTTATGTAATCCCATTCATTTATTTTCTCTTTTACTTTCCTTGCCTTTGAGGTCAAATTCATAAAATCCTTTTTAAGTCCAAGGTACATAAGTTATCCCTATGTTTTCTCCTATGCGATTTATTGTTTCAAAGTCTTATATCCATTTTTGAGTTAATTTTGGTGTGTGGTGTTAGACAAACAGTCTAGTTTTATTAAGATGGTTTTTCAGTTTTTCCAAGCACCTTTATTGAAGAGACTTTCCTTGCCCTAGCATGTTTTTGTCTTTTATTGAAAATTATTTGCCCATGTAAACATAGGTTACTTCTGGACTCTTGTTTTGTTCCACTGGTTCTTGTGTCGTTTTTCTGCCAATACCATGCCATTTTGATTAGTGTCTCTTTGTGGTATAGTTTGAAGTCTGGCAAAGTGATGCCTCCACCCTTGTTCTTTTTTTCTCAGTATGGCTTTGGCAATTCAGGATCTTTTGTGCTTCCATACAAATCTAATGGTTTTTTGTTCTATTTCTTTAAAAAATGCCAATGGAATTTTGATGAGGATTGCATTAAATCTGTATAATACTTTAGGTAATAGGTCATTTTAACTATGCTGATTCTTCCAATCTGAGAACATGGAATATCTTTTCATTTCTTTGTATCTTCTTCAATTTCTTTTAATAAGGTCTTGTACATTTCATTATATAGGTCCTTCACATTTTTCGTTAATTTATTCTTTGGAATTATTTTTGTTGTTGCAATTGCAAAAGGAATTATTTTTCCCACTTCTTTTTTATGACACTTCATTATTAAAGTATAGGTACACTATGGATTTCTTAACATTGATTTTGTATCCAGAAACTATACTGTATTTGCTTATTGTTTCCTAGTAGTGTTGGAATCTTTAGCGTTTTCTATGTAGAGAATCATGTCATCCACAAATAGTGACAGTTTGACTCTTCTTTTCCTATTAGGATGCTTTTTCTCTTGCCTGATTGCTCTTGCTAGGACCTTCAATGTTATATTGAATAACAGTGACAATAATGGACAGCCTTGCCTTGTTTCTGATCTTGGAAGGTTTTTAGTTTTTCACCATTAAATATAATGTTGGCTGAGGTTTATCATATATGGCCTTTATTTATGTTAAGTACTTTCCTTCTATACCAATTTTTGTTAAGTGTTTTGATTATAAATGGATGTTGTATCTTATCAAAGGCTTTTTCTGCATATATTGATATGATCATATGAGTCTTGTTTTTTAATTTATGTGCTGTATGTTGAACCTTCTCTGTGTTTCTGGGATGAAGTCCACTTGATTGTGCTGTATAATATTTTTAATATTTGCTGTATTCGGGCCACTAATATCTTTTAATGATTTTTTGTATCTGTGTTCATCAAAAATATTGGTCTGTCATTTTCTTTTTTGTGTCATCTTTACCAGGTTTCGGTATTAGGGTAATACTGGCTTCGCAGTATGAGTTAGGAAATACTGCTTCCTTTTTGATTTTTTTGGAAGAATTTGAGGAGAATATACATTAAATCTTTGAATTGTTGGTAGAATTTACTGGTGAAGCCATCTGGTCCTGGACTTTTACTTATTGGTAGGTTTTTGATAATTATTTCAATTTCCATACTGTTGATTGGTCTATTTAGATTTTCCAATTCTTCTTGATTCAGTCTAGGAAGGTTGTATCTTTTAAGTACTTGTCCATTTCTTCTAGGTCATTAATTTTGGTGTTATATACTTTTTCATAGCATTCTTGTGTGATCTTTTTGCATTTCTGCAGTGTCTCTTGTAATTTCCCCTCTTTCATCCCTGATTTTGTTTATCTGTATTCTTCCTCTTTTTATTTCAGTAAGTCTAGCCTGGGTTTGTCAATTTTATTAAACTTCTCAAAGAACTAGCTCTTTGTTGCATTTATTTTTCTATTCTTTTTTTTTTTTTTTTGGTTCCTTTCATTTTGCTCTAATTTTGATTATTGCTTTCTTTCTGTTGATTTTAGGCTTTATTTGTTCTTGCTTTTCTAGTTTTTTAAGATGAATGTTAGCTTGTTGATTTAAACTCATTTTTGTTTTTTAAGATAGGCCTATAATGATATAAACTTTCCACTTGTGACCGCTTTCGCCATGTCCCAAAAGTTTTGATATGTTTACTATCATTATCATTCATTTCTATGTATCTCTTGATCTCTTCTTATTTCTTCTCTGACCCAGTCTTTCTTCAGTAGCATGTTGTTTAATCTCCATGTATTTGTGGTTCTACCAGCTTTCTTTTTCTTCTTCTTCCAGTTGATCTCCAGCTTCAAAGCGTTATAATCAGAGAATATGGTTGGTGTGATTTCAACCCTTTTATATTTGTTGAGGCTACTTTGTGTCTCAGTATGCAGTCAATCCTTGAGAATGTTTCATGTGCACTAGAGAAGAATGTATAAGCAGCTGTTTTGGGATGAAGGCTCAGTAAATGTTAATTTGTCCAGTTGGTCTAATGTGTCATCTAAGGATGTTACTTTATTGATTTTTCTGTTTAGATGATCTGTCCATATCTGACAGTAGGGTATTTAGGTTTCCTATTATGATAGCATTTTGGTCTGTTTCTCCCTTTAGTTCTCTTAGTAATCACTTTATACATTTCAGGGCTTCCTGATGGGGAGTATAGATATTAATAAGTATTATGTCTTCTTGGTGTAAGATTCCCTTTATCATTATTAAGTGTCCCTCGGTATCTTCCTTTACTTTTTTTATTTCGAAGTCTATTTCATCTGATACTAGTATTGCTACTCACATTTTTCTATGAATGCCATTTTCATGAAATATCATTTTCTGTCCTTTTACTTTGAGTTTATATTTGTCTCTGGAACTGAGATGTGTCTTCTGGAGGCGGCATATGGTTGGGTTTTGTCTTTTGATTCAATCTGCAACTCTGTATCTTTTTATTGGTGAGTTCAGTTCATTTACATTTAGGGTGATTATCAAAATATGAGATTTTCCTATAATCATTTTATCTTTTTTGCTTTCTGATAGCTCAGTGTTGCCATTGCTTTCTTGTATTTGTGTGTCTTTTTTTTTTTTTTTTTTTTTGGCTTGAGTTTTGTGGATTTTCCCTCTGGTACTTGTTTTATGTTACATACTTTAGTTCTGAAACTTTGGCATATGGTTACCATTACAAATATACAGAGGATAGTTATGTATATATAGTAGTCCATTTTCTTTTGCACATACCTTATCTCCATTCCACTTTACAAATTTGGATCTTTGATCCTCCCCATTTTTGTCACTCTTGTCTCAATTAACCTCCACATATGCTGAATGTTCATTACTAACTCGCTATAGTAAATCTCTTCTTATTGTTTAAGCTTATAATGCCCTGTTCTTAGTAAGGGTTGCACTCTGCTTCTATCTGCCTGCTAGTCTCCTTACTCAGAGTTATATATTTTTTTGTCATTTGTTTTCTGTAAACTGACTCCTTTCAGTATTTCCTGTAATGCAGACCTCATAGTGGAGAATTTCTCAAGTTTATATGTCTGGAAAGGTCTTTATTTCTCCTTCATATCAAAAGAAGAGCTTAGCTGGATATATTATCCTTGGCTGGTAGTTCCTTTCATTTAATAGTTTGAATATTTTTGTTCCACTCCTTTCTTTCTTGTAAGGTTTGTGCTGCCTTGTCACTTTGGTTTTTCATGGTCTTTAATGGACTCTTTCTGGGCATTAATGGAAGTGTATTCTACTTTTTTTCCAGAAAGAAGCTTTATTATATAAAGGCCTCTCTTTAGCCTGTTGCTAAGATGGTGGTTTTCTTTTGGTTTCCAGTTGGTTGCATCTGCTTTATATGAAGTCTCAATAATGCATTTTTTTCTTATAAACATTCAATCATGCTCACTACCTCCAGTTTCAATTCCTGTCAGTGTAACCAACAGTTTTAGTAGTGTTTCCTCAGATTCCCCTGAGGCTCCACAGTGTTCTGTCTTGGAGGATATGGGGGGAGGTGTAGTTTGGTTGGGAGAGGGGGGATGCATATCAGTCTTATGTTTTGCAGTCCTGGCTGGTAATAATCACTGTTCCTTCTCTGCCTTCCGCACTCCTCTGCCATCTCCACTTCTCCGCTTTCTGCTCTGATCTGTGGGCACTGCCATTGCATGGAGCTCACAGCACTCTTAGGCAGGGATGTTCAGGGAAGTTTGCTGCATCTTCTTCCCACCCCTCCTCCTACAGGGAGCTCTGGCTGCGAGAGGTGACTTTTTTGTTTCTCCCAGTCTACCACCTGACTCCTGGGGTTCTGACCTGTGGTAGCTCTTATTCGAAGATCCCTCACTCAGCTGTGCTTGTGTGCAAGTTGGGTGTGTTTTTTGAGTTTTAGATTTTCAACCTATTGTTTCAAGGGACATCTCTCATTCCATCCTTTTTCTCATGTCACTCCTGGGCATTCTTTAATCCAGTCAAGTCGACACATAAAATTTACCAGAAAATTCAATCAGATTACAAATCTTCCATTTAAATGTTTTCAATCATAACTTCATTATTAAACAAAATATTGCAAATGATACTCAGTCATTGATTCTGATAAAATACTAGAAGGAAATATTATAAAAATCTATTTGTTATTATCTAAAAGAGGAAAGTTCATATTTCCAGCTTGAGTTTAGATGAAAATATGTCGGAAAGAAGTCAATAAATTAAAGAATAGCTGATAGATTCTTTGAGAAGTCTTTTTCTTTACTTAGAGAATGGCAAAGGGATATATTTCTAATTTTGTAGTTCAAAATTTGGTTGCCCAAGTCATGTCAACACAAGCACACAAGAGACACAGTCTTTCTAATATTTGATTGTTTCTCAGGGAGTTTTTAGCTCCTTATATTTCCAATCTAATTTTGGATCATCTGTATAATTTATTAAGAGGCAATGTAATTTTCATGCTATACAACTGGATTTACTTTTTTTACTTTTTATTAACATTTCATTTAATGTCAGCTCTGAAATTAGTAAATATTATCAGTACTTTGTTCCAAACTAAGTACTTAGTCCTATAGTAAAAATGGAATTCCTGAACTCTGATTTTCTTTAGTTTCCTATTCCCAGGCTGAGAAAAAATAGAATGCTTTCTGAAATGAGAGTATTTATTTTAAAAGAATAGCATTCTTTTACAAAATAGTCATAGGAATGTAAAATATAGCATAGGGAATATAGTCAATAACATTGTAATAACTATGTACAGCGCCAGGTGGGGATTAGACTAATTGGAGGGGATCACTTTGTAAATTAATTAATGTTTAAACACTATGCTATTCATCTGAAACTAATATAAAATAATATAGAATGTAAAAAAAAATAAAATAATAGCCTTGATAATAAAAAGCCACAGTGAAAAACTCTGTGATTTGACTGATGTGTTCTCACTTTGACTTGGAAGATTGTATAGACTTTGAAATAGCAACTTTTCCACTACTCTATACCTCCTACTCTGTGGGCATGTTGTCTTCTTTCTCAACACTGCTTTGATACCTTGCTTATTTTATCATCTAACTCATCCTTTCCATCACCAATTACATGCACATGGATGATTATAAGCTTATAATTTTCTTTTGCTCAGTCCTTAAATGCACCTTAGGAATTCTTTCTACACGTGTACTTTTTATAATATAAATGGGCTTTAAAATTTATAAATAACCCAATCAACACTAAATACTGCCTTCAATTGCTGACAAGATGCTGTTTAGTAGGTGCTCATACAGAGCCTTCATGCTGTTTGTATCAGCAAATCTTTTTCCTTTTAAGTTACTCAGTATACATTCTTTGTTCTGTTTACTTTCCAGTTTTGAAAAAGAAAAGTCTAATGAAAGATTCTTCCCACTAATATTTTCAAAGAAGTATTGGGTAATAATTTTTTACTTAATGGAAATAGCTATGTAGTCGTGATTGGTACATTGTTTCTAATCACAATCATTTGAGTGAAAACATTGCTTATATATATTTTATGTATGCTTTCTTAAAATATCTGTGACCCATATCAACTTTTAATATTATTTTAGGAAACACTGGAATTCTAATCAATTTAGCTTACTTGGAATATCATATGAAATGTGAAATTGTTTAATATAAAACCATTTTAAAGAATCAAACATTTCCTTCATTTTAAACTTTTTATGAGGAGCCTCTACATATTCTAATTGGAAAACTTCTAATTTCTAGCAGAGATGGACCAACATTTCTAAAGAAAAACAAAAATGGGAAAACATGCATCATTCATGAATCCTGGTAAATGTCTTCCAATTACTTTCAATGTCAACAAATATTTGTTATATTTTATGGACAAAAATCAGAGCAAATTGTTAGTGATCATTTTATAACTTCTTTTGAAAAAATGAAACAATGTAACCTTGTAATAAAAATGAAGAAGTTGATATACAAACTTAGTTTTGCTTCTGATTTAAAATGAGGTGAATTTTGGAGAAAGAATAAATATAACCCTGGAGCAGTAGAAATGTATTCCTACATGTCTGCAAAAAAAGTAACCAAAAAGAGAAAACAGCAATGTTAAAATTTTGAGATTAAGATTTACTATAGTAAATTTCCAATCTAGATCACCATTTCACCTCAGGAATATTTGAGTGCTACCTAAATTTTATATTGATGTAAAGAAGAATTTAGTATAGCTGCAAAATTATAGATCAGAGTTTGAACATTTTCTTTTGATTTGTATTTTATTCTTCTCTAATAGCTGTAGTGATCTTTATTTAAAAATCTGATTTTTTTGTAAAAATGTAAACAAAAACTAAAAATAAATGTAAAAATTGTGTGTAAGTGGTTAAAAAGGGGTTATTGAAACTTCAGTTTTATATATATATATATATTTTATATATCAAAATAATATTCAATAGAGTGAAAATCCACTATACATAATTTGAAAAGTACTGCACCCACAAGAGAAATAGAATTCTTCTTCTAACATTGAGAATATATTTAAATATCAGCCTTTTTTCACTCAATTTATTCTAGCAACTCTGTGGATGCATTGAGACAAAGACAGTAGTGTTTTCTCCATTATAAGAAAAATAGATGACTTTAAATTGTCAAAGAGTAATAATTTAAGAAAAAAATATACAAACATCACAGTTTTTTGTTTTCATATAAGAAAATCTCACCTGGAAAATATATTTGTTAGAAATTAGACAAATATTTAGAAACATTTTACTGATCCAGTGAAAATATAAAAATTTCTTCCAGGATATAGACATAATACGTGTTTTTAATATTATTCAAGGGAATGACTATGTGATAAAAGATGTGAAATATTGAAGTCTAGGTATTAGAGTGAATCTTTGATTCTTCCAATGAACAAATAATATTCCTCAAAGGAATTACCTAAATGTTTTCTACTTTAAAGTTTTGTAATTCTAGAAAAGTTAATTTGTAGGTATATTGCAATAAGTTACACCCAGCCATAATATAATAGTGTTCTAAATAAAATGGCTATGTAAGATATTATTCCAAAATTTAGTGGCACAAATTAAAACTGTTTTATTATATCGCACAGATCTATGGAATAGTAATTCTGACAGCACTGGATTGCATGATTTTTCTTCTTCATGCTCTGATGACAGAGGTCACTTAATGGTACCCCACTGTTGGATGAATTGGTTTGGACAGTCCAGGACAACTCGATTCACACTTTTGGGGGATAGATGAAAGCCTGGGTTCAGTTGGGACTGTCAACAGATTACCTAAATATGTTCCCTCCATCATGGTAGTCTCAGAGTACTTGAATTTCTTACATGGCTGGATTTCCAGAGTGGCCATCCCAAGACAAGTGGATAAAGCTGCAAACTTCCACCACATTTTCTTGGATACAATGACCCATTATGTCAGCCTAGGTTTCAAGGGGTAGAGAATTAATTACTCTTCATATCTTGATGGGGAGTAGCAAGGTCATACGGTGGAAAATTTTATAGATTGAGAAATAATGTTACAGCCATTTTCAGAACATACACTCCTCAAAATACAATTTGGAAATTCATTAATTGCCCAAGGTTACTTGAATATTAAGTGGCAGACTTTAACCTGAAACAAATGGGAGACCAAAACTTTTCATAAGGATTTTTTTTAATGGATCTGAAGGAGACAAAAAGATAAAAACAGAGAGACAGACAGACAAAATACTGTGTTTTGAAAGCTCCTTTTAGGTTACAAATTATATTGTGAAAATACCAAATAGTTTGCCATTTATCTCTTCATTAAAGGTATTTATTCTATCAATGTATAATTGGTATCAAAGATCCATTAAGGTAGGATATTTTTTCTTTATTTTTAACTCTTATTTTTGTATAGCATCATGCCTGACAAAGCAAATTAATGAACAAATTTTTTTGAATAAATAATAAAATAAATAAATGAATGAATGAATTTATAAATATTGCATATGAATGCTGACAAGGGAGTAAAATTTGAATTTGGAAAATTGTGGCAGTTTTAAAGTTTTCTAAGAACTAAAGCATTTTTTCTTTTTTTGAACTACTATTGAAGCCCATACCTATGAGATTGTTTTTTCCTATGTTCAAAATTTCAAAGGTTTAAATATATGCATTTCATTCCTTCTTCTTAACATTAACTCCATGTTAAAAATTATCTGAACAAAAAGATTTAAAGTAGTTTCTGTGTGACAGTGTGTTGATTATTTCACATATAGCACTCAAATAAAATGTCTTATATATTATAAATCATTATTATAAGTATAAGCAAATAATTTATTATACCCCTGTATTTAAAGTTTGGAAATTGTCTAATTTTCAACTTTGACTCACTATTAAGAAGTTACAACATTTTGGAGACTGGGCGAAATGGCATAGTAATAGAAGCTTGTTCATCCTCTCTTGCAAACAAATCAAAGTTTTGACGGAACACAGAGTAAACAGCAAGAGAGTCACTTGGGATCTAGATGAACAGAAGTCCCTACAATTAGGGAGAGAAATAAGAAATCACCTTGCAACAATGGAGGTAGGATGGGGTGGAGATGCGAGGCTGCCCGTCCCCAGCGGCTGAGTGGGACAGAAGAAGCTTAGCTGTGGAAGAAGAAAGCTAGCTGTGGAAGAAGAGCTAGCAGCTGCAGATGCCTTTTAAAGGGTGGTGTCCATAACTGGAATTTCGCTGTGATGGACTCGCTTGCTCGAGCACCAGCACCAGTCAGCTGCTTGGTGCACCAGGGACTTACAGGGGTAAACACTGAGCTATTGGAATGAGGGTCAGAAGTCAAGCTCCTTCCTGGGCAGAAAATGCTGGCTGTATCCATTGCTCCTCGTTGAGCTTTCCCCCAGCACCAGTGTGCAGACCCAGTGCCACCATAGCTGATACATCAAACTGTACAACAGAGGTTGCTCTGCCAGAGGATTAACTGAAACTCCACCTCCCTCAACCGCGGCCCCACCCAAGCCATATCGGGTATATCTCAGCGAGTCTGGCACACTGGTGGCAGCTGACCTTGATTTCTGGTGTGGCCTCTAGAAAAAAACTATAAGCGCAGCATCTGTGGATTGCTTGCTGAATCTTAGAGGTGGCCTCAGAGCAGCATAGGCTGGGGCTAAACTTGGCTGTAGCTGAATGGCCCTCAGGACTGTGCCACTGGACACCTACTATACAAAGCCATTGCTAATAAGACCGAAGACTTAGAAACTTAGTACATAGAAATAGACACAGAAAGGCAGCCAAAATGGGAAAACAAAGAGCAAAATCATATGAGAAGAACAGAACAGAGATCCAGGAATAATGGAGTCAAGCAATCTAACAGATGCAGTTTAAAACACTGTTATAAAGATGCTCAGTGAAACTTAGGGGAGGTGTAGATGAATTCAGTGAGAACTTAACAAAGAGATTAAAACATAAAAACGGAAATGGAAACTATAATAGAGAACCATCAGAAATGAAGAATACATATCCGAATGAAAAGTGTATTAGAGAGATCAACAAAGTGGAGGAGAAGAGGATTGAACCACTGAAACAGAGGATAGGGAAGCCAAGGACACCCAATCAGAGCAGCAAGAATAGAATAAGACTATAATAATAATTTAAGGAGCCTATGGGACAAAATTAAATGGAAAAAACATCTGTGTCATATGGGTACCTGAAGAGAGAAGAGCGGGGGAAAAAGTTGAAAAGCTATTTGAAGAATAATTACAGAAAACTTCCCTAACAGGTGAAGGAAATAACATATGACCCCAGAGAGTCCCAAGAAAGAGAAACCAAAAGAGGGCCACACCAAGGACACATCATGATTTAAAATGCAAAGGTTAAAGACAAGAGAGACTCTTACTAGCAGCAAGAGAAAAGTAGTTAGCTACCTACAAGAGAATACCCATAAGACGGGCATCTTGATTTCTCAAAAAAAGTTTTGCAGGACAAAAGGCTTGCACAAAATATTCAAAGTGATGAAAACCCAGTGCAACCAAGAATACTCTATCCAGCAAAGCTATCATTTAGAGTCAAAAGACAGATAAAGAGCTTCCCAGGACAAAAAATGAACTAAAGGAATTCATCAACACCAAGCCAACATTACAGGAAAATTTTGGAAGGGATTCTTTAAGAAGGAAAAAGAAATTATCAAAAGCATGAATAAAGAATAGTAATAACTACATACTATCAACAAGTATTCAAATGTAAAAGAATTAAGTGCCTCAACCAAAAGATAGAGTGGCCGAATGGAAATAAGAAACAAGACCCCTACATATGCTGTCTACAAGAGACTCACTTCAGATTAAAAGACACACACAGACTAAAAGGAAGGGGATGGAATGTATATTGCCTTATTAGACCTAGAAGTACTGTGATGAATGAAGTAGTCAGATAGAGAAAGACAAATATCACATTGATTTCACGTACATGTGGAATCTAAAGAACAAAATAAACAACAACAAAAAATGGAAACAAACCATAGATAGAGAGAATATTCTGAGGGCTACCAGTAATGGGAGGAGGTCGGCAGGATGGCAAAAAAAGAACAAAGCAATAAAAATTAAAATAAATAGTTTACAATATGACATGGAATATAAAGTATAGCATAAGGAAATTAGTTAACAATATTGTAATAAATATGTAAGGAGAAGAGAGTACTAGATTTAATGGGATGATCACTTTATGAGTTGTAAAGATCTCTAATTACTACGCTATACAACTGAAACTATATATTATGTATGCCAACTATAATTGAAAAAAACTCATTGAATTGTGCAATGTAAATATGAGCAACTACTAGCCTATTATGTTTAATAAAGCTGGGAAAAATTTTAAAAATAAACAAACAAAAAAGAAGTTAAAACACTTTAAAATGTATTTAATTAAAATGTCTATAATGTATGTCATATAGAAACATTTATTCAATGGCTATAAATTTTCTAAAATAACATATTATTCCCATTTTTTAACGAATTTTCTTTCCTAAAGTATGGGAAATGAATGAATAGTGTTTGTTTCTTGTCTAATCTGTCAGGTTTCACAAGGCAGTAGAGAGCTTTTCCATTAATTAGAGATGAAAATTTCGCTATATTGTTTTCTCAGAGGAAATGTTTCTGTATGAGAAAATACAATATTGCTGTTACCTTGATGGTGATTATGTCAAAAAATCATTTAAAATGCAGGATGACTATAAAGCTTTATACTGTTTTTTTTAAGTGCAGATTTCAACATACTTGCAAAATTTTATTTTGAAATATTTACACCAAAGAGTTTAGTAAATAAAAATTAATACTTGGTTTGATTACATTTCAAAATCATAAAAAGAAAACTCATTGGATCACATCAGCATCTTTATTTTTTTTATGACATTTAACTTTGGAAAATAACATTATGTAGTAGTGTGAAGGAAATGCCTTTTACTGGCCTGGTAGAAAAAATATCAGAGAATATAATAAATATGTTATAAAATTCATTTGATCCAGGTATTGGTGTTTTCTTGTCTATTAGTGTCGCTTTGTCTAAAATTAACATAATAACATTTGCTAAGTTGACATTATTTTCCTAAGCTCTTAGTTGGTGAGCTTGAAAGGTAACCATTCAATCAGCAAGTAAATGGATAGAAGATGGCATTTGTTACCTATCAGAACCAAGATTTGATGGTTGCTAACGTTTTTAACATAGCATTACCTAAATAGAGAGAGAGAGAGAGAGAGAGAGAGAGAGAGAGAGAGGAGAGAGAGAAGAGAGAGAAAAAAGATAATAAATTCAATAGCAAAAAAAAAAAAAAAGGCTCTACTTTGACCTGTTGGTGGAATGAGCCAATCTATAATAAAAAAAATCACTTTGTAATCTTCTCCGCGAGTTTAATGCCCCTTGTTGTTCTTCCGTATCAAAATTTATAGTCTCAAACCCTCATATATAGGTCAGCTCTCATAAGTGCAGCTGGCTATTTTGCTTTCATTCTTGCTGGCCCCAACTACCTATTCACTAGGGTAAGGAGTGTTTGTAAACCAAAGCTGTTATTCACTATTTCTCACCAGAAGTTAGTATATAGTTGGATGACAAAACTCATCAGTTCTCATTGATTTTCTTGTCTCTGCTGGTGCAAAGAAAATTACCTATGCATTTACCAGGTCTTACAGATGTGTCCTTCAAAGTCCAAAAATCAAAAACACATCACTTCCTCTTTTCCAAAAAGTTCTAAAAGTAGCCTGGAGGTTGGCACAGATGTTTTTACATTAAAATTTAATCTCTCCAGAAGAATCTATTAAAGAGTAAACCTCTTTAAATATATCTTTTTTAAACTGAATTGTTTCAGAAGAATTGAATAATGTCTCAATGATATAAAAATAACTATGAGTATTTTTACACTGAAAGTGCTTTCCCCTAAAAATTATTGAAAGTTACACTTCCTTTAAAATACATAAATAGTAATTTTAATGTTTTATTCCTTTAACAGATAAATCAGTCAATGCTGTTGCTTAGGTTCCCTATAAAATGGCATATGAAATAGTAATATATTAGCAAGATCACCTTCCTTTCCAGAAGAAAATAAGAAATTAAGGAAATTATCTCCAACAATACCTGACACAAATTTTTATTCGACTCTTAAATGTTTCATTAAGTACAATGTGTATATAAGTGTTAATTCTTCTCGCTCGTAATGCAGGATTCTCCATGTCCCAATAGTAGAATGATTTTTCATGTAGAAGGTGCTTGATAAATTTTTATTTAATAAATAATGTTACTAGGAGTAGGTGCTGATAATGGACCTGGGATCTGATCCCGAATGAATGTGGGCATAATGAGCCCCTGGCAGAAAATGCCTTAAGATAAAATTTAATTCTGCTATGTGAGAACTTTCCCAAGGACCACAAACTGGAAAAAAAATATATAATTTTATCTATTACCTCATTTCTTTAAAAGTTTTATGGTTTTAGGTCTTACATTTAAATATTTAATCTATTTGATTTTATTTTTGTATATGTTATAAGAAGAGTGGTCTAGTTTTATTTTTTGCATATATCAATGACATTGGTCTTAGCAATATATATATATTTTTATGTCTCCTTGGGCAAAAGACAACAAAAGTAAAATACACAAAAAGGACTACATCAAATTAAAAAGCTATTTCAAAGCAAAAGAAAACCATCAATAAAACAAAAGACACCTACAAAATGAGAGAGATATTATCAATTACAATATTCAAGAAAAGGTTAGTATCCAAAATATATAAAAACTCATGCAGCTCAACAATAAAAAAAATCTGATAAATATTTGTCTGATAACATAAACAGATATTTCTCCAAAGAAAGACATCCAGAAGGCCAACAGATTTGTGAAAAGATGCTCAACATCACTAATCATCAGGGAAATGCAAATTAAAACCACAATGAGTATATCACTTTAACCTATCAGAATGGGTTATCAATCAGTCAACAAACAACAAACACTGACAAAATGCAAATGAAGGGGAACCTTCAGCACTGTTTGTTAGTGGGGTTGTAAATTGGTGCAGCAACTATGAAAAAAGAGTATGAAAGTTTCTCCAAAAACTAAAACTACATCGAGCCAAAAGATCCAGGAATTCCACTTCTGTACATTTATCTAACAAATCCAAAATGCTATCATCTATTGCTATGTTTATTGCAGCATTATTTACAATTGCCAAGATATGGAATTACCAAGTGTTCATCAATAGATGAATATATAAAATGATGTGGTATATTATACAATAGAATATTAGTCAGCCATTAAAAGGAATAAAATATTGCCATTTATGACAATAAGGAGGAAACTGAGGGTGTTATGTTAAGCAAAATAAGTCAGACAGAGAAAAACAAATACTGTATGAGTTCACTTACATGTGTAATCTAAGGAAAAAATTAACAAACAAAACAGAAAAACTGGTAGATATAAAGAACAAACCAATGGTCGCTGTTGATGGGAGAAGTTTTGGAGGAAGAGGCAAAAAAGGTGAAAGGGATTAAGAAGTACATGTTTGCCAATGTAAATATAGTCACAGGGATGTATAAAGTACAGCAAAAGAATATAGTCAGTAATATTGTAATAATTATGTATGTGTCAGATGAGTTCTAGATTTATCAGGGTGATCACTTCATAAGGTGGTGTATAGGTGTCTGATCACTATTTTGTACACCTGAAACCAATATAATCTTGTATGTAAACTATATCTGAAAATAAATTTTAAAATAATAATAATAACAATTTATTCTAACAACACAGAAAGTATATTCTAGTTGTTGAAAATTTTTATTAAGTGATAGTATGAATGAATATAGCAGATATATTGTTGTCCATCCATAGTCCTCAGCCACTCTCTATTCCCTTACTCTCTAGGCCTCTTATGCAAGCACCTGCAATTTGTCTTGAAGCCTTTCTCTGGCCACAAAGGCCTGTGTCACATGTGAGCTGTGTGCAGGGCTATCTGGAAGTGCCAGGGATTCATACTTTTAGGAGGAAACAATATGGAAGGAGCTGGTAGATAAATACTTCAACACCTTCGCCCCACAGGAATGAAACACAGTCTCCTAGAATTCCCCAGCCAAACTAAGCTCCAATGTCCAACCTACTCATTGGTTTGCTTCCCTTCCTCATCCACATTCCTATTCCTTTACTGCTGTTTGAAGGAATCACCACTCAAATAAATTAATTACATTTATATCTTTGTCTCAGAATCTAATTATGTTCACTTGTTTTTATCCAAATTACTACTACATTTTCTCAGTTGAATTCTATAATATTTATCTATATTTATTCTTCTTTCATTCCATATGGCATCTACTATTACCTCTCACGTACAATGAAATTTATGGACAAAAAAAGGTATTCTTTAAATATGCCATTTTCAAACAAAATTTCTATCTTTTTTAAAATATTTTGAAATAATCATTTATAGCTAATTTGATCGATTAAGTAAATCTTGCTTGTTTTAGGACAAGAGAACAATGAAGCTCTGAGCTTAAAGTAACTTTATACAAAAACTCCAGTACTTGGAAACATGAACACATTAAGCCTCTTAATACCTATGTGATTTATCATACCTATATGGTAACGACAAAGCCATAGTGGCCAAGTGGTTACTAGACTAATTGGGGGAATCACTGTCATAAATTATATAACTGTCTAACCACTATGCTGTACACTTGAAACTAATATAAAATAATATTAAATGTCAACTCTAATTGAAAATAAAAATTAAAAAATAATTTTCTTAGGGGATTATTTTTGATGATAACATTCACTCTTTATTTGGACAACTCTAGATGTGATGACAGTATTTTTTGTAATTGCCATTAAACTATAGTACAATGAGCTATAAACTTACTAGATGTTAGCTTTTGCAAAGAAAATCAATGACTTCCTTGCTCCATTATGATCCAATCATTTCCATGGAATCTATGCTTTTAAAATTTTCTAACATAATAACTCCTTTTGATAGATTCTTCATCCAAGAATTTAATTTGATTAAAAAACTAATAAATGAAATAAGCACCGACTTTTATTGGAGATATAAACGTGGTCTTGGGATATTCACTTTCTTCTGAAAATGTTTCCTCAAGCAATACAAAGATCTCTGATAATACAGGTTTAACAATGGACAAGCATTTCCACAGTCAGAGGTGTTATCTAGTTCACCCATGTTAGTGAGGTCATGTGGACATGTCCTATGAAGAAGGGCATCTGAGGGCTAGTCCTGATTCCATATCATATAAGTCAAGTCACATCCCATGAATATTTTGTAACTACCTATTTGTACTTCTTAATCTGTCACCTATGTTCATTGCTACACTATTTATAGTAGCCAAGATATGAAAGCAACCTAAGTGCCCATCAATAGACTATTGGATAAAGAAGTTTGGTACATATATACAATAATAATTAGTCATAAAAAATGAAATTTTCCCCTTTGCAATGATATGGGGACCTAGAGGGTATTATGCTAAGTGAAATAAGTCAGACAGAGAAGACAAATACCATATGATTTCATAGTATGTGGAATCTAAAGAAAATTATTTCTAGCTGATTAAGAAAACTGGCAAATGAGAATGCTGCATAATGAGGCAACTTTTTTTCTTAACAGGGGAATAAAAATGGATTGAAATATAAAGGATTTGGCAATGACAATAAATGGGGGAAATCACTGTCACTTGAAGAAATCAGCAGGAGAAAGTTTATAGGAATAGAAAAAAGCTGCAGAATACTTTGAGTTTTTAAAAGATTTTGAGCATAAATCCAGTACATAGAGAAGCATAATGTCTGTAGCAAAATATAAATATGAAAGAAGAAAATTTGCTTTATAGAAGAAAAATTCTTACTATCATTATAGTAGGGTTGTAATCTAACAACCAACATGCTAAGAAATAAAAGTAAATGAATAAATCATACTTATGTACTTTTAAAATGTATACTAGTGAAATAATCAAGATAAAACACATTGTACAGTTTAAACGGGAATTTTTAATTATACTAGGAGGAGGGGAATTTTCACTAAAGATTGTAACAAACAAACAAGACAAACAAAAACTCACAGCCATAGACAACAGCTTAGTGGTTAGCAGACAGAAGGGATCAAATAACTGGTGACAGGAGATTTGACTTTAGGTGGTGAGCACGCAATGCAATATACAGATGGTGTATTATCGAATTGTACACTTGAAGCCTGTAATTTTTTATTAACCAACATCACCCCAATAAATTTAATAAAAATAAAATCAAATATATATAAAAAGTATTGTGTTATATCAAATTTTAAGTGTATTTTCTCAAAACTCATTTGAACTTTCAATGGAATGAGAAATCTTTAATATACAATAGAATTAATTAAATCAATGAATACTAAACATCTGCAATAATAATTTACTGATTGTTTACCATGAAACAAGCTCTTTCTAATCAGCTAACATGCATTATTTTATTTGATCTTTACAACATCAGTGAAAGTAACATTTTTTCCTTCATTTCACAGAGGAAAGCAGACACCTAGAGGACTTTGCTTGTTGTAAGTGGAATTCTAATATGACCCTTAAGAATCCTACCCTGTGACACACACACTTCCTGCCTCCCCTTAAGGATAAACAGAACCTGTGAATATAGGCAGTAAGTCACTCCTGTGATTAGGTTACCAATTATGTAGTTGATTTTGAGTTAATCAAAAGAGAGATGATCTAGATGGGCTTGTTCTAATTGAATCCTTATCAGGGTCTAACCATTTCTTGAAGGTAGAAAGATTAGAAGAGTGAGAGAGCTTCTGGAGGTAGCCATGTGACAGGAACTGAATGCTGCCTCCAGGAAAGGAGAGCAGTTCCATGCTGGCAGCTTGCAAGACAGCAAGAACCTCAGTCATACAGGTGCAAGAAAGTAAATTCTGCTCATGAGCAGTGAGATTAGAAGAGATCCTGGAACTTCTGTTGGTAATCACAGCCCTGGAAGACACCTTGATTTCACCCTAGTGAGACCTCAAGAAGAGGACTCAGCTAATCAGTACCGCCCAAAAAATGACATCCAGAAATTATGAGATAATAAATGGTTTTGTTTTAAGCTGCTAACTTTGTGATAATCTGTTATGCAGCAATAGAAGAATAATACAGTATAGGCCAGTAAGATCAAAACACATGGCAGTCTGATTCTGATGGTCTTGATTTCAAACATCTGCATATCAATTTCCATATAAATTAGGAGGTTTTGTTTGTAATCTATAGAAACTGACTACTGGCTAACTGAAATAGAATTAAAAATAAAAACATTTCATTCTATATGAAATACCCAATATCTCAGAAAAAAAAATGTTAGAAAATCAGCTTCAAGAACAAAACAGAAGGCAGTTTCTAGAATGCCAGCTGAAAGATTGACAGTCTTTGTAGATAGCTATTATTGGAAGATGGCTATTTTCATTGCTCAAATCCTGAAGCTCAAGATTCAGCTTGAAGCGCGATTCACATGAAAGAAAGCCTGGCTGTTGTGTCCAGGTCACAGATCGATACCTGTGGTCAGAGCAGCTGGAAGTATAATTGGAGAAGGAAGTAAAGCAGGGTTGATTTTCATTCCTATTTTGAAAGAGCCGGGGATGTATTAGGGTTCTCCAGGGAAACAGAATTTATAGAATATATATATATACAGAGAGAGATACAGATTTATTTTAAGAAATCAGTTCAATAGTTGAGGAGCTGGGGAGGGTAGAAAACCCCAAATCTGTATAGCAGTTTGGCAGGCTGGAAATTCTGGCTGGGGTTGATTCAGTCTTGAGAGCAAAAGAAGGAAGAATTTCCTTCTTTGCACACTCTCAGTCTTCTTTTTTAAGGCCTTCAAATAATTGAATGAGGCCCAACCACATTAGGAAGAGTAATCTGCTTTATTCGAAATGCAGTTTTTAAATGTTTATCACATCTAAAAAACAACTTCACAACACTATCTAAACTGGTGGTTGAGTAAACAATTGGGAGCCATAGCCTAACCAGTTGACATGTAAAATTAATCATCATGGGAGGTCTTGTAAAGGCTGGAGAAACTTCCAATGTTTCCACTTGGATTTTTCTATATGATAACTCTTTATTCTGAGCCAGGGAACCAATGAAAGGATTCTGAAACGTAGTGAGGATATCTTCTTATAATGAATGTCACATTATTATCAAAGTTTGTATTGAAAATTATGTAACACAATAAATATTTAGCTTTAGCAAATTTATATTGATAGGAAAAATGGACTACTTAACTGAACTTTCAAACTGGATGTGGAAAATGTCATAATCATGATGAAACATTTATCTGAAAATTTCTTCCACCATATATCCATTTTACTAATAATATCAATGGACTAAAAATTATTAATAATGAAACATTATAGTATATTAACTGGATTTAATCAAAACATCCTTGGGACCTGACTTGAATATGATTTAAGAATTATAGTGAAGAATTAAAACATTTGAATCTTTGAGAAAAATATATATATTTTTTAATTCTTATGGATTTTAAATTTATTCATACATTCATTTACTTATTTAACAAACACTTTAGTGAGGACTGAAATCTCCTTAATCTCTGAGCAGTCATTTTCCTCTTTCAGGAAGCAGATATAGTATAAACCGTGACTTTCTAGCTCTTTAGTAAAGAACTTTAGGGTCTTCTACAACCTGCTCATATTTAGGTTGTATATTATTAATGAGGAGAACCCAGTGTTACTGTTGGGGCCGACTTGAACTTTGGTGTCACCCTAACAGGTGGGGGAAATAATGGCACAGATGTGTAGTTACTATTTTTCCTCAGTTCTTTCTCATTGATGTAGTGAAGAATCACAGGTCAATGAGATTTAGAAAAGGCTTATTAAAAGTATATTTCAGAAAGACAGAGCATGCCTCAAGGAAGCACATGGTTTTGGTGAAGAGTTGTAACAGAGCCTTGTACCAACAATAACAATGACCCCAGAAGTGGAAATGTCTGCATTATATTTGGGCTGTGAAGAGTGGTTCCAAAGGCCATCTTAGGCAATTCTTAAGCGAGGTCATTTTGATTGACACTTGGCTGCTGTATAACATAACACTGCCTATTGCACGTGCGCTTACCCAGAATTCTGCTACCATTAGGATGTTCTTTGGGCAGTCTCCAGGCTGGGCCCCTACTCCTTTGTTCCCCTGTCACTCATGTCTAACTAGTTACCTAACACAAGTACAGACTGATAATTCCTGTCAAAAGCCATTTTTTAGAATTACGCTTTGATGGTTATTTACACTGGTATTCCTATAAATAGATCTGAGGAATTTATCCATTAATGTTCCAAATAAGAATAATGAAGGTTGTATTTGAATGATTTTATAGGACTTGAATCTCACCTTAATCAAGACAACAGTGTTTGAGGTATTCCCACCCTGGGATGATTATGAACTGATATTACTAAGATTTGGTTGTAAAAATCAATTTTAAAGTGGGGATAATTCTTTCAAATTGAGAAATGCGAGGTAATCTGTATGGCTAGGGGCTGCTTCCTTATTCAGCGTGAGTAACATCAAGCAATATACTAAAGACAAGTAGGAAGGAAAACTTCTCTTATCCCTAATCTTACTGTCATTATGAGCACAGTGAAATATAGTGTGAGCTCTAAAGTTAGAGAGACTTCTTTGCAATCCTGGCTCTGCTGCCTAATAACTGACCCTGGTTGGCCTTTGGCCTTTTCAACTTCTCCACGTCTCACTTTCTTATCAAAATCTGGGTAATAAAAATAGGTTTGCAGTAGGAACTACATGAAATAATACATGTAGAATGATTAGAACCAGAGAATGCTGGTAAAAATTTTAATAACTGACATTTAGGGGGGAATAATTGCCCAATTACAGAATTTGCCAATTTTTATAGTATAAATTCAATTCTCTCACTCTTGTCAATTTCAAACTGCCAATGTGACATAACTGAACTTGGAAAAGTGGGGACATGAGCCAATCAGCTCTCGGGAGACAGTATGAACTAGCTCTCAGACTTCATTGTTTTGGACAGTTCCTTAAAATAATAAATATTCAAAGGAAATAGTTATTAGTATTTCTATTTGTTGAAAATTTACAACTAAAAATGGTTTCATCCAAGAGGTAGCTAAATTGGGAGGACACTAAAACACTAAAACACTCCCCAAGGTCCTTGCTTTATGACGTCCCCTGGTCAGTAAAAGAAAGATGCTTCTGTTCTGTAAACATGCTTTTTCTGTTTCAGTTAGTATATTTTTTTCTTGAGCTGCTGTTAACCAAGGTCAGGGCAATCAACAGCAAAATCAGCCACCCCTCAATCTGCCATGGTGTTATCCAGCTGCTCTGCTTACACTTATTCCCGCAGATACCCAAATCTGTGGATGCTCAAGACCCTTAGTCAGCCCTTTGTATCTGCAAATGTGGAACCCATGGATTTGAAAGGCTAATTGTATAGAAATTAGTATATAATACCAATTTGCAATAAGAACTAAGAAAAGCAAAGCTAAGAAGAGGGACACAGAGTGGTTTAAGCATTATTTTAGATAAGGTAGTCAAGAGAAATTTCTCTAAGAAAGTGAAATAGATGGAAGAGCAAGTGCAAAGTCCCTGAAGTAGAATCATGTTGGTATGATCAGACATCAACGAGAAAGCCAGTATGGTTGAAGCAGACTTGTGACGGAGATTGATAATGTGGATAGATTATGGTAACATGTGTAGGCCAAGTGTATTATTGTTGTGTAATAAATAACACAGTTAGTGGCTTACAGCAACACAAACTTATTTCAATTTCTATGAATCAAAAGTTCAGGCACAGCTTAACTGTCTCCTCTGCTGGGTGTCTCTTGAGGCTGTAGTCAAGGAGTTGGCAAGGTTGCATTCCCATCGGAGGCTTGACTAGTTAAGAATCCACTTCTAGATTCATTCAGATTATTGGCAGAACTTATTACTGAACTCCTCACTTTCTTGATAGTTTTCAATTCCTAGAGGTTGCCCTTGGATCCTTTTTATGTGGCTCTCTCAATAAACAATTCACAAAATGGCTATTTCTTTAAGGCAAGAGCAAGAATTTATCTTCAGGAGGAGCCCAGTCCCTTTTCCAACAAATTTTACCTGATTAAGTCAGGTATTCTAGGATAATTTCCCTTTTAATTGACTCAAAATCCACTGCTTTGGGATCTTAATTATATTTGCAAAATTTCTTTGCCTTTGCATATAATGTAATCTCATTTTTAAAATGTAGGCCTATCATAACATGTTTATGAGCCCCACCTATTCTTAAAAGGAGAGAATTATATAAGATGTGCATACCAGGGGTGGTTACCTTAATAGCCATCCTAGTATTTTGCCTACCACACCAAGCTACAGACCTTAGATTTTATATTAAAAGAATGGGAAATCACTAGACTATGTTGAGCAGGAGAGTGATGTAATTAATTTTTAAATAATTGCTCTTGCTGCTCTGTGGAGAATTTGCTGTAGGACCACAAGAATGGAAGCAGTGAAAAAATTAGGTTTGTCAGTAGTGTGGAAAATAAAGGATGATAGCTTAGACTAGTATGATAGTAATGCAAAGGAAAAATGAAAATGGCAGGATCTGATGATAAAAAACATGTAGAACAATAACAATTTTATTCTAGGGCTGTTATGAGAATTAACTGAGATAATATATGTGAACAGCATATCTTAGATGGTAAACAAATGTAAGCTATCTTTCATTAACAATATAGAAAATAATACATACTATATGATTTTCCTCTAAAGAATTTCATAGGAAAAGGCCTACTACCCTGATAGAACTTAGACATTTGGGAATATATATATATATTTTTTAAATCAAAACTAAGGTAATTTAAAACTAAGAAAGGAACAACAAGGATAAAGATTATATATATATATATATATATATATATATATATATATATATATAGTTTATTTCTTTTTTGCTCTCTGAAAATTCAATATACATTATTATTCCCTTTGCCTTATATTCAACTAAGAAAAAGTGGGGAGTGGTGTTTGGATGTAAGACTCCACTATATTTAATTACACCATTTAATTCAATCCAACCCAGTTTATGTCTTGAAACAATGGGTTATACCAGAGATATAAAATAGCTTGAAAAAATAGCTCTTCATCTGTAAGAGAACCTGTGAAAGAGGGGGAAAAATCATAGCTTTAAATCTCAGTCTCTGGAGCACACTAAAGTAAAAGGGTTTGTCAAAACAGCCATATACATGGGTCTTTATGCTCCAACCAGAACAGTATTTCAGAATCTCTAATTATGTACACAGGAAACAAAAGAAATGAACCAGCTCTCTGCCTAGCAGATGGCTTAAGTTTAAGAAATACATGGTTATAAGAGCTTTTAGCTTTGTGTGTACAGGTTTTTAGAAGACACTGCCATATTATGAATGTAATATATAGACAACCTACCTTTAACTTTTTAGAAAAATGATAATTTTAATTTTTAAGAATTATAAAGATAGTGTTTCTTACTGGCTTTTAAAAAGAAATCCACATATTCAGTAACCAGAAATATTGACTGATTACTTTGAATTTAACAGTTATATGGAGACTATGCTACCAAAACTAGCTTTTCCATTGGAGAATGAGAAAAGAAAAAAAAAAAAATGCTTGAGTGATCATTTCTGCTGCTAGTGCCCATGGCAATGAAACCCCTGCTGGCTTTCTGAATAAAGATTCTCAACCCTTTATACATATTAGAATTTTCTGGGTACATTTAAAAATTACTAGTGTCTGGGGTTCACTCCATCAAATGATGATCTAATTACTCTAGGGTAGATTCTGAACATAAGTATATTTTTAAAAGATAAATGTGATAGGCAAAATATTGCTCCCACATGTACCCATGTTCTCATTTCCACAATCTGTCAATAAGATATAGGAATTTTGCAAACATGATTAAGGTTACAGACATTGAAATGGAGAGATTACCCTGGATTACCTGGCTAGGACCAATCTAATTACAAGAGGCCTTAAAATCAAAGAATGCCTATTGACTGAGGTACAACAGGATAAGAAAGGAGAAATCTGAAATATAAAAATGACTGGACTCATAATTACTGGATTGGAATGTGGGAGAAGAGGATGACCCAAGGAGTGTGGGAAGCTTCTAGAAACTAGTCATAGCCTT
Source organism: Eonycteris spelaea (assembly GCA_003508835.1). Lineage (NCBI taxonomy): Eukaryota > Metazoa > Chordata > Mammalia > Chiroptera > Pteropodidae > Eonycteris > Eonycteris spelaea. Next base: position 1,372,504 of record PUFA01000286.1, on the reverse strand, counting down.
CAGCTGTCATTCACTAAGGAAAGAAACCTCAGTCATACAACGAAAAAAGACTGCATTCTGCCAACAGCTTGACTGATCAAGGAAATAAATTCTTCCCTTGAGTTTATAGAAAAGAACTCAATCATGTTGGGCCTTAATTTTAGCCCATTGAGACCTAGGTCAGATTTCTGACCTACAAACTTTTAATATGTTTAATTTATATTGTTAAAGTTCCTAATTTTCTGGTAATCTATTATGGCTATGATAGAAATAATCATAGATAAATGTTTTATATGTTATACATGAATAATAATAATATTATACATAGAAAAATAATAAAATATATTTTATATTTAGAATAATCTTAGATATAAAAAAAAAGTTGTAAAGATAGTAGAGAATTCCCATATATCCCACACGCATTTTCTTCTACTATTAATATCATATATTAGCATGTACATTTGTCACAAATAACAAATTATTATTGACACATTACCATTAATTAAGTCCATACTTTGTCCATATTTGCTTAGTTTTTACCTAGTGTTGTTTTTCTGTACTACAGTTTCATCCAGAATACTTAATTATATTTAATCATCATGTCTCTTTAGACTCCTTAAGGCTGTGACAGTTTCTCAGACTTCCCTTGTTTTCAATGATTTTGACAGTTTTCAGGAGTACTGTCAGACCAGGCATTTTATAGAATGTCCTTCAATTTGGATTTGTCTGATATTTTTCAAGCATTTTGAAGTTTGGAGAGGAAGACCACAAAAGTAAAATACCATTCTTATCACATCATGTCAAGAATACCTGCTAGCAACATGACCTATCAATAGCAATATTAACTTTGATCATCTTGCATTTGACAGATTTCTCCACTGTAAAGTTACCTTTCTCCCCTCTTTTTTTATACTCTTAGAAAGGAAGTCATTATATATAAATATCACACTTAAGGAATGTGGAGTTATGTTCCACCTTTTTAAAGGAGGAGTATAGATATAAATTATTTGGAATTCTCTGTGCAAAAAAATTAACTATTCTTTGTTATTTTCTTTTGCTACAATGTGCTCCAGACTCATCTTGTATAGTCCTTACCTCAATACTAGAATAAGCCATTTATCCAAGCCACCTTAGTTCCTTTTATTCAACAATGGTATTAAAAATAAGATCTGTGTTGTGGGTACACTCATTACTACTAAGAGAGTCATTATTTCTAGACCTTAGCTGAAAGAACAAGGAAATATGTGTATATACTAACCCACATATACACACACATTTATAAATATTTCTATATGTATCCTTCTATATTTATACTAAGGGCTATACATGAGCTCATACTGATGTCTCCAACTATAACCCAATACTACATAAATTACCCTATCTTTTCTCATGCTTGTCTATAATCTTCCATTTCTATGAGATGGTAAGAAACCTAGTTGCCACCATCCTCCATCCATTCACTTACCTGTCGCATTCACAGTATATGTATAGTGGCTTGAGAATTGCTAGCCTGACAAACAACTTTACCTACCAACTAGAACACAGAGTTATATTTGGTTCCTTTTGCTTTTGATCTTATAGTCATCATTCATTTCCAGGGTTACTTAGGTAACATCTTTCACCAACCCCCGCCCCACGGTCTTCAAAGAGGTTTTTTTTCACACATCTGTAATATAAATTCTTCTGTCAAAGTCTGCATTCTGTTCTGGGATTCCTGACATCCTAAATGTTTTTTTTTTTTTTCCCTTGTATTTTGTTGTGCTTTTTAATACATTAAGTTTGACTGTGTTCTGTAAAGTTCTATGAGGTTTTTTAAAGGGATTCCTAACCCTACATTTTTGTTTTGTTTTGTTTTTATTGTGGTAAGAACACTTAACATGAAATGTTCCCTCTTAACAAATGTTTAAGGATACAGCACAGTATTGTTGAATAGGTACATATAGGTAATATACAGCAGATCTGTAAAACATATTCATCTTACTTAAAAAAAAAAAAAAACTTTATGCTTATTGCTTAATAATTTATCAGTCCCCGGCAACAACTATTCCACTCTTTTGTTCTATGAATTTGCCTGTTTTAGATACTTCATATAAGTGGAATTATGCAATATTTGTCTTCCTGTGACTGGCTTATTTCACTTATAACAGTGTTCTGAAGGTGCATCCATGTCATTGCATATTGCAGAATTTCATTTTTTTCTGGCTTTACTGAAATATAATAAACAATTATTTGCTCAGATTTACATTGTACAATTCAATATTTTTTTTTCAATTCTGGCTGGTATACAATAATATACCAGTTTCAGTTGTATAGCCTAGTAATTAGAAATCCACATAACTTGCAAAGCGGTCACCCCACTAAATCTAGTAACCCTTTTCCCCCTTACATATTTATTACAACATTATTAACCATCTTCCTCATGCCATATTCTACATTTCCATGTCTATTCTGCAACTATCAATTTGTACCTCTTAATCCTTTTATCTTTTTTGTTCCATCACCCCAACCTCCCTCCCATCTAATAGCCCTCAAATATTCTCTGTACCTATGAGTTTATTTCCACTCTTGTTGTTGTCATTGATTTTGTTCTTTAGATTTCACATGTACATGAAATCATGAGATATTTGTCTTTCTCTGTCTGATCCATTTTATTCAGCTCAGTACCCTCTAGAGCTATCAAGGCAATATATTTTTCTATCCCCTTCCTTTTAGTCTGTGTGTATCTTTTAATCTGAAGTGAGTCTTTTGTAGGCAGCATATGTAGGGGTCTTGTTTTCTTACCCATTTGGCCACTATCTTTTGGTTGAAGCACTTAATTCTTTTCCATTTGAGGTACTTGTTGATAAGAATGTAGTTATTATCATTTTTAATTCATGTTTTTGATACATGTTTTTTTCTTCTTAAAGAAGTCCCTCCAGCATTTCCTGAATACTATCTTGGTGCTGATAAATTCCTTTAGCTTATTTTTGTCTGGGAAGTTCTTTATCCGTCCGACTCTAAATGATAGCTTTGCGGGATAAACTAATCTTGGTTGTAGATCCTGGGTTTTCATCATGTCAAATATTTTGTGCTAAGCCCTTCTGTTCTGCATGGTTTCTTTTGAGCAATCAGCTGCCAGTCTTATGGGAGCTCCTTTATAGGTAACTGACTGCTTTTCTCTTGCTGCTTTTTAATATTCTCTCTTTGTCTTTAACCTTTGGCATTTTAATTATGACATGTCTTGGTGTAGGCATCTTTGGGTTCATTTTTTTTGCGACTCTCTGGGTTGTATGTCTATTTCCTTAACCAAGTTAGAGAAGTTTTCTGTCATTATTTCTTCAAATAGGTTTTCAACTTCTTGTTCTTCTTCTCTTTCTGGTATATCTATTATACAAATGTTGTTACATTTGTTATTCCATAGGCTCCTTATATTATCTTTATTATTTTGGATTCTTTTTTTTTTTTTTCCATTCTAATTGGATATCCTTTGCTACCCTATCCTCTGTATTGGTGTTTCAATTCTCCACTTCCTCCATTCTGTTGATTCCCTCTAATATACTCTTCATCTCTTTGTTAAAGTCTCACAGAGCTCATCTACTCTTTGCTAAGTTCCTTGAGCATCCTTATAACCAGTGTTTTGAGCCCTGCATCTAATATATTGCTTTTCTTCATTTTGGTGGATTCTCTTTCTGAAATTTTGTTCTGTTTTTTTTTCAAGTGGGACATGTGGGTTTTTTTTTTTTTTTTGTCTCCCTGTGTCTGTTTCTATGTATTAGATAGACCTCTTAAGTCTCCCAGTCTTAATAGAGTGACTTTATATAGTAGGTGCACTGTGGGGCCCTTGTCATAAACCTGAGAGGGGTCTAGCTATAGGCCAAGTTCAGCCTCAGCCTGTGCACATCTGGGGCCACCTGGTAAGAGTCACCAAAAATCCACATATGGCTATCACCCATGCTGAGTTTATAGTGCCTCAAAGGGTCAAATCCAAAACCTAGGCTGACTGCCATTAGTGCAGGGTTTAGGGCTGCTCAGCAAGAGAAACAGGGCACACCAAGGCTAGATGCTGATTCTTAAGGTTTTTTGAGCCTTTGAGAGATTTTATAAAAGTTCACAGTAGGGGCCAAGATCACCAATTTGTATGGAATAAATCACTCGAAGTCACTTGGATGGGTCCACAAGTTGGGAGAGGCAGAGTCTCAGGGAATTTCCTGGGTGTAGTAACTTGTGTTATCCAGGTCCATGGCGCCTGTGTCTGCAGGCTAGGAGAGAAAAGGACTCAACAAAGAAACAATGGCTTCTGCCTGCATTTCTGTCTGGAAGCAAACTGCTCCTCCAGCCCTTGCCCTGAAGCCCGACAGTTCAGTGCTTTCCTTTGTGTCCCTGGCATCCCTCAAGCAGCTGTCCCTCCAGCAGCTGCCCTAGCAATGGAGCTTATAGCAAGTGAGTCCATCAGCAAGTAAGGCTGAGTTTGGGACCTTTAAGAGGAAGGTGTCCACTTCAGTAGCCCTCATCTCACTCAGCCACTTCTTCTGGTTTTCACAGCCAGAGGTTATAGGGACTTCTCTCCTTGGCACTGAAACCCTGGGCTGGGGAACCCAGTGTATGGCCAGGACCCTCCTCAAGTAGGAGAAGGGGCTCTGTAGCTAAGATAGCGGTCATGAGGTATCTACATTTACTTTCCATGTCATCTTGAATCTCTCCTCCCAAAACAATGATATTATTTAATTCCTAATGTGTTTTCATTTACTGAGCCAGACACCAAAGAAGAAAATAAGAAAATTATTCAGAGATGTTTTTTTCAAAACCAAAATGTGATGCTCCACAATAGTACAAATTGTCATGGGATAACATCCTAGATAAGGGAGAAGAGTCTTCATTAAAGTGGGCAAATGAAGCTATATTGGTTAAGTAACACACCATAGAACTAAGGTAGGAATGAAAATAGAAATGAGATTAATATATCAAATTCATAACATTGCTATTCAAGTTGAGAATCTAGATTAAAATGGTCACATATCAGAAATGCCATGAATTACCCTTAACTAATTTTCAACAGTTCTGCAAATTTTTATTTGAAATTATTCACGGATATACTTTACTAGTTGACCTAAACATGTTTTTTAAAGACAATACAATGGTATGACATCAACACCTACTTCAAATGTGATGTGATTGAAATAATAAGAAGCAATATTTATCTTGGGACAAGAAGGTGTTTAAATAACTATGCAGTTTTGTTTGCTATTCATCAATCTACAATTTATCTATATGAACAAATTTAAGTAAAACTTTATCTTTTTGAGAGTAACATGCAAGATAAGGAAAGGTTTTTTATAAGATTTTTTTTCTATTTAAAGTTTATGTACATAACTAAATCACATAATGCCCTGAAATAATATAAATAGAAAATTTTGAGACAGCAGAAATTAATATGCATATTAATTCAAAAATTCATCTTTTATAGTAAAACAACCAGATTTATTTTATCTAGTAAATCGGTAGTTTTCTTTTAAAATAAAAATACCTAGAATTGGGTAGGGTGTGAGAAAATAGGCACTTTTATACATACCTTATGAGAGCATAAGTTGACATAACTATATCAAAGATAGGGAAAATGTCAAAAACAGGAAATATTTTATAATCTGTCAAACCCATTTTTCTGATTTACCATAACAAAATTTAGCTATAAGGATGCCCATCAGAGCATTGATTCCACCCTGCTTATCCCCCACTCATTCTTATTTTCTGACTTTGGAATAGCATGTGGAAGTTAGGGGAACATTATTCCACCCCCCCCAAAAAAAAATCTGTTATAGTAATCTACTGTTATTGGTGGGAGTGTTTTGATACTTTTAGGGGTTTTAGAGCAGGAAAAAAATAATTGAGAACTAATAACCTGGAAAAAATATTTAAAAGAAGTGAGGAAGACACTTAAAAAACAATATATTGTTGCAAATGGCAATATTTTATCTTTTCTTATGGCTGAGTAGCATTCCATTGTGTGTGTGTGTGTGTGTGTGTGTGTGTGTGTGTGTGTGTGTGTGTATCACATCTTATTCAATCAACTGTCGCAGGGTACTTTGGTTGTTTCCATTTCTTGGCCATGTAAATAATGCTACATTGAACATCGAGGATATCTTGGCTCCTGCTTTATAAATTATATAAATGTCTAACCACTGTACACCTGAAACTAATATAAAATAATATCGAATGTTAACTCTAATTGAAAGTAAAAATTAAAAAATAACAATATCTAGAATAGTTTTAAATGACAGTTTTATTTTTAAACTATGAATATAATAGTAAAAGGACTAGAAAAGTATTTGAAGAAATGTTAATTATGTTCGTGTCAAGAGAAATGTTTAAAGTGATTTTTCTTTCTTTTGTTTATCTGTATTTCTAAAATGACTAGGCATATTTTATAATAAAAATAAACAAAGTATCATTACTTTATTTATCTCTCCTTAATTTATCTCTCCTTAATTTATCTCTCCTTAATTCACCGTTATTATGGATATGAAAGTTTAGCCAGAATTTATAACATAATTGTCTAATTTCTAATACTGTAATATGACTTGATATACAAAGTAAAAATAATAAGTTTAAGGAAATCTAAAGATTATGTCAAGTGCAAGTCCTAGTAGAAAGATCTCTGTTAGAGTGTCTGGCAAAAACACAACTCAGAAGACTCAACATACAAATGACTCATCTCTCCTCTGTGGCAATGTTTTTGGTTTTAATTATTTTTAAATTTTTATTATCATCATTTTTTTATATTACTCCAAATTTCATTGTTTTTATTGTTGTTTGTGTTTTTTATTTGGTTTTGTTTTTGCATTTCTAAGGGTTCACTTTGTTTTTCTCATGGCCCTGAACATTTCCTTCCTTGATGCAAAAGAAGCACCAAAGAACTTTGGTATGTAGAGGAAACAGAATGCAGAGTTATTCTGCTGTGTTTGATGATGTTTCTCAGAAGTAAGAAAGAAAAATTTTTAAAAATAAATGTGTTTATGCTTTGGTATTTACCTTCCTCAGAACTTCTTGGTATAGCTAACTAAATAGGTCCACTTTTTCTCTCTATTGCCTTCCAAATCCTTTAGGTACTGATCCCAGGGTATTCATCCTCAAGAGGCTGAATGGCTTAACACAGATGTGAAGTTCATCACATTCAGTCAGAGGACAGTTTCCCACACATATGTCCTGGTAAATCACTGATAGCTGTGTGGAGACAGTGACTACTCACTTTGAGCTTCCCAGGCCAGTTGCCTCTAAAAAAACCCTCTTATCTAAACCTCAAGTATCTGATAAATATTATTATTTTCTTTGTTTGCCATGATATGAAAAAGTTTGAAAACAAATTGTTTGGAGAACATTAAGTTTGAGAGCATTCCAAAAGGATGCCTGTTCTCTACCAGGGTGTGGCTTGTGTCTCAGACATTTAATGTAAAGTGAAAGTTTTCTCATTTCTGCCACTGACTCACTGTAATTTTGAGTAAGTGACTTAAACATTGTTAGTCTCTAAATGAAACAGCAAGAATACATGATCTCTGAGATTCTAATGTTCATTATATTTGTGGGCAGTTAAAGATGAATGCAAGAATAGATATAAAATTGAGACATGGGCCTAGATGCCAACAAACCTAGGTCTATGGCATATTTTGTACAATGTAGTTTCCTATGAATTTATGACTCTCACCTAGATGACGGGTTTTATATTATAGCTCTTAACATTTACTTGTTTAATTAAAGCAAATGTAAGGAAATGTATTTCATACCACATTTCACCATACAGTGTGTTCATCAGTAGCAAAATCTCTCTGAAAGTCAATTTGAAAGACAAGGCAAATTTAATACTTTAAATGAGTTGTTAAAGTAGATATGAGTAATTAAAGAAAATATAAAGTAGAATAGGTTAAGAGATTTATTTTAAAAAGAAAGCAATCTGAAATATTCTGTCAATGAGTTTAATCTTTTTTAAAATTAAATGACTGTGTCTATTTAATAAAAAAGATATTTAAGTTTGGAAAGATGATTAAGATGTTTTATTATCAGTCCTTAGATTGTCGTTAGTTTAATATTTTAATATGAATTCAGCCAAACAATCCTTGAGTAAATGTGCATTTATCATATACTTCATAATTATATGATAAATATACTTTATAGCAAAATGTTTAGAAGAGATTCATAGTGTTTCTCTTGCATTAGTCTTGCCAGTTTTTAAATGTTTTGTATGCATCTCTCTATTCACAATAATTTTATTCTCAATGGGATCAATCATGACAATGGAGAATAGATCTTATAAGTGAGTCAATTACAGGGAGGCATTGGTTATTAGAACAAAATATTAATTCTAAATAGACTTATATTACTACAGTATTTTCTGAAATGTAGGATTCACATCACTGATCATGAGATAATTTTAAGTGGTGCATAGATAGCACTAAGTAGCATGGCATCACATAGTGAGAAAGTTAATATTTAGATCTTTTTCATTTCTTACATATTAGATAAACAGTTTTAGTTTGATATTAATTCTTTCTTCTATTTATAATTTAATGCAATTTTGAAGAGATGTTTTTGCAAGATTATTGAATGGAGAGACAGGAGAGCAAGACTATAAGCAGGAAGCAGCCTTTATTGATGCCCTCACCTGTTCAGTGGATTCTTATATCCAAAGGCTGAGCCCCAATTGTAACATAACAGGCAGTTTTATACAGCCTTGTCATTCATACACAGCTACAGATGTAAGGAAGAACATTAATTGGTTGGCAAGCTATGAGAAAACTGATGTTAGCTGGAGAGAATTGAAGTGGAGGTAGAGCAGTCAGGAACAAACTTGTTGGAGCAGGAAATGGCCAGGCAGCATCAGGCTGCCACAACATCACTTATATATTGTTCATAAATTGAAATGTCAATAAAAAGTCTTAATCCACCCTTGTCCCCCTGCCAATCTTCCCTTCCTGAAGGGAAACATCATTATTAGTTTTATTTCTATTTTCCCCATTATCTATTCATTCAAATCCATATTATTTTTCTTATCTAAATAGTGTTATATCATATGTACTTATGTCTTGTTGTTTTTTAATATTACTTTTGGGGTTTAACCCATTTTCCTGGAAAAAAGTGCAATTTGCTGCCAGCATTAATTTAACATCATACGTAACAAATGCTGTTTTCTAGGATTTGACATTTTAGGCAATCAAGAATTACTATATTTTGTAAATGGAAATACCAGTACTAAAATCAGAATGCTATAAATAGAATGATGTCATTTGTTTCTAAAGACTATTGATATACTAGAGCTATGTGAAACTAATAATAAAAGCAAGATATTTTATGGCAAACTTTGGGGGTAAGGTTAGAACTGTAATTCATGAGTTATCTCAGGATAAATGCTGCAGCTGCAAGTGCCACAGTAAATATTCTTGGGGCAAAAGGAAAACGGGTTAGAAATTTGTTAATATCCTCTTTTAACAGTAAGATGTCAGGGTTTCACCAGTTAATAGAATAAAGCTAAAATTTAATAACAATTTAACTTGTATTGTGTTAGTTTAAAGTTACCATCTATTTATAACAAGAAAGAGTGATATGATACAATACTTCCTTTCTAAATATATTTAAGTAAAATTTAAAGAACTTGAATTAATTTAAAGAAAAACAAGCCCTAAGGGAAATTGCAATCAATATGACTCCTACCATCTACAAAAAAAAAAAAAAAAAAAATCATTAGTCAAAATCAAATGGACTGAATGTTTGTGCCCCCCTAAAATTCAAATTTTGAAATTTTAGCACAGATATAATATTTAGAGGTAAGGCTTTTGGGAGATAATTAAGTCATGAGAATAGAACCCTCATTAATGGAATTAGTGCCTTTATAAGAAGGGATAGCAGAACTTGTTTTCTCTGTTTTGTTATTCATCATATGAGGATACAAATATAATACGGCTGTCAGCAAACCTGGAAGTGGACTCTCACCAGACACTGGATCTGCCTGAACCTTGATCTTGGATTTGCAACATCAAAAATATAAAAGATAAGTGTTCTTTGTTTAAGCTACCCAGTCTATGATATAGTTGTTAAAGTAACCTGAAAAAAAATGTAAACATCAAAAGTTAGCAAATAGTATTTGAATTCTATATTTGCTTATGATTTTAACATTTATTAAATTAAAGCTAGAGAAACTCCTCAATCCAGTAAAGAATATTATTTTTAAAAATTGCAGCAACTATGTAATTATCACAAACTTAAAATTATAACACTTGGGTCAAGATCAAGAAAGGACTGAAGTAAGGCAAAGACAAAATAGAACAACCATAAAGACCAAAACCAAAAAATTGTTAATACTATTACAAAATAAAATGTAAAAGAAAGGAAATACTTAAGACACTAAGTCTCTATTATCATGATTTCTAATAGCTAGAAAACCACCAAGAAAAGTTCTGTAAACTAAAACCAAGTGATATTGATGCAGGATAGGGCAAATTTCCCAAGTTTGTGGGGGAAGACCAAGCCCTGCACCATGAGAAGAAGAGAGTGCAGAAAGAATTCAACATATATGCCAAAGTTGGAGTCAAAAGGAAAGTTTATTAGAAAAGGGATAATACTCCACAGAGTGTGGTCTCCTTTCAGAGGCGGAAGTTGAAAGGGACAGTGAGACAGTGAGAGAGAGAAAGAGGGACCCTGAGTGTTCAGGGTAGTCAGTTTCTATGTCATTCTTTAGTTCCTGTTTCCTATGAGATGGACATACAGTGCGGAAGGGAAAGAGTACGGAGCCTGCAAAGGTGAGAATATGTAGAGTGAAAGGCCTGCTGGCAGCTCCTAGCCTTTAATCCATGGCTTACCCATAGTTTTAGCCATAGGGAATGACTCTTGGTTCGTATTTCCCCTTCACTGATGTGGAGAATGGGTTGTTAGTAATTTAGCAGACATCTTCCTTTCTTCTGAGAGCAGCATTCTGACCTGGCTGCAGGGCTCTGAGTGTGGATTGATTAACATTTTTAATTCTTTTGCCTCCTCCCTACATTAATATTAAGAGAGTAAACTAGTCTTGTGGGTTATAAGGTTACATTTTTAAATAATTTAAGTCATTTCCACATAACTGCAACAACAAGAGAGAAAGTATACAGTATAATCCAGTATGTCGATTATAAGCGCAATGTCTAACATATGTTGTGGGTGAATATTTTGGAATTTTAAAATCACGAATTATAAGGACATAAAATAAGACCACTTTTTCTTGCCTAGACACTAGTTACAGTAGTTTCACAGCTGACTTCTTTTCTTCCGCAATATGCTTTCATCTCCAGCAGCCAGAGAGATCCTTTTACAACATAACCTACATCTTTCCAAAATTCACTGATGCCTTCCTTCTCACCTAGAGTGAAGCTGGAGTCTATTACAGAATTCTACAGGGTCCCAGATCTGGTCCACACTATTGTTTGAACCTCATTTTCTGTGCTAGCATTCACTTACACTTCTCCAATCTTTTTGTTCTGCCTTGAGCACACCAGGCAAGTTTACACTTCAGAGACTTGCTGCTCAGTTTCCCTCTATCTGAAATGTCCTCCCCATAAACACTACTGACTTTTTGGGTCTTATTCAAATGTCCCATTTCTATTACTTACTTACACACACACACAAAAACACTGCTCTCTTCTGCCCTGGTATGCTCTATTCTCCTTACTCTACTTTCTATTTCTCCATAGCACCATCTGATGTTCTATATATTTACTTGTTTGTTGATGGTCTCCTCCCTCTATATTAAAATTTCATCAGAACAGGAAAGCTAAGGGCAACTGAAAGAGTCAGCAGTCAGAAAAAGCACATCATTGTTGCCTAATTTTTTATTGCATTTCTCTGAATAGTTTATTTAACAATTATTAAACTGTTAACCATTTTTACAAATATATTTTATTATGATGACCTCTACTCTGCTTTTTGGACACCATAACAATTAAACAAATTGAGCACAGTGAACTACTTATTTTAATCTGTTACTTTGAGACTAATAGATTTGATATATGTAGACTAAAAATATGTATATTTCATAATTAGTACTACCAATTTACAGTTTATAGAGGGAATTTGTCCAATTTATGTACCATTTCTTTCTTCAGATTTTTCTATATCTTGCTTCGGATTATAGATTTATAACATTTCAACTGCTCATCAAGTTATCTACTAGAGGTTAGTAAGTAAAATCAGAGTAGTTGAATTTCATTTACTTAAGAGCTATGTAAACATTTATAAAATATTAAATATATGTGAGAGTTTTGCTGTAGTGAACAATATTTAGGCATACTTGATTAAAATCATTGAATATATTAGATTTTAATTTTTCTTGTGAATTAAAATATTTGCAACCAGATCTTTTTACAGTAGATAACTGAAGTATTTCATAGGTATTGATAATTGATAATTGATTTTTACACATTTAATACATTTTCATTTTGTTGAAGATTTTTACATGTATGTTCACAGGATACATTAATCTATAATTTTCTTTTCTTGTAATGTCATTATCTGATTTTGTGTTTAGGACAATTTTGGCCTCATGGAATGAGATAGGAAAAGATGGTTTGTTTGTTGTGTTTTTTTTTTTTTTTCTGGAAGACATTGTACAGAGTTGCTACCATTTTCTCTTTAAATTGTTGAGAGAATTCACCACTAGAACAATTTAAGGTTGGTGATTTCCTTTTTGTAAGATTAATGATGATTTCTTTAATGGATACAAGCTTATTTGAATGATCTATATCTCCTCTTTGAAAGTTTTGGTAGTTGTGTGTTTTTGAGAAATTGGACCATTTCAAATAACTATTTTTTGTATATAATTGTTAATAATATTTACTACCCTTTGCAATAACTAAAAAATTGGTATTGATGACTCCTCTTTCATTTTTGATACGAGCAATATCTGTTTTCTCTCTTTCTTCTTGGTAAACCTGGTTAGTGTTTTACCAATTTTATTGATATTTTCATCTGCTTAGTTTATTAATTTTCTTTATTGACTATCTGCTTTAAATTTTATTAATCTATACTCTTATTTTTTTCTCTATGTGTTAAATTAACTTATTCTACTTTCTTAAATTTCCTAGGTAGAAGCTTATATTATCAATTTTAAATGTTTCTACTTCCTTATATTTTCTTCCTTTTAAAATTAATTTATTGAGGTGACACTGGTTGATAAAATTATATAGGTTTTGAGTGTACAATTCTATAATACATCATCTGTAAATTCAATTGTGTGTTCACCACCCGAATTTAAATTCCTTTTGGTCACTATATATATTTGAACTTCTTTGCCTTTATCCACAACCACATTCTTCCCTGGTAACAACTATACTGTTGTTCAAGTCCATGAGTCTATGTCTTTGTTCACTTTGCCTCAGATATATATCTGACATATAAGTGAAATCATATGGTTCTCAATTTTTTCTATCTGACTTATTTCACTTAGCATGATAATCTCAAGAACCATCTAAGTTGTTGCAAATGGCAGTATTTCATCTCTTTTATGGCTGAGTAATATTTCGTTGTATATATGATGTACCACTTCTTCTTTATCCAATCATCTAACAAAAGATACTTCAGTGGTTTCCAAGTCATAGCCACTGTAAATAATACTGTAATAAATACCAGTGTGTTTTTATTTTTATGGATAAATTTTTTAAATTTTAGAAGTAGGTACCCAGAAAAGTAATTGCTGGGCCATAAGGTAATTCTTTCTTAGTTTTATGAGGAGCCTTCATACTGTTTTCCATAATAGCGGTACCAGTTTACATTCCCACCAATAATGTATAAGGGTTCCTTATTCCCAAAACTTCTCCAACATTTGTTACTTCTGTTGCTGATAACCATTTCAGCAGGTGTGTGATATGATATCTCATTGTGGTTTTGATTTACATTTTCTAATAGCTAGTGAAATTGAGCATCTTTTCATACGTCTGTTGACCATTTGTATGTCTTCTTAGGAGAAGCATCTGTCCTCTGCCCATGGTGTATGGTGACAGACAGCCGTCTAGTTTCAATTTTTTTATATGTGGCTTTCAAATTTTCCCAGCACCATTCATGGAGAGGCCTTTTTTTCTCCATTGTATGTTTTGGCTCCTTTGTCAGAAATTATTTGCCCATATATACAGGGGTTTATTTCTGAACTTTCAATTCTGTTCCATTGGTCTGTCTGTTCTGCAATACCATGATATTTTGATTATTGTCGCTTCTCTCAAGATTGTAAGGCTATTTGGAGTGTTTTGTGATTCCATATAAACTCGATGATTTTTTTGTTCCATTTCTTTAAAAATGCCATTGGGATTTTGATGGAGATTGCATTAAATCTGTTTACTGCTTTAAATAATAGTCACTTTAAACTATATTGATTCTTTCAATCCAGGAAAAGAAAATATCTTTTAATTTTCTTGTGTCTTCTTCAATTAATTTTAATAATGTCTTTTAGTTCAGTGTGTAGGCCTTTCACATGCTTCATTAGGCTTATTCCTAGGTATTTTAGTGTTTTTTGTTGCAATCGAAAAGAATTATTTTCCTTTTTCTTTTCCTTAAAAGTCTCTATTATTGTGTAGGAAGGCTATGAATTTTTGCACATTTATTTTGTATCCTGAAACTTTATTGTATTTGTTTTATTATTTCTAATAGTGTTTTAGTGGAGTCTTTAGGGTTTTTTATACAGAGAATTGTGCCACCTGCAAAAAGTGACAATTAGACATGTCCATTCCCTGTTTAGAAGCTTTTTATTACTTCCTTGCCTGATTTCTCTAGCTAGGTCTTCCAAAATGATATTGAATAATGGTGGTGATAGTGGACAGCTTTATTTTGTTCTTGATCTTATAAGGAAGGTTTTTAGTTCTTCACCATTGTTAGTTGTGGGTTTGTCATATATGACCTTTATTACATTGAGATGCTTTCATTCTATATACATTTTATTGTGTTTTAATCATAAATGAATGCTGTATCTTATCAAATGCTTTTTTCTGCATTTATTGATATAAACATATGCTTTTTATTCTAACTTTGTTTATGCAGTGCACCACACTAATCGATTTGCATATGTTGAACCATCCTTGTGCCCCAAAATGAACCCCACTTGATCATGATGTCTAATCTTTATAATGTGTTGTTGTATTTTGACATGCTACTATTTTATTTAGAAGATATTTGCATCTATGTTCATGAGAGACATTGGTCTATAATTTCCTTTTTCTGAGTGTTATCTTTACCAGATTTTGGCATCAGGACAATGTGGGCCTCATAAAAAGAGTGAGGAAGTACTGTCTCTTATTTAATTTTTTTGGAAAAGTTTGAGAAGAACAGGTATTAAATCATCTTCATATCTTTGGCAGAATTCACTGGTGAAGTCAACAGGTCTTGGACTTTTACTTTTGAGAGGTTTTTGATGATTGTTTTAATTTTCTTACTATTGATCTATTTAGATTTTCCAGTTCTTCATAATTCAGTCTAGGAAAGTTGTATATTTCTAAGACCTTGTTCATTTCTTCTAGGTTATTGAATTTGTTGGCATATAATCTTTCACAGTATTCTTGCATGATAATTTATATTTCTGTAGTATAGTTGTAACTTCTCTTTCATTTCTAATTTTGTTTATTTGCATATTTTCTTTATTTTTCCTTAGTGAGTCTAGTCAGAGATTTGTCAATTTTATTAACCTTTTTGAAGAGCCAGCTCTTTGTTGCATTATTGTTTTTTTTATTGTCCTTTAGTTCTCAATTTTATTTAATCCTCTTTAATTTTTATTATTTCCTTTCTTCTGCTAACTTTAGACTTCACTTCTTCTTTTTCTAATTTTTTAAGATGTAATCTTAGGTTGTTTATTTGGATTTTTTTTCTTTTTTGAGATAAGCCTTTAATGACATAAACTTTCCTCTTATTACCACTTTTTGCTGTATCTCAAGAGTTTTGATATGTTGTATTTTCATTCTCATTTGTTTCTATGTATTTACTAATTTTGCCTTTTATTTCTTCTTTGACCCAGTCATTCTTTAGTAGCATGATATTTAATCTCCACCTATTTGTGGTTCTTCTCGCTTTCTTTTACAGTTGATCTCCAGTTTTAAAGCATTGTGATTGGAGAATACACTTAGTATGACTTCA
The DNA here is from genome assembly GCA_003508835.1 of Eonycteris spelaea. Taxonomy (NCBI): domain Eukaryota; kingdom Metazoa; phylum Chordata; class Mammalia; order Chiroptera; family Pteropodidae; genus Eonycteris; species Eonycteris spelaea. The sequence goes on along the minus strand of PUFA01000286.1, from coordinate 1,356,424 downwards.
GTCTTCTTAAATTTGTCGAGGCTAATTTTCTGTTCCAACATATGGTCTATTCTTGAGAATATTTCATGTACACTAGAGAAGAATATATAACCTGCTATTTTGGGGAAAAAAAGGCTCTGTAAATGTTGATTATGTCCAATTGTTCTAATGTGTTACTTAAGGATGACATTTCCTCATTGATTTTCTGTTTGGACAATCTAGCCATAGTTGATAGTGGGGTATTTAGGTCCCTTACTATAATTGCATTTTTGTCAGTTTCTCCCTTTAGGTTTGTTAGTAGTTGCTTTATATATTTGGGGCTCCCTAATAAGAAGCATATATATTGATAAGTGTTATGACTTCTCAATATATTATTTCTTTTATCATTATAACATATCCTTCTTGTCTCTCGTTACTTTTTATCTTGAAATCTGTTTCATCAGATATAAGTGCAGCTGACCCCACTTTTCTCTGGATGCCATTTGCTTAGAGTATCATTTTTCACCTTTTCATTTTGAGTCTATATTTGCTCTTACAGTTGAGATGTGTCTCTTGAAGGCAACATATAGTGGGTCTTTTGATCCAATCACCTACTCTGCGCTTTTTTTTATTAGTGAATTCAGTCCCTTTACACTTAGGGTAATTACTGAAATGTGAGATTTTCCTATATCCATTTTATCTTTTGTTTTCTGATAGCTCGGTGTCTCCATTGTTTTTTGTCCTTGTGTTTCTATCTGTTTTCTTTTTAATTTGGTGATGTTCTATGATTTTCTCTTACTTTCCTCTTGTTTTGTGTTGTGTGTCTCAGTTCTGGATTTCTGCATGTGTGGTTACCATTAAGTTTAGGTAATGAAAAGTTTCAAAAATACAGTCACCCTTTTTTCTTCTGCTTGTCTTATCTCCATTCTCCTTTCCAGATTCAGATCTTTACTCCCACCCTTTTTTTTGTTTTTGGTGTCTCCAATTATCCTTATTTATGCCGTTCATATCTAGGTTGCAGTAATATTGTCTTCTACTTTTCTTCTAAAAATATTTTTTTGACCTTTAACCATTATATAACACTCAAGTTTAAAATACCGTGTTCTTAATAAGGGTTGTACTTTTCTGTTTCTGTTATTCATCTTCCTCATGGTTTATATTTTTTGTCATTTCATTACAAGTAAAATGACCCCCTTCAATATTTCCTATAATGCAGGTCTATTGGTTGAAAATTCCCTCAGCTTCTGTATGTCAAAAAAAGTCTTTATTTTTAATTTATCTTGAAAGGAGAACTTTGCTAGATATATTATTTTTGGCTGATAATTTATTTCTTTCAATACTTGATTTTACTTCCTCCCAGCTTGTAAAGTTTCTGCTTAAAAATTCAATCATAATCTAATGGGTTTCCTTTATAGGTTATCATCATTTTTCCCCTGGCTGCCTTGACAATTCTTTCTTTTGTCATTAATTTTTGACAGTTTTAATGTAATGTGTTTTGGAAAAGGTCTTTTTGGATTCAGATAATTAAGTGTTCTGTTTGCTTCTTGGAGATGAGAATCTAGTTCTTTCCATAAGTTTGAAAACTCATCAACTATTTGAATGTGCTCTTTGTTCCTCCCTTCCTCCTTCTTAGTATATCCATTATTCTTATATTGCTTTTTCTGATTGATGTCAGATAGTTTCTTAGAGTTCTTTCATTCTTTTCACTCTCAAGTCTCTCTTTTCTTTCCATCTGCATCATTCCGGAGTTCTGTCTTTCATATCACAAAAACCTTTCCTCCACTGGTCAACTCTATTTCCTAAGCTTACTATTTCATTCTTCATTTGGTTATTGAGTTCTTCAGCTCCAGAATTTCTATTTTAAAAAAAGTTTCAATTTTCCTAGGTTAAAGTATTCCTGTTGTTTCATTGATTTTAATTCCGAATTTATTGAAACTGTTTGATCAGACTTTTCTTACATCTCACTGACGATTTTTCAGAACCAAAATCTTGGATTTTTTTTGTCATTTTAAAAAATCATATTTCTATATCTTTAAGTTATTTTCTGAGGACTTTTCTTCTAAGCTGCTTTGTCACCTTGGTCGTTTATGATGTTTGATGTATTATTCTTTCTACATAGGCATAATGAGAATGTTAACTGTTTTTTTAACATAACATTCATATTTCAGGATGCTTTCTTGAGAAGGATTGATAAGAAAAAAATGTTTCTTTTGTGTTCAGTGGTGGCACCCAAAAACCTCCTGTACTACTTACCCAGATCTCTCTGATTTCTGCTTTGTGGCACAAAAGAAGAAGAAGAAGAAGAAGAAAAGAAGAAGAAGAAGAAGGAAGAAGAAGAAGAAGAAGAAGAAGAAGAAGAAGAAGAAGAAGAAGAAGAAGAAGAAGAAGAAGAAGAGGAAGAAGAGGAAGAAGAGGAAGAAGAGGAAGAAGAGGAAGAAGAGGAAGAAGAGGAAGAAGAGGAAGAAGAGGAAAGAAGAGAAGAAGGGAAGAAGAGAAGAGAGGAAGAAGAGGAAGAAGAAGGAAGAAGAAGAAGAAGAAGAAGAAGAGAAGAGAAGGAAGAAGAAGAGAAGGAGGAGGAGGGAGGAGGAGGAGGAGGAGGAGGAGGAGGAGGAGGAGGAGGAGAGGAGGAGAGGAGGAGGAGGAGGAGGAGGAGGAGGAAGGAAGGAAGGAAGGAAGGAAGGAAGGAAGGAAGGGAAGGAAGGAAGGAAGGGAAGGAAGGAAGGAAGGAAGGGAAGGAAGAAAGAAAGAAAGGAGGAGAAAGAAAAGGAGGAAAGAAAGAAAAGACAAAAATGTCTTTTTTTCCCTGGGAAGATGTGCATCTTCTCTGTGACTTGTTTGCCTAGGTACCAGGGCTCCACTCTTCTATTAAATAGTGCTGGGAAATTGGAAAGCCACATTACAAAAAATGAACTAGATTGCTATCTGTCACCATATTTACCAAAATTAACCCAAAATGGATTAAAGACCTAAATATAAGACCTAAACATTAAATTGCATAGTAAAACACATAGGTACTAAACTCATGGACCTTGGATTTAGAGAGGATTTTATAAATATGATCTCAAAGGCAAGTGGACATGAAACAACAGTTTAGTGGTTACCAGAGGAAAAGGGAGGTTGTTGATTGGTGAATGTTAAAATATATATGTGACATATTATTGAATTGTATATTGAAATCTACATAATTTTATTAACCAATCACCTCATAAATTTATAATATATATATATATATATATATATATATATATATATATATATATATATATATATACACACACACACACACACACACACATACACACATACACCACACACACACAGTAAGTATAACAGGGTTTTGTAAATTAAAGAATCAACTAAAAAATATACATCTGCACCATATTTCTTCCCCTTCCAATTCATCTTATATACTGATTTTTAGAATTTTTTTCAAAAAAAAGTTCCTGATCATGGCATTACAATATTCAAATCTTTCAAAGTCTTACATGATTCAGAAGAAACATCAACTCCTAATCATAATATATGAGATTTTCCCATGGTGTATATCCTCTATTTATTCTTCCAATCATTTGTTTCCTTTCAACCCAGTTAACTACCTAAAAAAGACTGGATCACTGGCCATACACAAGACCATGACAAATCATAGTTTTGCTAACTTACATTTTTCCCTTTCATTTGTCTTTGTCAAACTCTTTAGGTGTCAGGCCAAACGTCATTATTCCATAAAAAGCTCTTGACTACATTAGCTCTCCTTAAATTCTTATAGACTTTTTCTTTATTACTCTTAAGTTTTATGGCAACACAAATTAGTGAGCGAGGTAGCTGAAAAACCACAGACTAGAATCTTGCAGGAATGATCAAGGCTTGATGATATAGATTTTGGAATACATCATATAGGAATGATAATGAAATAACTAGATAGGAGTGACTCTCATTTGGTAAATAAACATTTTATTTGGCATATTAAAATGCATATTATCCTAGACTACATTTGAGACTGCAAAATAGAAGATACTAGGCTTGAAATATATAATTAAAGAAAAACCTGAACCAAATCACTCAATAAATGTGGTTCAGTCCAATAACCTGTGATTTTATTATCTTTTTTTGTTAATCATTGATTGAAAGAACCACTTGTTCCATGCTTGGTAAATCCTTGTTTTCAAAGTTAGATAAACTTCCTTTACTTTGGGGGGAGATAATTAAGCATACTGAAAAGCACTTTCTTCAGAGGTTCATGGTATTTTCTTACTTCTGATTATTTATCCATCCTTTTTTCTCTCTATTTTTGAGTACATATGACATGCAAAGCACAGTGGCAGGTATTGGATATGAAAAAAGACTAGTGAATTTGAAGAGCAACAACTTCTCTGGTTGACTGGACCAAAAATTTTCTGAAGAGAAATAGTGAGAGAAAGGATTTCCAAGACCCAATGAGGTCAGATTATAGAGGACCTTAAATAATTGTGCAAAGGATTCTGATTTATTCAGTTGGTAAAGGGAAACTAAGACAACTTTTGTCAGAGAAATAATACAATTGGAAATATGGCTTAGACAAAAATGTGACTAATAGAGGCAGAGATTGGAACCTAGATAAATACTTAGGCAACTATTCAAAGTCATGTGTTTGACAGAGTGATGGTACAAAAGAAATGGAAAAAGTGATGAAGAGAGATTTTTAAAGGTAAGTGTTCTAGAACTGTATTTTGAAAATTGATTAAATTTCTGGGGCTCTAACAAGATCAGCTACAAAATGTGGAAGGCCTTGTTCAAAAGACAGGAAGAAAGTATAAAGTTTTTCTTTAAAATACTTTTTTACTTACAAAATAATAAGGCGGTAATAGAGATTCATTACCAAAAGATAAACTTCAAAATTGTGAAAATGTATTATTTTGTCTCATATTGTATAACATTATAATTAATAATACTTTATTAATATGATATATTGATCAAACATAAAATTTGTCTGACTCACTTTTTTGCAGTTATCTATTAGTTCATTGAACTTTATACTTTTAGTATAAAATGTTAAAACTTTATTTCTAATTAAATACTTAAGTGATATCAGTTGTTCTTGGAAAATGCAATTCTCAAATAATTTTTTGATATTTTTTAATTTTGAGGGGTTTTTTGTATACATATTAAGAGTATTTTATAAGCTGTGAAAAACATTGGAATAAAGTATTTATTTTGGTACAGCTAAAATAAAAGATTCTCATGAAATTTTTTTTTCTAAAAAAAATTAACTCTTCATACCAATTTTGTATAATTCTGAATTAATTTTTAGATCTAAATTTTTCAATGACAGTTTAATATTTCCTCTGAGATTTTCTGTAACTTGAGGAGGCATTCAAGAAACTAAAAATGCATATAAATATATATGATTTAAAACACCTATGTATGCATTTTTATCACTGTATTTTCAATTATAAGGAAAATTTAATTTAAAAAATTCCCTTGTTAATAATTTGGTTTTTGAAGTTTTATTGAAAATGTGTTATTTTCCATTGAATGTGATCATCATTAAATTTAATTCAATTTCTAAGCCTGTAGCTATTTGCTTTGTAATATTACAGTACTTTACAAAACCAGATATTCTAAATTCTTAAAAATTTTTTAAAAACTTTCTGGTATTTATTACAATATCCATATACACACATTTATTTTTAACGTTTACTGAAAGTTGATGCCCTAAGTGCTGACAATTCTTATTCCAGCATCTCAGCTAGAGAATTAATATTTGTGCAGACATTCTAGGTACAGAGTTCAGGTACACATAGGCAAGCAGGCCTTTCTCCTTAAGGCTTGTTGCTGCCCACGAGTGGGCCCTCCCCTCTCTCCCACAGCCATGGTCATTTCTGCAGCTGGAATCACTGTTATTACTGTTACCACCACCTATCTGGGCCAGGTCTCAGCTTGCCAACCCTCAGGCCTCATGACCTATGGACTTCCCCAGGTATGTATGTGCTTGCTAGGACAAGAGCTGTGTGCACTGCTATTACTAAGTCACAGCAGTATCCTGCTGCTGAGCTATCAGCTCTGCTCATGTGCCTATTCTTTGTTTCACCAGACTGCACTTAAAACATAAGTCCAAAATAAAATTAAGAATATACAAAAGGTAAGAGCAGAACATTAAATCAAGTGTGGAGAACTTCTTATTACGTGGACTTGTGTGATAAGAAAGTATAAAGTTTTTTCTTTAAAATATTTTTTTTACTTACAAAATGTAAGAGGGGTAATAGAGATTCATTAGCAAAAAAGATAAACTTCAAAATTTAAAAATTTAATATTTTGTCTCATATTTATAATATTATAATTAATAATATCTTATTAAAGTATTATTAAGTTGGCCTTGGACTATTTTTATCTAAACCAAAAATGTAGATTTTCTTTTGGCCCAAACATCTGAACACTGATTCATTCTATATTCTCCTTGAAAATATTGATATGAAAAAAAAATGGTTCCCTCTGTCTTGTAAATATTAGAGGACAATGACTCATTAGTTCAAATCTTGCCCTCTAACTCAAACCACTTTGCAGCTTTTCACAATTAGCAAACATTTGCAATACCAGAGAAAGAATGCTAAATATTATGCTTTAATTCTGTTTTAAATTTATGAGAAACTTATCTATAAAATAGGTGTAAACATACTTTTGTATTTCGTGAATCTATTCTAATAGGAAAATTGGCAAAAATATTTTTATCTAATTCTTATTATCTTTATATTGAATAAAAAACACATTACCACATTACCATTGCAAAAATTCCTTTTCCCCTCTTCCTCCCCACTCCCGATCTGTTTTTTAACTTTTGGGAATCACTCTACACTTATGCTTTTAAATAATAAACATACATATATACAGTGTTTGCTTATAATTAAAGGTTTAGTATCTTTACAATTATTAAATATTGTATAATTTCATTAGAAACAAAATAACATACTACATTACCAAGGAAAATACTATACCCTTAGAAGGTTTCTTTTAAAAAAACTATTATTCAGCCTTTTACACCTCCATCCAAGTGATCTTAGATCTTGTCATAAAATCAAAATGTAGACAATAGTAGCTTTCTGAGGGCCAAGACACATTTCCTTTATTAATTTATATATTTACATTTTTTAGCTCCTGGAACATGACAATTGGGAATGTAAAGACAAACTAAAAAATACTTCTGTCCTCAAGAATTTACATTTTAATATATTGACAGAAAATGAGAGTTCAAAAGTAAACCTAACTGACCATAATTTTTCTATGGCAAGGTTATTTAAAAACTTGCCACATTTACAGATAATCAACTTCTTACGGGATATATACCTTACTTTGGTTTTTTAAGTGCATTGAGGTAGAAAAATTTAAAAACTTCAAATGTCAATGGTCTTTGTCACTTTTTGCTGTTGCTCTATTTTTTTTTTAATTATTTTCTTTCCTATCAAAGGCAGTGCTAAATATTCAGATACTACTTTCCCTACATTCAGCCCTATGTTAAGTATGGAATTGTATCAAACAGTTTAGTCATCCTGTATGCTTGAGCTGGAGAAGGTTTCTAAAACAAAGAAATGGCCCTGATGGTCTATGAGAGCCATGGCTAGTCCTGTGGCATTGTCACTTGAGTGTCTCTAAAGATGTAGGTGCTCCTACCTCTTTAATTTCCATCTCTAGGGTTAAAAGAAAGAAACAAGTCTAATGGTGAAGGCCAATAACATTTCAATTATATCATGTGAAGAAACCAAATGACCAATATCTGTGATAGATGGCTAATTATTCCCTTTCTATTTTTATACCCCTTTGCAAAGTGATTTGTAGCTCCTCTCATCAACAGGTGAATGTAATTTTTCTTTCATTTGAATCTGAATCAGGGATCATATTGTGACCTGCTTTGGAAAATGGAACACAGAGGAGGCAATGTGTTCACATTCCAAACCTGGGACTCAAAAAGCTTTGCATGCTTCAACTCTCTTGGAACTCTGCACTGCCAAGTGAATAAACCCAGGAAAGTATGGTGGAGAATGAGTGACCACGTGGTGAGAGGCTCCACTTTCCCCAGTCATTTCTGCTGAGCCATCATAGACTCATAGTCTTAGGTAGTCCACCGGTGATGCAGAAACACAACTGAACAATGTCAGACAGGGCTATCCCAGACCAAATCAACTGTCCAGTTGAGCTTCAAGTCTGCAAAAATCTGAACTAAATAAATTGTTATTTTAAGTCACTAAGTTTTGCGGTGGTTTTTCAATATAGCAAAAGAAAACTGATCATAATTTTATTACCTCATTTTAAAACTTCTTCTCTATCCTACCCTACATGCCTAGCCCAACTTTTTTCCCTCTGATCAATCACAGAAATACTGAATAGCAAGTAAGAATAGTTCTTACTAACAATGACTTCTCTCAGGATTTTTATAATCATAACTTCTCCTTTCCTTGTTGTAATATGTAGAATAAATCCTTTGGCAAAAACTAGAAAATGGAGATGTGGTACAAAATATTTAATAGGCAGTTTGGTATTAAAACTGACTCAACCATTTGTGTAATTGCCTACTTTTAAAATTCAGCCCAATGAATAGTATCACTTGCGATTTATTCTACATAATGTTAAATGCTACTAGAGTAAACAACTATTTTGGAAACATTTGATGGAACTATAGTCATATCAACAAATATTCATTAAAATTCTCCAAAATTCTTAAAAAATTTTATTGACATTTCACAATAATAAATAATAAAGATAAAAGTTAAAATAATTTTAATACTTTCAGTTTTATGTTAATAAGTACTTAAACAAAACATAAATATATTCTTTATCGTACCTTAAAATATTATATAATAGTTACTACTTGGCTATGTGCAAATATGAAAATTACTTTATTTTATAATTTCATGTCCCCCCTTGACTCTGAACCCCAAAATTACCCAAAATATTTTTACCATAGTCATTTTCTTAATCTATCTTTGTTATTCAGTAGTCTGATTAGTTTTTTAAATCTCTATAAATGTCTAATTTATGTTCTGTATCTCAGAAATTCTTTCTCTAACAGATATTTTCTTTCCTTCTTCCTGGTCCCAGGTACCATTATTTACCCAAGATATAGGCCTAACTTCTTCCTTATTCAATTTACTCATGGTAAGTACAGCATCTAGGGTCCAAAAATGTTTTATTTTAATTTAAAATTAGAAGAAAAAATGAATGTAATAATAATTAATGTTATATTATTAATATAGTCTGAATTATATTGATCTTTATACCAATATCATCATAAAATATAATTTTCATTATATTTTATTATTTTATTTTATATAAGAAGAAGAGGCCCATGAGGCCAAAAGTGCCTATGAGGTGAGGGAAGAGGAGCACATCTGAGAATTTACCTTTATGTTGGATCTCTCCTTCAAAGGTCAGAGATTCTTCTTCTTTGTAGGCAACACTTTTAACCATTTTGTGCTCCCAGCATCCAAATGATGACTCTCTGGGGAGTTTCTGATGTTCTGAATATGAGTGTCCTGTCAGAACACCTTCTTCACTACCACATCTTCCCAGAAACTTTACAGCCTCATGTTCCTCTCCTTTTTATTTCTCTTGTCCCAATAGCACATGTAGAGCTGGAAACAGTAGTACATAGTTAATTCTCCTATGAGACCTGATAACTTTCAGCTCCTCTACTTCACCTTTTATGCCCTTCTCTTCACAAAAACAATCATAGCAATGTGGCTTTGTTGGAACTTTCCTATGGATTATAAGGGCTTGGCTCCAGACATAAAATTTGTATAAACAAACAAATGAAGCATATGTTTTTGGTTACCCATGATAATAATTCAGGTCCCAGTGATAACCCCAGAGCAGTGAGAAAGTGCCTTAGTCAATACTCCCCATCTCCATTATATATATAATAATATATAATAAATATTATATAAATTTTCATCTCCATTATATATAAATAACACTTATATGTTATGTATTATTTAACACAAATAATAATATACGTAAAGTGCAAAAATAACATATAAGTAAATAAAAATTTACTTAGAGGGGAAAAAAACATATACTATTTGGATAAATTGTTTTTATTATTTCAAATTTCGTGCTGATATTTTTCTTGGACATTATAAAACAAAATACATTTTTACTGTCAGCACACAAAATGCCATTTTTTCATATTGTTATTACAGGCTGAATTATTCAATTAATTTATATGAAATAGGAACAGCTTGCTGATAAGATTAACTCCAAATGGATACAATATAAAAGATCTTTGAATTATTAAGATACAATATAAATATAAATATAAACAATATAAATATGTTGTTTTCAAAAGAAATATAGCTCATTTGAAGGTGCTAAATATAAAAGGCCAATATATAAAATAATAAAGCTTTCTAGAATTTGAGTGCATATAAAATATAAAGTAAACAGAATCCACATATATTTATATTGTAATTATTTTTATAAGGACATAAAAGGTTTAACCAAAAACAAGCTGAAAAGCCAAAAATTTAAGCTAAATCTATCTGATTCCAAATTTCATAATCTTTAAGTGATGACAATTATAACCTATGCTGCAACCTATTCTCCACCATCTCCCATGGTGGATATTGCTACCAATTGTGACTATTTTCAGCCAAGCCTGGATGTGGTCTCCAAAGATTTCTCAATACAGAAATTCAGAAAGTCAATTATAAGCAGTTCATGCAAACTGAGAAATTCTTTGCAATGTCTCCCAAATATCTTCAGCCAATGTACACTTTATCTAGTTTTGTCTGATAAGATATTTTTTAAAGATCCCTCAGTGTAATACATTTTTATTTTTCTTTCCCTCAATCTTTCCACCATTAAGACAAACCCATGGAATTTATTTTCCTAAGGAAGACTGAGACAGGTAAGCTTCTAAAACAAACAAACAAAACTCCATAGAAGGGGGGTAGAAAGAAAGGATGATGTAATATAAAGAAAGTTCCAAACAGGAAGATATACAGCAAAGGGAGAAAATTTCTCATTGGAGAGGAGATTTGTATGGCCCCTTACCATGGTGAAGATGCTACCTGAGTCAATGAGAAAAATCTAGTGCCTCAATCTCTAAGCTGATTAAGACTGTGCCCCAGGACATACGCTCCTCCCCAACAATTTACAGATGCCATGCAGGAGGCTTTATGTGTCCTGGAGAGGAAACATGAAGGTAGTAAGAGTTTCTAGATCCCAGGACTCAGGGCTCTGAGCGGGGAAGCCTCATAGTTCAGTTTATAAAGTACTTCTGATACTAAGTAAAAAAAAAAAAATAAAAAAATATATATATATATATATATATATATATATATATATATATATATGGGATAAAGCTTAATTTTTAAATGTCCAGTGCCATAATTCCTAGTATTGTAAAAAATTTAACATTTTATTGTGAGAAAAAAAGATAGAGAACCATCATTAAGATTACGGACACAAGAACTTATTGTATACACACATCTCCTCATGATTTACTTTGATATCTCAAGTAATATGTTTCTTGGCTCCTTTGCCTACCTATAAGTTATGAATGTAACTTGAGATGAAAATAATGCTGATATTTTTGGTGCTTATTATGTGCTGAGTTCTCTTCTAAGGGCTTACTTACTATGTGATATTTCATTTAATTCTAACAAACTTTTTAGGCATACATTTTTTTCCCACTTAAAGAGATGAAGAGTCTGAGGCACAAAGGACTTAAACAGTTATCCAAAGACTACACAACTTGTTGTAGTGACAGAGTTACGGTTCAAACCTAGAGAATATGATACAAGAGCTCTGCATAACAGATTTTCTGCATAACAGGTTATTTCTATGACTAACCTATTGTATTAGAATACAGGGAAGATAGCTGCAGCTTTTGAATCTTTAGAAAACCAATGATCTAAACATAAATAGGGTGTCTGATTGTCTATGGCTGAAGACTGATTATAACACAAACTGATAGATTTTTGTAACCTGCAGCCATTTAACTGATTCTCTAATATGTCAGGTCAACTTTACCATGATCAGCAACAGATATATTACACTCTATGATAGTCACAATGTTTCTTCCTTCAATGTTGACCAAGTTTGCCTCAGATGTTATATATACATAATTTTTTTAAAAACAAAGAGTTAATATTCTGTTTCAAAAAAGAAGAGAGGAGGTTGCTGGAAGAAGATGATGGACTAGGTAAAAGCAGGGTTTGCTTCCTCTCAGATCAGCACTGAGATTACAACCAAATTATAAAATAATCAACATGGAGAATCACCTGAAGTCCAGCTGATCATAACATGTATGTCTGATAATATAAAGAAGGAGCTACATTGAAGCTGGTAGGAGAGGCAAAGCCTCAAAGCAGGCTGGACCTGCACCTGCAGGTGGTGAAGGAATATCAGGCCTGAGAAGAAGGCTGTAGAGGCAACTCTGAAGAAGAGAAGGGTCCTAGCCTCATTGGGGAGTTCTCCAGCCCAGGGTCCCAGCCCAGGGAAGAGGAATTTCCCAAAACTCTGATTGTAAAAACCAGAGGGGATTCTGGCAATCTGGCTGAGTCAAAAGAGGATTCTGGCCATCTGGGTGAGACGCCCCTTTGAAGGCCCACACACAGGTTTTCTCCCCTGCAGACACTCACCCAGGCACCAGTGGTGGGTCAGTGGCTCACATAAGGTTCATACAGGTAAAGACTGCATTACCTGATGCCAGAATGAGGGCTGGACAAGCAGCCACCATTGTGTCTTAGTCAGGCCCACTACGGGGCAATCTACAGACCATGCCAGCTTGCTTGTGCATACCCCTCCCACAGGGCTATTTGGAAGCTGCACTGGCCTGAGATCAGTTCACCCCACCCAACCTGCATATTGCCCAGGGCTTTTGTTGCCAGGTAACTGCCACATCCTGCACATTTTCAGGGCCAAACATTTGTAGCTGACAGCCAGTGCTGTGAGCATGCATTTTGGAAACAGTTTTGGACAAATTACTGCTGCCAACATGAATTTGGGCAGATTGCAAGAATAGTGGGCCAGTCCCTAATAGCAGATGGTCTCGCTGTCATCTGAGACTTTTGTTGGAATGCGCAAATGGTTACCGAAGTTGCCGCAAGACTGAGGTTGTATTGATTGATAGCGAATGTCTCCCTGAGATCCTACAGCACTCAGCCCACAAATTAACCCAGGCGGCCATTGACAGACAACCATCACCCTGCCCCTCACCTGGGTCTCTCATTCTGCACAAGCAATAAATTTTGGCTAGCACAGCGCTGGCACTGCAGGGAAATCAGTCTCAGGTAGACCTCTGCTGCCTCCAAGAGCTGCAATATCACGTGGTAGGATCACAGGGGTCGGTGGGACCATCCCAGATGGCAAGGGGGTCTTGCTGTGATCTGTGACTACAGTGGGAACACATGGGCATAGAAGTTGCAGTAAAACTGAGTCTCAGTTCCAGAGACTTATGAGCAATTGGCAGGCAGTGTCAGGCCCTGAAGAGCTCTGTCCTTCTGCTAAACTGCTCAGGGATAGGGGATGACTGGACCACAGCCTACAGTGTTGTCTTTTCCATTTACCTATAAACCCAGCATAGACAACAACCATCTGTGAATTGCTTTGTAGCTCACACCAGGTGCCCCTGAGCAATCAAGACAGTGAATGACCTTGGCCTACTGGGGAGTCCCTCCCAAGGGACCACAAAACCAATGTACCCAGATGCTGGCACTAGATGGCAACAGAGCAACTACTGACTAGGTCTATAAGCGGTACACGTAAAGGGTGGTCTCAACAAATACACAACCCTCTAGGGTAAATCTCACTCAGTGGGTTCAGACCCACAAAGCAACTCATACCCTGTGGGCACAGCTAATTTCCACAGTCAACCTGAATGTTAACCCCATTCACTGATGCACGAACATCAATAAAGGCTTAGCTACAACAGAAGATCACACACAACCCACACAAAGATCACAGCCAGAGCCCCCAGCACAGGGAATGGAAGAGACCGTGCCACTGGGCCATACAAGCCACTGGGCCATACAAGACACCTTCCACATAAGGTCATCTGGCCAAGACTGAAAGACAAAACAAATATTCATAACACATAGAAACAAACACAAAGAGGCTACACAAATGAGAAAACAAAGAAACATGTCACAAATGAAATAATAGGAGAAAACTCTAGAAAATAAGATAAATAAAATGGAGGCAAGCAACCTATCAGAGACAGAGTTCAAAATAATGCTAATAAGGATGCTCAAGGAAATTAGGGTGATAATGGATGAGCTCAATGAGAACCTCAACGGAGAGATAGTAAGCATAACAAAAGACCATAGAAACCATTAAAAAGAACCAGACAGAAATGAAGAATACAATAATTGAAATGAAGAATACACTAGAAGGATTCAACAGTAGATTGGAGGAAGCAGAAGACTGAATCAGTGAATTGAAAGACAAGATAGCAGAAAACACCGATCAGAACTGCAAAAAGAAAAAAAGAATTAAAAAAACGAGGACAGTTTAAGAAACCTCTGGGATGACATGAAGTGTGACAATACACACATCATAGAAGTGACTGAAGAAGAAGAGAGAGAGCAAGGGATTGAGAATCTATTTGAAGAAATAATGACAGAAATCTTCAGTAACCTGGTAAAGGAATTGAACATGCAAGTTCAGAAATAACAAAGAGTTCCAAACAAGAGGAATTCAAACAAACCCATACCAAGACACATCATAATTAAAATACTAAAGGTCAAAGACAAAGAAAGATTCTTAAAAGCAACAAGAGAAAGGCAATTAGTTACTTACAAGGGTGCCCCCATAAGAATGTCTACTGATTTTCAACAGAAACTTTGTAGGCCAGAAGGGAAAGACAAGAAATATTCAAAGTTATGAAAAACAAGAATCTATAACCATGAATACTCTAGCCAGCAAGTCTTTTGATTAAAATGGAAGGTGAGATAAAGAGCTTCCCAGACATGGAAAAGTTTAAGGAATTTAATACCAAGAACCCAGTATTAAAAGAAATATTAAAGGGACTTCTGTAAAGAAAAGAATGGGTAAAAAGAAAAGAAAAGAAAAGAAAAAACAGATGCAACTAATAAGATGGTAGTAACGATGTACCTATCAACAATCACTTTAACTGTAAATGGATTAAAAGGTCCAATCAAAAGACATAAAGTAGCAAATGGATAAAAAACAAGACCCATGCATATGCTGTCTACAAGAGACCCACTTCAGATCAAATGACATTCACAGACTGAAAGTAGAGGAATGGAAAAAGATATTTCATGCAATGGAAATGAAAAAAAAAAAAAGCCAAGGTAGGAATACTAATATCATATATAATAGACTTTAAAACAAAGGCTATAATAACAGGACATTACATAATAATAAAAGGATCAATAAATCAAGAGGACATAGCCCTAGTAAACATATATGCATCCAACACAGGAGCACCTAAATACATAAAGTAATTATTGAATGATGTAAAAGGAGAGATCAACAGTAATACACTCATAGTAGGAGAATTTAACAACTCATTGAAAACAACGGGCAGATCATCCAGACACAAAATCAACAAGGAAACCATGGGCCTAAAAGACACACTAGCTGGATGGATTTAATTGATATTTTCAGAGCAATTCACCCCAAAGCAGCAAAAATATACATTCTTCTCAAGTACACATGGAACATTTTCAAGGATAGACCACATGTTAGGACACAAATCGAGTCTCAGTAAATTTAAGAAGATTGAAGTCATATCAACCGTCTTCTCTGATCACAATGGTATGAAATTAGATATCAACTACAAGGAAAAAACTGTAAAATACACAAACACATGGAGACTAAATAACATGCTACTAGACAATGAATGGGTTAACAATGATAACAAGGAAAACATCAAATATCTAGAGACAAAATAAAAACACAATGACTCAAAATCTATGGGACACAGAAAAAGCAGTCCTAAGAGGGAAATTCATAGCAATACATGCCCACATCAAGAAACAAGAAAAAACTCAAATAAACAATCCAACCTCACACTTAAAGGAACTAGAAAAAGAACAGTAAAAATGGCCCAAAGTGAGCAGAAGGATGAAAAGTAATAAAGATCAGAGCGGAAATAAACAAAATAGAGTCTAGAAAAATAATACAAAAGATTAATGAAACCAAGAGCTGGTTCTTTGAATGGATAAACAAGATTGGCAAACCCTTAACCAGACTCAACAAAGAAAAAAAGAGAGAGGACTCAAATAAATAAAGTCAGAAATGAAAGAGGAGAAATAACTATGGACTCCACAGAAATACAAAGAATCATAAGAAAACACTAAGAGCAATTATATTCCAACAAATTGGATGACATGGAAGAAATGGATACATTCCTAGAAACATACAATCTCCCAAGACTGAGTCAAGAAAAAAAAAAAAAAAAACAGAAAATCTGAACTGACCAATTGCCACCAGCAAAATTGAATTGGTAAGCAAAAACCTCCCAGAAAACAAAAGTCCTGGATCAGATGGCTTCATAGGCAATTTTACCAAACATTCAAAGAAGAATTAACACCTATTCTTCTCAAGCTATTCCAAAAAATTCAAGAAGAGGGAGGGCTCACTAACTCCTTTTATGAGGCCACCATTACCTTGAATTCAAAACCAGGCAAAGACCTTACAGAAAAAGAAAAAGAAAACTATAGGCCGATATCTCTTATGAATATTGATGCAAAAATCCTCAACAAAATATTAGCAAACCGATTCAGCAATACATTAAAAATATCACACACCATGATCAAGTTGGATTTATTCCTGGGATGCAAGGTTGGGTCGATACCCACAAATCAATTAATGTGATAGCCACTTTAACAAATCGAAAGATAAAAACTATATTATCATATCAATAGATGCAAAAAAAAGCATTTGATAAAATCCAGCATCCATTTATGATAAAAACTCTCAGCAAAGTGGGAATAGAGAAAACCTATCTCAACATAGTAAAGGCCATGTATGACAAACCTACAGCTAACATCATACTCAATGGGGAAAGGCTAAAAGCATTTTCCTCAAGATCAGGAACAAGACAAGATGCCCACTTTCACTACTCCCCTTCAACATTGTATTGGAAGTCTTAGCCACAGCAATAAGACAAGAAAGAGAAATAAAGGGCATCCAAATTGGAAAGAAAGAAGTAAAACTCTTGTTATATGCAGATTACATGATAGTATATATAGACGACCCTA
Source organism: Eonycteris spelaea (assembly GCA_003508835.1). Lineage (NCBI taxonomy): Eukaryota > Metazoa > Chordata > Mammalia > Chiroptera > Pteropodidae > Eonycteris > Eonycteris spelaea. The sequence goes on along the minus strand of PUFA01000286.1, from coordinate 1,339,268 downwards.
AACATTCCAACAAAAACCCGTTAGAATTGATTAATGAATTCAGTAAAGTAGCAGGATACAAAATAAATATTCAGAAGTGTCAGGGGCATTTTTTACACCAATGATGAACTTTTGGAAAGAGAATTTAAGAAAATAACCCCATTTATAATTGCATTGAAAACTATAAAATACCTGGGAATCAAATTAACCAAGGAGGTAAAAACCCTGTTCTCAGAAAACTATGTCATTGAAAAAAGAAATTGAAGCCGATACAAATAAATAGAAGAATATACCGTGCTCATGGCAGGTGGAACTAATATCGTTAAAATATCCATTCTACTCAAAGCAATGTATAGATTCAGTACAATCCCTATCAAAATACCATTGGCATTTTTTTCAGAGAGCTAAAACAAATAATCCTAAAATTTATATGGAGACATAGAAAACCCTGAGTAGCCTCCGCAATCTTGAGAAGAAGAACAAAGTTGAAAGCATCACACTGCCTGATATTAAACTATACTACAAGCCTACAGTTATCAAAGCAGCATGGTATTGGCATAAAAACAGATACATTAATCAATGGAACAGAACAGAGAACTCAGAAATAAATCCATGCTCACTTAACATATGACAAAAGAGGTAAGAACACACAATGGAGTAAAGACAGTCTATTCAATAAATAGTGTTAGGAAAATTGGACAGATAAATGCAAAAAACAAAAACAAAAAGAAAAAAAAGAAACTGGACCACCTTCCTACACCATGTACAATAGACTCAAATTGGATTAAAGACTTAAATGTAAGACTCAAAACCATAAAACTTCTAGAAGGAAACATAGGCAGTAAACTCTCTGATATTGCTAACAGTAATTTCTTTTCAGATATGTCTCCTCAGGCAAGGGAAACAAAAGAAAAAATAAATAAATGGGACTACATCAAACTAAAAAGTTTTTGTACAGCAAGGGAAATCATCAATAAAACAAAAAGACAATTAAGTCTTTGGGAAAAGATATTCGCTAATGATACATCTGATAAAGGGTTAATGTCCAAAATTTATAAAGAACTTATACAATTCAACGACAAAAGCAAACAAATATTCCAATTAAGAAAAGAGCAGAAGACCTGAACAAATACCTCTCCAAAGAGGAAATACAGATGGCTAATAAACAGAAAAGATGCTCAAGGTCGCTAATTATCAGAGAAAAGCAAATTAAAAGCATAATGAGATGTCACCTCACACCTGTCGGAATGGCTATCATCAACAAAGCAAAAAACAGCAAGTGTAGAAGGGGATGTTGAAAAAAGGGAACCCCCCCATACATTGCTGGTGAGATTGCAAATTGGTATAACCTCTATGGAAAACAGTATGGAGGTTTCTCAAAAAATTAAAAATGGATATACCTTTCAACCCAGCAATCGCACTTCTGGTATTTATCTTAGGAAAACTGAAACAATAATTCATAAAGATCTATGCACTCCAATATTCATAGTAGCACAATTAACAATAGTCAAGATATGGAAGCAATCTAAATGCACATCAACAGACGATTGGATAAAGAAATTGTGGTTCATATATACGATGAAATATTACTCAGCCATTAAAAAAATGAAATCCTATCATTTGCAAAAACATGGATAGACCTAGGGGTTATTAGGCCAAGTGAAATAGTCAGAGAGAAGATAAATACCATATGATTTCACCTATATGCAGTATCTAAGGAACAAAAATAACAAACTAATCAAAAACAGACTCACAGATACAGTGGACAATTTGGTGACAGACAGAGGGAGGGGTTTGTGGAACTGGGAGAAGGGGGTGAAAGGTTTAAAAAATATAAATTAGTAGTTGATAGTTGGGCACAGGCATGAGGAACACAGCAGAGGGAAGGCAGTTAACATTAAAATGATGGCTAAGTGGAGGGCCAGGGGAGGGAAGGAACAACTGGAGGAATCATTTTATGAATAATATAGATGTCTAACCAATGTACTATATACTTGAAACTAACAATGTACTATATACTTGAAAAATAAATAAGTTTATAAAAGTATATGAAGATCAGAAGAGGAAGTTTCTAATTTCATAAAGTCAAAATTAAGGGAGACAAAGTGTTTTAAAATATATAAACAGAATCATCAGAAAAACACTATTTCTTATAATTAACATTTCCATATTATTCTCACACCACTAAATGTTTTTGAGCATTTTTTCTTACCTCTTACAAGATGTTTAACTGGGGAACATGGCAATTCAGAATGAAGGCTACAGTTCATGACCTCTTGAATAGGAAGATGTGACCATGTACCCAAGATGGCCAATGAGATGTGAATAGAAATATACTGCAGCTTTCCCTTTCTGATTAACTCCACTCATTTTAGACAGCTGCTTGTAACTGGAATGGGATGCTTAAGTTCTATTTCCTATTATGATTAGGAAGGCCATAGCCTAGTGCTGCGGCCAGTCCCCAAATGGTCCATGGCCTATAAGGATCTGGGTTGCACAGAGGAAGGTGAGTGGCAGGTGAGCGAGCAAAGCTTCATCTGTATTTGCAGCCACTCCCCAGCACTAGCATCACTGCCTCAGCTCTACCTTAGATTGTCAGGTGTTTGATTCTCATAGGAGTGGCACCCCCTATTATGAACTGTGCATGTGCAGGATCTAGGTTGGATGTTCATTATGAGAATCTAATGCTTGATGATCTGAGGTAGAGCTGAAGAGGTGATGTTAGCCTTGGCGAAAGCAAATACAGACTGACATTAGCGGAGAGATTTGACTGTACAGAGACCATAATAAATCAATTGCTTGCAGAATCATATGAAAACTCTATAGTGAGTGGCAAGTGACAATTAAGCTGCATCTGGTGGTAGGCTTTAAGTCAGAACCCAACACTTATTTTAGTCTGTGCATGGCTCACCTGTTATTTTATTTATCACTTCTGTCTGTGCCTCTTTCCCGCATTGTGCACTTGTCTCAGTTACAGTTTTGGTAAGCCCACAAGCTAACCTTAGCCAAAATGAGTAAAAATTAAACATCATTAGAGAGTTTCTTTGAAAAGGGAGAAAGACTCAATGAGGAGACAGAAGAAGATTCTAAGACTGTCAGCAAAACAAACAAACAAACAAACAAACAAACAAAACAAAAAAAACTGCATTTAAAGGAAAATGCCATAAGTCCTACTTAAATTATGTGTACATTGCAACAGAGATTCACATTCTCCAAGCCCACTTTGTATAATATGTGGTGACCAGCTATCCAACGAAGCCATGAAACCTTCAAAATTGCTTCACCACATGGGAACTAAGCACCCTGCATTCAAAGACAAGGCTTTGGAGTTTGTCAAAAGAAAAAAAAAAATGTGAACATGAAGAACAGAAGAAATTATTGAAAGCCACCACTTCATCAATGTTTCTTCACTGAGAACATCATTCTTAGTGGCTAATCATATTACTAAAGCTAAGAAGCCCTTTACTAATGGTGAAGGGTTGATCCTGCCTGCTGCTAAGGACATTTGTCGTGAACTTTTAGGCGAGGCTGCAGTTCAGAAGGTAACACATGTTCCTCTTTCAGCTAGCACCATAACTAGACAAACTGATGAAATAGCAGAGGATATTGAGGCACAATTGTTAGAGTGGATTAATGAGTCACCATGGTAGGCAATTCAGGTTGACAAGTTTACTGATGTTGACAGGCAACCGTGTTTGTTTTGTGTGATCCATTTTTCAGGAGGACGGTCATGAGGATATGTTATGTGCACTTTTGTTGCCAACCTACATCACAGCTGTGGAACTATTCAAGACTTTGAATGATCACATATCAAGAAATCTGAATTGGTTATTTTGTGTCAGTATATGCACGTACAGAGCAGCTGCGATAAATGGGCAGCACTCTGGTTTCATTATTCTGGTCAAAGAGGTCACTTCTGAATGTGAATCTATGCACCGTGTCATCCATAGAGAAATGCTGGCTAGCTGAAAACTGACACCTGAACTTAATAACCTTTCTAAGGATGTGATTAAAATTATCAAGCACGTTAAAGTACATGCCCTTAACTCACGTCTGTCGTGCCCCTCTGTGAAGAGATGGACTCAGAGCACACATGTCTTTTCTCATACACAGAAGTGAGATGACTTTCTAAAGGTAGATCACTGGCCAGATTTTTTTTTTTTTTGAGTTACCAGAGTCACTCCAGAGACTTCTTTTTAAAAACAAAAACAGTCGCCACTGGTGGCATATTTCAGTGACACAGAATAGGTTGCAAAACTTGCTTGTGTGACCTATTCGACCTGTGTAACCAACTCAATCTGTCATTTCAGGGGAGAACACCAACTGTTTTCAAGTTAGCAGATACAGTGGCTGCATTCAAAGCCAAATTGGAATTATGGGGTGAGGAGGGAACATTCGGATTTTTAATATGTTTCAAACATTAGCAGTAATTTTGAGAGACAGAACCAGGGACTTCTTTCTCCCAGCTGGTGCATAATCACTTATCTCAGCTTTCAGAAAAGCTGGCTCATTACCTCCCAGCCACAAAAGACACTTGAATGTGGAAGGAATAGATCCATGATATATTTATAAATAAGCTGGGTGAATCGACTTTGCCCATGCTAGAAGAGAATCAACTGCTTGAGATTGTAATTGACAGTGGCCTTAAAAGTATGTCTGAGGCAACTTCAAATCTCCATAAATTCTGTATTAAAGTCAAGGCTGAATACCCTGAGATTGCCACAAAAGTACTGAAAAGCTTGTTTCAATTTCCAACATCCTATCTTTGTGAAGCAGAGTTTTTTCTGCAATGGTAGCAACCAAAATTACAGAGTAGACTGGACATAAGCAACAAACTGGACATAAGCAACAAGATTACAGAGTAGACTGGACATAAGCAACAAACTTCAGGTGTCACTGTCTCCCATCACCCCCAGATGGGACCATGTAGTTGCAGGAAAACAAGCTCAGAGCTCCCGCTAATTCTGCATTACAGTGAGTTGTATAATTATTTCATTATATATTGCAATGTAATAATAATAGAAATAAAGTGCACAATATATATGATGCACTTGAATCATCCTGAAACCATCCCCCACACCTTGGTCTGTGGAAAAATTGTCTTCCACAAAACCTGTTCCTGATGCCAAGAGGGTTGGGGACCACTGGCCTAGGGTTTGTGGTATAGAAAGCTGGGAGAAGCCTGGGTCCCTTAGAAATTTTTTAAGCAATGATATGGCGTCATACCTGGGTTGGCTACACCCAAGACTATTTTATTCCCCCTTAGTTAGTTTTTAGGCCAAAATTTACTTGGAGTGAAATGTACAGACAGGTATAACATTTGAAGAGTTTTATTTAATAATATTTTTATTTTTTAATTATAGTGTCATACAGTATTAGTTTCAAATATAAAACATAGTAATTAGAGATCTATATAACTCACAAATGATCACCCATGTAAATCTAGTACCCATTAGTCCCCATAAATATTTATTACAATATTATTGACTATATTCCTTACACTGTATTTTATATCTGAGTTTGTTTCTTTTGTTGTTGTTGGTTGTTTATTTTGTTCTTCAGATTCCATATGTATGTGAAATCATACAGCATATTTCCTTTTCTATCTGACTTATTCCATTCAATGCAATACTCAATAGGTCCATCATACAATATCTTTTTCCATGCTTTTACTTTTAGTCTGTGTCTGTCTTTCGATCTGAAGTGAGTCTCTTGTAGGAAGCATGTGTAATGGTCCTGTTTTTTTCATCCATTTCTTTGATTGGAGCACTTAAATCTTTTTCCATTTGAAGTACTTTTTGATAGATATGTAGTAATTGGCATTCTTTATTCATGTTTTTGATACATATATTTTTCTTCTTAAAGAATTTTCTTGAAAATTTCCTGTAATACTAGCTTGGTGGTGATGATCTCCTTTAGCTTTTTTCTTGTTTGAGAAGCTCTTTATTTCTCCTGTGGCTCTAAATAACAGCTCTTCTGGATAAAGTAATCTTGGTTGAAGATCCTGGGTTTTCATCACTTTAAATATTTTGTGCCAAACCCTTCTGCCCTGCAAAGTTTCTTTTAAAGAAATCAGCTGCCAGTCATATGGGAGGTCTCTTGTAGGTAGGTAACTAACCGCTTTTCTCTTGCTGCTTTTAAGATTCTCTCTTTGTCTTTATCCTTTGTCATTTTAATTATGATGTGTCTTGGTGTGGACCTTTTTGGATTCATCTTGTTTGGGACTCTACACTTCCTTGGGTTGTATGTCTATTTCCTTCACCAGGTTAGGAAAGTTTTTCATCATTATTTCTTCAAATAGGTTTTCAAGTTCTTTTTCTGTCTCTTCCTTCTGGTACCCCTATGACGCAAATGTTGTTATGCTCTATGATATCAAAAAGCCTCCTTAAATTATCTTCATATTTTGGATTCTTTTTCTTGATGCTGTTCTGATTGACTATCTTCTGCTACTCTTTCCTCTATATCAGTTATTCGATCCTCCTCTTCATTTACTCTGTTGCTTCCCTCTAAAGTACTCTTCGTCTCAGATAATGTGTTCTTCATTTCTGCCTGGTTCCCTTTTATAATTTCCATCTCCATTTTTATGTTTTCTATCTCTTTGTTAGAGTTCTCACTGAGTTCATCTACTCTTCCCCTAAGTTTATTGAGCATCTTTATAACCAGTGTTTTGAACTCTGCATCTAGTAGCTTGCTTGACTCCATATTTCCTGAATCTCTGTTCTGTTCTTTCATGTAGGACATGCTTCTTTGTCTCCCCATTTTGGCTATCTTTCTGTGCCTATTTCTATGTACTAAGCAAAGCTCCTAAGTCTCTCAGTCTTATTAGCATGGTTTTGTGTAGTAGGTGACTAGTGGCACAGTCCTAAGAGTGGTCTGCTGCAGGCCAAGTTTAGCCTTAGCCTATGCCCCTTTGGGGCCACCTGGTAAGAGTCAGCAAACAACCCACAGATGGTTGCCACCTGTGTTGTGCTTATAACTGCCTGAAGAGGCCATTCCAGAAACCAAGACAACCTTCCACCAGTGCGGGGCTTAGAGCTGCTTAGCAAGGGGCACAGGACATGCCAAGGACACCACTGGATGTGGCTTGGGAATGGCCACAAGTTGGGAGGAGTAGAATTTTAGGAAATTCTCTGGGTGGTGTGACCTCTGTTATCCAGTTTGATGATGTCACAGCTATGCTGGCGCCTGCATCTGCACTCTGGGGGGCAGGGGAAGGGCTCAATAAAAGAATAATGGATACTACCAACACTTCTGCTTGGGAAAAAGCCTCCTCTTCAGCCCTTTCTCAGAAGCCTGAAAACTCTGTGTCCCCCATATGTCCCTGGCGCAGCCAGAGCAGCCACCCCAAGTCTGTCACTGTGAAAGTCTAGTCCCAGTTTCTTTAAGAAGAACATTTGCACCTGCCAGATGCAGCTACAGTAGCCTCTGTCTCACTCAGTCAATGTGGGAACAGGGAGCCTCACATCTCTGACACCTTGTACCAGTCCAATCTGATTTCTTATTTCTCTTCCTAGTTGTTAGGGCTTCTGTTCATCCACACCCCAGGTGACTCTGCTTGCTGTTTGCTCCATGTTTTCATCACAATTTAGGTGTGGTCACAAAAGGGGAGGTACAAAGACTCTGCTTTCTATGCCATCTTGACCAGTCTCCCAAGATTTCTTTTTAATGAGAAAAACATTCCCATATATTGTAACTCAAAGAACAAAAATCTAGAAAGTCCTAAAAATTTCATTGTACCTACAGAAATATAAAATAATCTAATGCTGTAACTATTAAAGTAAAATAGATAAGCTAATAAAAAGATATATATAATGCCAAAATTTGTTTATTCAGTGATTTTTATAATAATTTTAATCTTTAATTATTTTTATTGTGTACTATGTCATTATAGAATAAAGGACAAAAAACATGCATGCGTAGTTTTAAAAATTATAATAAAATGAGCACCTATAGGTTTACAACTGAAACAAATAAATAGAGTGAGTACTATCAGTATTTCTTTGAAGGTTTATATGCTTCTTCCTCATACATTATGCTCCTCTCTCTACACTGCAGAATTAATCTTTCCTGTCTTTGTGGTAATCAATCAACTCCATTTCCTGCAATGTATTGTTCTCCCCAAATAACGTCAGAAAAGTTTGTTTACATTTGTTGTTTTTATCCTGACATAAATAGAATTATGCCAATCCTTTATTTTTAATACTGAAAGACAAAAACCCACATAATTGACTAATTAATTCAAGTTTGAAATTTTCACTGAATATTTTGGCACCATAGAGCTACCACAAGTTTTTCCAAGGATTAATAAGTCCTAAGATCCTTCCAGTTTCAACATTCTTAAGTAATAGTTATTGATGAACATGAACAACTCCTGATGCGCACTTTGGACCATAATAAATGATTTTGATTTGAATCATTTAAATTTAAACTGTAGATATGATGTAAAACATGAGCATATTTCTCAAAATGTTTCATAACTATACCGTATATTCTATTTTTTCTTCTTTTTGAACTAAAAGATGCATAGTTATAATCACATTTATATTTAAATACAGAAATATTTCTTTCCCTGTCATTATAGAAATACTGGCTTTGTGTATTTATTAATAGTTTCAGGAGCCAAAAATATTACAAAACAAAATTATTGCTATTTAGTCAGTCTTATTCTGCTAAGATAATACATTTCTGTTAGGTCATTATTTTTTCCTGATTTTTGCCCCTACTTGGTTGCCTAATTAAAGGAGAGTAACATTGGTTCTCAAATCAACATATTACTGAGATTTCTTAGATGCACAATACTATAAATACACATATGTATGAATATCTAATTTGTATCAAGTTATATCTTTTTTGTTGTAATGAGGCAGGAGTGGCAATTGCTTAGGAAACAACTTGTTTTTACTAAAATTAGCATATTTTTGGCAACTTATTTTGTAATGTTAATAATTATCATTATTTTGACAATGGGGTATTTAATTTCCATATTTTACATTTGGTAGTGTTATGTAAGCAACTGACTCTTGAACAGTAATCCAAAAACTTAATGTGGTTTCAATATCACAGAAGACTTAGAAAAAGTAAATTAAATGAATATGAGACCTAAATAAATAAGCATATGAATCAATAATAAATATAATTTATTTATTAAAATATTGATAAAGCAAGGCATCTCATTCTATATTGATACTTTATTAAAATTTGTTCTATTTATAGTGATTACTAAAATATCCTCTCTCCTTTTTTTAAATTTTATTAGTTTCAAGTATGTAGTACATTGGCTAGACATTTATATAGTTTATAAAAACAATTTCTCTGATAGCTCTTTCTCTCCTTTGGCCTACGTCCACACTGGTTTATTTATTCACATCTGATTTAAAAACAACGCATTAATGCTAATCACATTCCCTGCGCTGTGCTCCCCATCCCCATGACCATCTATCAACTTCTAATTTGTACTTTAACCCTTCACCCCCTTCTCCCTGCCCCTCAGTACCCCTCCCCTCCAACCATCACCAGATTGTCCTCTATATTTGTGAGGCTGTTTTTTATTAGTTTGTTCTTTTTGTTCCTTAGATTCTGCATACACATGAAATCATATGGGATTAATCTTTCTCTGTCTGACTTATTTCACTCAGTGTAATAATCTTTAGGTCCATCCATGTCATTACAAATGGCAGGATTTCATTTTTTTAATACTGGAGTGATAATATTCCATTGTATATATGAACAATAACTTCTTTACCCAATTATCTATCGATGGGCATTTAGGTTGTTTCCATATCTTGGTTATTGTAAATTGTGCTTCTTTGAACATAGGGGTGCACAGATCTTTACGAATTATTGTTTGGTTTTCTTTGGATAAATACACAGAAGTGCAATTGCTGGGTCAAAAGGTATATCCAAGCTAGAATATATTGTTCTCCATAGTGGCTTTATCAACTTGCAATCCCACCAACAGTGTATGAGAGTTCCCTTTTCTCCACATACTCGCCAACATTTCTTGTTCTTTGATTTATTGATGATAGCCATTTTGATAGGTGTGAAGTGATATTTCGCTGTGGTTTTAATTTGCATTTCCCTGATGAGTAGTGACTCTGAGCATCTTTTCATTTGTCTATTGGCTATCTGTGTTTCCTCTTTGGTGAAATATCTGTTTCGGTATTCTGCCCATTTTTTTAATTGGATTGTTTGTTTTCTCATTGTTGAGATGTATGAGTTTATATATATTGGATATTAACCTCTTATCAGATGTATCATAAGTGAATTTATTCTCCCATTCACTCAGCTGTCTTTTTGTTTTGATGCTGGTGTCCTTTGCTATGCAAAAACTTTTAGTTTGATGTAGTCCCATTTGTTTATTTTTTCTTTGTTTCCCTTGCCTGAGGAGACATATCTGAAAAGAAATTACTGTTAGCAATATCAGAGAGTTTACTGCCTATGTTTCCTTCTAGAAGTTTTATGGTTTTGAGTCTTACATTTAAGTCTTTAATCCAATTTGAGTCTATTGTACATGGTGTAAGAAGGTGGTCCAGTTCTTTTTTTTTTCTTTTTGTTTTTGTTTTTTGCATTTATCTGTCCAATTTTCCTAACACTATTTATTGAATAGACTGTCTTTACTCCATTGTGTGTTCTTACCTCTTTTGTCATATGTTAAGTGAGCATGGATTTATTTCTGAGTTCTCTGTTCTGTTCCATTGATTAATGTATCTGTTTTTATGCCAATACCATGCTGCTTTGATAACTGTAGGCTTGTAGTATAGTTTAATATCAGGCAGTGTGATGCTTTCAACTTTGTTCTTCTTCTCAAGATTGCGGAGGCTACTCAGGGTTTTCTATGTCTCCATATAAATTTTAGGATTATTTGTTTTAGCTCTCTGAAAAAATGCCAATGGTATTTTGATAGGGATTGTACTGAATCTATACATTGCTTTGAGTAGAATGGATATTTAACGATATTAGTTCCACCTGCCATGAGCACGGTATATTCTTCTATTTATTTGTATCGGCTTCAATTTCTTTTTTCAATGACATAGTTTTCTGAGAACAGGGTTTTTACCTCCTTGGTTAATTTGATTCCCAGGTATTTTATAGTTTTCAATGCAATTATAAATGGGTTATTTTCTTAAATTCTCTTTCCAAAAGTTCATCATTGTGTAAAAAATGCCCCTGACACTTCTGAATATTTATTTTGTATCCTGCTACTTTACTGAATTCATTAATCAATTCTAACGGGTTTTTGTTGGAATGTTTAGGGTCGTCTATATATACTATCATGTAATCGCATATAACAAGAGTTTTACTTCTTTCTTTCCAATTTGGATGCCCTTTATTTCTCTTTCTTGTCTTATTGCTGTGGCTAAGACTTCCAATACAATGTTGAAGGGGAGTAGTGAAAGTGGGCATCTTGTCTTGTTCCTGATCTTGAGGAAAATGCTTTTAGCCTTTCCCCATTGAGTATGATGTTAGCTGTAGGTTTGTCATACATGGCCTTTACTATGTTGAGATAGGTTTTCTCTATTCCCACTTTGCTGAGAGTTTTTATCATAAATGGATGCTGGATTTTATCAAATGCTTTTTTTTGCATCTATTGATATGATAATATAGTTTTTATCTTTCGATTTGTTAAAGTGGCTATCACATTAATTGATTTGTGGTATCGACCCAACCTTGCATCCCAGGAATAAATCCAACTTGATCATGGTGTGTGATATTTTTAATGTATTGCTGAATCGGTTTGCTAATATTTTGTTGAGGATTTTGCATCAATATTCATAAGAGATATCGGCCTATAGTTTTCTTTTTCTTTTTCTGTAAGGTCTTTGCCTGGTTTTGAATTCAAGGTAATGGTGGCCTCATAAAAGGAGTTAGTGAGCCCTCCCTCTTCTTGAAGTTTTTGGAATAGCTTGAGAAGAATAGGTGTTAATTCTTCTTTGAATGTTTGGTAAAATTGCCTATGAAGCCATCTGATCCAGGACTTTTGTTTTCTGGGGTTTTTGCTTACCAATTCAATTTTGCTGGTGGCAATTGGTCAGTTCAGATTTTCTGTTTTTTTTTTTTTTTTTCTTGACTCAGTCTTGGGAGATTGTATGTTTCTAGGAATGTATCCATTTCTTCCATGTCATCCAATTTGTTGGAATATAATTGCTCTTAGTGTTTTCTTATGATCTTTGTATTTCTGTGGAGTCCATAGTTATTTCTCCTCTTTCATTTCTGACTTTATTTATTTGAGTCCTCTCTCTTTTTTTCTTTGTTGAGTCTGGTTAAGGGTTGCCAATCTTGTTTATCCATTCAAAGAACCAGCTCTTGGTTTCATTAATCTTTTGTTTTATTTTTCTAGACTCTATTTTGTTTATTTCCGCTCTGATCTTTATTACTTTTCATCCTTCTGCTCACTTTGGGCCATTTTTACTGTTCTTTTTCTAGTTCCTTTAAGTGTGAGGTTGGATTGTTTATTTGAGTTTTTTCTTGTTTCTTGATGTGGGCATGTATTGCTATGAATTTCCCTCTTAGGACTGCTTTTTCTGTGTCCCATAGATTTTGAGTCATTGTGTTTTTATTTTGTCTCTAGATATTTGATGTTTTCCTTGTTATCATTGTTAACCCATTCATTGTCTAGTAGCATGTTATTTAGTCTCCATGTGTTTGTGTATTTTACAGTTTTTTCCTTGTAGTTGATATCTAATTTCATACCATTGTGATCAGAGAAGACGGTTGATATGACTTCAATCTTCTTAAATTTACTGAGACTCGATTTGTGTCCTAACATGTGGTCTATCCTTGAAAATGTTCCATGTGTACTTGAGAAGAATGTATATTTTTGCTGCTTTGGGGTGAATTGCTCTGAAAATATCAATTAAATCCATCCAGCTAGTGTGTCTTTTAGGCCCATGGTTTCCTTGTTGATTTTGTGTCTGGATGATCTGCCCGTTGTTTTCAATGAGTTGTTAAATTCTCCTACTATGAGTGTATTACTGTTGATCTCTCCTTTTACATCATTCAATAATTACTTTTTATGTATTTAGGTGCTCCTGTGTTGGATGCATATATGTTTACTAGGGCTATGTCCTCTTGATTTATTGATCCTTTTATTATTATGTAATGTCTGTTATTATAGCCTTTGTTTTAAAGTCTATTATATATGATATTAGTATTCCTACCTTGGCTTTTTTTTTTTTCATTTCCATTGCATGAAATATCTTTTTCCATTCCTTTACTTTCAGTCTGTGAATGTCATTTGATCTGAAGTGGGTCTCTTGTAGACAGCATACGCATGGGTCTTGCTTGCTTATGTATTTGGTTATCCTATGTCTTTTGATTGGAGCATTTAATCTGTTTACATGTAAAGTGATTACTGATAGATACATTGTTACTGCCATTTTATTATTCATATTAATTATTAATATTTTCTTTTTTATCCTTTCTCTTTTTACGGAAGACCCTTTAAAATTCCTTGTGATTCGGACTTGTTGGTGATGAATTTCTTAAGCTTTATTCAGTCTGGGAAGCTCTTTATCTCACCTTCCATTTTAATCAAAAGTTTTGCTGGGTAGAGTATCCATGGTTATAGATTCTTGTTTTTCATAACTTTGAATATTTCTTGCCATTCCCTTTGGACTGCAAAGATTCCATTGAAAAGTCAACAGACATCCTTATGGCGGTTTCCTTTTAGTAACCAGCTTCCTTTCTCTTGCTGCTTTTAAGATTCTCTCTTTATCTTTGACCTTTGACATTTTAATTATGATGTGTCTTGGTGTAGGTCTGTTTGAATTCCTTTCATTTGGAACTCTTTGTGCTTCCTGAACTTATATGTCTAATTCCTTTGCTAGATTAGGGAAGTTTTTTGTCATTATTTCTTCAAACAGAGTCTTAATCCCTTGCTCTCTCTCTTCCTCTTCAGGTACTCTTAAGATTTGGATATTTTTATGCTTCATGTTGTCCCAGAGGTCTTTCAAATTGTCCTCATTTTTAAATTTTTTTTTCTTTTTTTCTGTTCTAATTTGGTGTTTTCTGCCACCTTGTCTTCCAATTTCCTAATTAGATCTTTTGCTTCCTCCAATCTACTGTTGAATCCTTCTAGTGTATTCTTCATTTCAGTTATTATATTCCTCATTTCTGTCTGGTTCATTTTTATGCTCTTAATTTTTATTCTGTCTCATCCTTTTTTTATGTTGAGGTTCTCGTTGTGCTCATCCATTCTCCCCATAAGTTCATTGAGCATCCTTATAAACATTATTTGGAACTCTATCTCTGGCATGTTGCTTGTCTCCATTTCATTTAGCTTATTTTCTGGAGTTTTCTCTTGTTTCATTTGTGGCATGTTTCTTTGTTTTCTCATTTGATTAGTCTCTCTGTGTTCGTTTCTATGTGTCAGGAATATTGTTTCGTCTCTCAGCCTTGGCTTGATAGCCTAATGTGGACAGGGTCCTTTGTGGCCCAGTGGTGCACTCTCCTTGATCATTTATTCCAGGAGTTCTGGATGTGTATGATCTTTTGTTGTTGCCAAACCTTTATTCTTGTTAGTAGATCAGTGATTGGGATTAATGCTTAGGCTGACTAATTGTGGGAATTGGCTGCTCCCTCAGGGTAAGAGTTGTTTTGTGGAGGGCTGACCCCACTGAGTAGGATTTGCCCTAGCAGGCTTCTGTTCTTGTTACAACCACCTTTTGTGTGTATCAATACTGGAACTAGTAGTGGTGTGTCGTGGTTTGGTTTCAGCCTCCAGATGTATTCATTTTATGGCCCCTTGGGAAGGCCTTTCCCATAGGCTAAGGTCAGCTGCTGCTTTTGATTGCTCAGGGCTACCCAGTGAGAACTACAAAGGCATCTGATGGTGGTTGTTGCCTATGCTGGATCATTTTCAATGTGGCTCCTTTATATTATCAGATGTAGGTGTTATGATCAGCTGGTCAGTAGGTGTTATGATCAGGTGATTCTCCACATTGATTCTTTTATAATTTGGTTGTAATTTCAATGTGGTCCTGAGAGGAGACGAACCCTGCTTTTACCTAGTCTGCCATCTTCCTCTGACCATCTGATCTTCATATTTTTAAGTTTTTTTATTATTTTAAATATTCAAATTCAGATTAAATACATTTTCTAGGCCATATCATATAGTCTTTCCTTTTCAGCAATACTCAATTATATTTTAATATAATAAATTAGAAGGAAATACAAATAAAATAAATATGTTCTTTAAAAAATATTATTTTTATAAATTAAAGGATAATAGATATATAAATAAAATAACCATCATTTTCTACCATTGATTTGTTAACGATATTAATTATTTTATTTCTCATATATCCTCATCTATAATGGCCACATACAAGGTAAGTTTTAATATAAAATTATTAAATGTAAGTTAGGAGTGAAATTTTTTCTCACTATTAATTTGAATTTAATAATACGTGAAAGAATAAAATAATCATAATTTTTATTTCTTTCAGTAACTTATCTAAAATGCTATATCTTAATGTTAATTTAAGAATATTCCAAAGAAAATTATTTCCCCTCATCCTATTTACATACCTGAGCCAGAAATTTAAAACATTTACAAAATATTTATTTAATAACATGTGCTTCTTTTTTTTAGTTTTTTTATAACCATTCAATGCATTATCTTTAAATGAACAACCAAAGAAAAAAATGCTAACCTATCCTTCATTCTAAATTTCAAATACTAGTGATAAAATTAAATTTCTTGTTTCACGAGTAATACATTTTAAATTTTCTCACCAAAATCAACAAATTAAAGTGCTATATAAAACAGTTAAAACAGGCAAAACAATGGGACAAAGAGAAACTATAAAAAACAAAAGCATAGTAGGTGTATACTAAGCTTTCTGAAATTGCTATATCTGGCTGCACCATAAAACTGACAGAGAAATTTTCTTTTTAGGTTTAAATAGAAGATATGGTGATACAGGAAGGTTCTCAAGCAAAAAGTCCTCACATACAAGTTGAATCAGAAAACATTTTATTGGCAAACCTTTAGTTAAAACTTGCTCAGAAAATCCCCAGGCTGAATTTTGTAGTCACTTACTAACACCTACCTCAAAGATTACCAGTCTGAGGTCAGAATTTTATTTTGAGAGTGGGGATTCTTGATTTATCCCTCAGTTTTATGTCCAGTTATCATTTAGCACAAAGTAATTGCTAGGAGCTGCTTGCCCAAGTGTAAAGGTAGTTAGAGGGAAAACAATTTTTTGTGTGTATTCACTTTCTGTCTCTCTTCCCATTGTGTTATTTCAGAGGCTTAGATAAGCCTCTGCTAAGACCCCACTTGGGTGGTTACAACTTGAAAGTTTGTCCACAGCCTGACACAATGACAAACCTGCCCTGTACTCAGAACAGAGGCTGTGTATAATAATAATTTAGAGTGAGGGCTCTGTAGTCAGGTTAATTGAGTTCAAATTCTGGCTCTACCACTTAATAGCTGTGTGAACTTGGCCAAGTTAATTAACTTCTCAGTGTTCAGTAAGTGATTTGCATCGTGGGTGTGATTATAAGGGTGATATATTAAAACAGGTAATATAAGTAGAGTGCCTTGAATGTATCAAGTGTTCATTTTCATATATTTTATATTATATGACGTATGTGTAAATATATGCATAAAGATAATATTTAATAAGGGAGTGCGTAGGGTCATTGGAAATTGGAATTTTTCAAAGCCAAAATACTAAGGAGAAAGAGTGATTGGCATGCCAATCAATCTCTTGAAAACTGTTACAATATTATTGCATTGCTTACCCTTTGTTCTACCTTTAATGATGATCACCAGATCTAAGTTACGATCCTAGGTCTATAAGTGTTTCCTAATTTCTTGGATAGTAATAGATAGCCAAATTTTTTCAAGGCTCAGGTAATCCTTGATCAGAATATCTTCTTCAGTAAACAATGCCCTGATTCCAATTTACCTTTCAACCTTCCCTGTCACCTCTACTCTTCCTTCTCATTCAATCGTGTGTTGTTCCCATGTTTTGTTTCAGTTTTGAAGTTACTACTTCTGCTTATATATCCTTCCTTTAACAATCTCTTCTACTACTAAATTCTTGCTCTTATTTTAATATCCAGCTCATTATTATGTCCTTCTCATACTAAACAAGGTCAGTGGTTATCTTTTCTGAGCTCCCTCAGCCCTTTACACAAGCTTGCTGCCACCCCCATTCCATGTCATGTGATCATATTTTATCCCTAGAAGTTCAACAGACTATTAGCTCTTTGACAGCATAGGGTTTCTCATTTCATTTTCTCCAGTGCCTATCATGCAGCCTGATAAGATAGAGTGGATGGTCAAAAAAATGATTGCAATGATTAAATAGACTCAAGTTGCTTATAAAAGGTTGAGACATATATAAATAACTTTGATATACAAGGTCTAGACTGAGAATAAAATGCTAATGTTATATAAAATACTATAGAAACTCATAAAAAAAGAGAAATGACTGTTTCCCTATTGGCACACAATGACATACCAAGCTATTTCTTGTATAGATTCTATTATATACTACAAAGGAATTAGAAAATCAAGAATGATACTTCTCTAAATTTACAGTCAAGTTAGGGAGACAAGACTAAAAAATACTATTTAATTAAGGAATGAAAGTAATAGATTTACAAAATCTAAAGATGGAAAAATCATATAAAGTTAAGTTAACATAGCAAATTTGGCTTTGTTGAAGAGGTGAGACTAGACTTTGATGTCAAAAAACAGTATTTGTAGAGAGTAGAGGCAAAATAGACGGTTTTCTAGATGTGCAAAATAAGGGTAAGCAAGGAGAAGCTTGTGTGTATGGGAACTGCTGAAACACAGCCCAGACTGTAGGTTAGGTAGCCATGGGAAATAAAAAGAGATCAGTAGTATGTTGGGCCAGATTCTAATGAGGCTTTTAGAGTTACTAATGGGTAACTAAGTTTGAGATTTTTATGGTAATGAAGCAAATTATAGATTGATGAGCAAAGAAACATTGTACTGATTAAATGTTGACCATTATAATTTTGAGTGCAACAGCTGCTACCTAAATTGTAGTAATTCAAAACAAAACAAAAAAAAATAGACACTATTGTTCTGAAATAGCTTGGACTGGTTGGAACCCTGTAGCATGACATGAGTTTATGGTATGTAGTTTTGCTAAGAACATGATGGAATATAGTTTCCTTTTTTTTCATTTTATCATAATGACTTGTTCTGTGGATTGAGAATTCAAACTGAGAAACAATTTCACAGCCAGTGTTGGAGTGTAGGTTGTATAAAATTGTAGAGGCATTTTTCCAAAGATATGAAAACTCTTTCCTACTACCTAATTACAATTTCTGATTAACATGATATATGAAAAAACATTAGTTGTTTAAATTAATTTTTTGACTAATAAAGATCTATTTATTATCAATAATAAATTGATAATTTACTTGCTTATAGTTATTTTTCAAAAAAAATTAGTCATAAAATTTGACAGTCTATTTTTACCTCAAGATAAACATTTTCAAAACTAATTGTGTTGTATAAATGCTTGAGGTAGGAATTCTTTACAGTTAAACTCATGGTTACTAGTTTTCTATCCTAAATAAGCAATTTATTTCAAAGTTATCAGTTTAGGTTCTTTTAAGTTAGTAATCTATAATGTCGAATCATGTTATAGTTCAACATTAATATACAATATATCCTTGTTTATTTACTGACACATCATCTTTGCATCTCTATTTTATACTTCTTTGCCTTGTGAAGAATTTGAACATCATCCTGTTGTAGATATTTGAAAACAGAGAAAAGCTGGAAAAATCCTAACCTATGTTTCTACTGCTGGTAGCAGTAGAAAGATGATTTAGAGGGCAAGGGAAGAGATAGAAAGGCAAAGGGACCAGTTAAAAGATAAATAATTAGGGAAGAAATAGATTGTGTTAGAAGAGAAGAAAGAGATTAAAGAGCATCGAAGGGGTTGAATTGGACTTGTTTTCAGACAAATTGAATCTACAGGGACATATAAAATGCCCCTTCAGTGATGCAGCCCCAACATACTTGCTTAGAATAAAAATTAAACTCCCTGGGTCATTATGAGGAGAGAATGGCACAGGTTTCTCTGAGTAGAAGGTTGCTATAGCAACAGTATCATGTTAAATGCAAACAGAGTCATTGTCTCTGCCAGTGACCAATAGAAGATTTCAGAAGGCCAAAACATATTAGCAACCTGGACCAACTGATCTTTGTAACAGAATAGTGATCGTCACTTCTCTGTACCATGATTTAACGTGGTTAACATTTGAATCGAAGTAGTACCCCTTTTAAACAAATGCTTATGATATTGAGACAAATTTTATATAAAAGTACACTTCTTAACCCTTTTACTCTAGGAAATACAATTGCTTGATACCTCCGTGCTTCATGTTTCTCATCTACTAGACAAATATACCTATTTTATAAGCTCGAAATATATGGTGCTTAAAAAGTGCATGACATATTAGATAAAAAGTAAATGTTAGCTATTATTATTTTTCTTGTTACCATCATCTTCACATGATAATATACTGGTTAAGAGCATGAACACTGATAACAGAATGCCTAGGCTTTTTTTTTTCCCTTAATAAGGCGCTTTTTATTTGTGTAAACTTGAGCATTTTACTTAACCCCTCTGTTCTATAGTTTTCTCATTTATAAAATGGAAATAATAATTGTACCTACTATCTAATAGTTTTGTTGAATTTTAAAATGACAGTGAGATTGCTTTATGCCCATTTAGGCAGAGGAAACATTCTTTAAAGTTGTTTTTGAAAGAATTGAATTAAACTTATGAGTTCATCATATATAAAGCAGAAAATTTTCTCTATCTTGGACTTAAAAAGAACAAAATGTTTGAGATACACTAAATCTATCATTGCATTTTCTATTTCACCAAAATTAGACTTAATAAAAATGACCTTATCTGCTATTTTTTAGTTACTTTCAGTTCATCATTTTGTCAAATTATATTTCTAGCTAGAGTTCTCAATGGCACAGAAGCAGTGACTTACGCATCGAAGTTTAAAGTTAAACAGAAACACATTCTCAGATAGCAAGGAAATAAATAATTACTGTTTTTAGTTGCTACTCAAGGGTCAAGGAGAACATAAAAATTATTTTAAAATGTGGACGAAAAGGTGAAATGTGGTTTCTTTTTGTCACTGCTATATATTAGTTACAAAGCAATCTAATAAATTACGACATCAGAGAGAAGATATAAGACTGCCTTATGTATGTTTTCTTTTTTTTAATTTATTTTTTATTTTAGAATACTTGGCATACAATCTTATTTTGTTTATATTGGTTTCAGGTGTACAATATAGTGATTTGACATTTTTATCCCTTACAATGTTATCAAAACACTGTCTAGTAACCAACAATCTGTCATCATGTAAACTTAATCTCCATATTATTGACTATATTCTCCTTTCCCTTTTCACACAAGTATGTGTATTCTCTTTTTCAGGTTCAAGTACCATATTTTCTATTGACTAACTTTTAGAAAATCCAGTGAAGACATTGTTACCTACAAATTTATTAGAGGGTAGTTATTTTTTTCTGTCCATATTATCTTAATACACCCTTAAAATGAAAGTAAGGTATCTACACACTGTTTTCAAAAACAATACAGAATAACAACAAAAACCCCTCAAAGGTAACCTATTAAACTCTTCTAAAGAAATGCATTATTCAATATACATGTGTTTATATTTCCACTTATTATTCTGAGAAAACAGAGTATCTCTGTTTCCATGAAAATAAACCAAACCCAAATCTAATATATATGTGAGCTAGTGAATACAGGCCTTTGAAAAAAAATAGAAAACAGATCACCAGCAAATTTATGGTTAACTAGTACTTTATGCCATGAAATATTGAGTTTGTGACATTGAAAACTTTTCTCAAAAATTACTCTTTTAAGAAGTGAGAACTGCTTTCAGAGAAGTTGAAGCAAGTTCAGTAGTATCTATGCCTTATATAGGAAAATAGTAAAATACATTTAAACAGAGACAGGAAGGAAAAGCTGAAATGTAGTTGAAAAATTCAGTGTAACAACAGAAGTTACATATCTTTAACCAACACAGTGTATTTTTCTTAAAAAGAACTAAGTAAAATATGATTGGGGGATTTAAATTTGTTATAAGGAGAAATATTCTTAATGAAATGAATGTTGAATATGCAAGAGATTTTCTGTCTTGCCTCCATATTCACACTCTATTCTTTATCCTGCTCTGTGCTGTAGTAGTTGAACTCTGTGAATTACAGTCTTCCTCTGACATTCTGTTGAATTTGGCCTTTAGAAATGATTAGCAGAAGATTTGCATGTGGGAGGAGAGTGAGATCCTAGTATTTATTGTCCAGCTAACCCTTTCTAGGCTGCAGGTTAGCAGTGGTTATGTCACACTACCAAAGGCCAGAGCACCCATTCAGCATTGCATTCCTATAACCACAGCTACAGCTAAGGCACAGTGACTTCTGGGTTCCAGTACTCATGCCTTTCAAGACTAAGATGTCAAGAGCTTTCTGCTCTTGATAGTCCTGAGATATGTCATCAATTGATGGTTATTTATTTTTTAGTCCATCTCACACCTTTATAAATAATTCCATTATTAAATTACACTTAATTGTCCCATTTGAGTGTGCTATCTTTCCTGCTGACAAATATATGTAGCAAATTCTCAGTATTAACTCAGAATGAATTCTCAGTATTAACTTCTCAATTTCTTCCTCTAACTATTAAAAAATTAAAATTTCTTTCAACATTCGTTTTTACAGGTTCAAAGATAATAGACAACTTTATTGCATGAGTTATAATTAGTAATTGATGATAATTTAATGTTGAATTTAAAGTTTAAAGTTTAATATTTTCTTTATGAGAGTAGAGATGTTTCACAATTAGGTAACTAACGTGTAAAGAAGAAAATGTAGGCAATTTTTATGTAACTTTAATCAGGAAATTATGAGATTCTTTTATTGTGTGTTCTTGATAGGTATTATTTCCAAATTTTAAATTTTTAAAATATTCTTTCTTACCTCTCTTTTGTCATGTTTTTCAACATGTTTTTCCCATCACACCATCTTTTAAACAAAGGTAATATTAAATACTGATAATACTGTATTTGGCCTTTTATCAATATATTAATATTCACATAAGCATCAAAGAATGAGAGTTGATTTTAAGAGCCACAATGGCAAAACCCAAACATAATTAATAATTAATTAATTATAAATAGGCAATCTCAAGGGAAGACAGGAATGTTCATCCTCAGACTTTTTTATATTAAAATATTTAACATTTCACACCTGTCCCAACTACTTAATATCTTTTTGCCCACACCTGTATATAATTGCTGAATCAACCAAGTTTAAAACAGATGATCTGTGATTATTAGATTACAGTTGTGAATTCCTTGGCTCCCTCATCATAGTCTGGATTATTCATAAAAGTTCTGATAAAATAATTTTTTATGCTCAGCTCAGAGTCTGAAACTTTAAGCCAGAAAGCCTACTAAACTAAGAATACTAAGCTGTCACATTTTTTCAATGTCCATTTTTCCAACTCCTTTCACCTAATATGTAAACCATATAAACACACGTTACTTGCTAAACTCTACCATGATATTTTTATATATTTGGCCAAAGGACAAAGATAATAATTCTCTATTAAATTTAATGTGAAAATGAAAAAGCTAACCCATCAAGCTTGATTACTCACATGTATGTTTATAAAATGTTTAAATGGTTTACATTTGAATAGATTATAGTGTTACTTCATACACATATGTAGTTCACAAATGGCATCAATATAGCAATTTTACAGAGGATGAAATGGAGACATGGAGAGATAAAGTGATTTTCTGAAGGTTAAATAAGTAAGCTATAGAACTTGATTTAGAATTCAGGTCTTTTTACTCTGGTTAACTTTTTACTCTGGTTTACTCATAACACCTTGAGAATATACTTTGATCAAGTACAGTAGAAAAGTCATTAAACATTAAGTGGCCAAGTCAGGATAAAGAGAGAAAAGGGGAGACTGAGATCATTAATAAGAAACATCACAAAGTTAAGATATTTCCCAGGACAAACTTTATTTGAAGGGATAAAATCCTCAGAGGTACACTCCATGCAGAGTCTTTGTCACTGCCATTAATCTCAAAAGTAGAGTCCCAGAATATGCAAAGAAAAGGCAAGAATGCATATTTTTTTCTCTCAACTTTCTGTTTTAGCATCTCCATCTTAATCTCTCCCAATGTGGGAAATTTAAAAATATGGATTAATGATAGGAATGGACTATAATAGAAAATGTTGTTACATAGACTTCTGAGACAGTGTGCAGGGTCTAAAGGCCCACACTTTCAAGCTGAGGTTCTCATATTCACAGTTTATTCTTATCCTATTACTTCAAATAGTGCATGAAAGTTACTGATCAAATTGTCCAGAAGAAATTATAATGGTGGATAAATTAATGCAAACCATTACACGATTTGATCCTAAGTAACAGTTGTATTTTGTGGCTGGTTATTTTGTTAGTGCAGCACTAACTTCATTAGCAGACTCCAAATGACAGTGGATATTCTGAAATTTGAATTTCATATTGTTTTTTTTTTTTTGGTTCTCAGAAAGAATTACTTTCTAAGAAATTTTAAATCATGCTTTTTCTACACTAACTTGCAAAATTTTACTGAGCCCCGTAATTTAGCAAGATAAAAAAGAAAACATTTTCATAATACTAGGAATTAAATGAAGTAGAGTAGTAACTAGATTGAATTACCTCAAATGCAGTGTTTGAACATATGTGGATGCTTATTTCCATTCTTCAGTCATTGATTTTATTCAGCTGACATTTGTTGAGCACCTCCCATATAACAAACACAAACCAGCAATTTCAGAAACGCAGATCCTTTGACAGTGTCAATCACTGATAAACTAATAGATTGGTTGGAAAGACTGACGTGTAAATTAGAACATCCAGAGTTCCAACTGGAACATCCTTTGAATAAAATTTCAGAAATTTTTACATAAATACTATAAATCTTGGTACTCTGAGTCCCACCACATGACAGCAAGACCTCAGATCCTCTCTCAGGAATTCCTGGGGTGAGATACCTCCTGTTCATTTATCCTTCTAACTGTGCCTTTGCTCTCCAAGCTGGTTCCAGGACATATGGCTTCATTTCCTACTGTTTCCATTAACTCCCTCTTCACGTTCCCATGGACTATGTTGCCACCGCCATTCTGTCTTGAAAAGCCAGGGCAAAAATGAATTTCTTTCCCCTTGCTGTATGATAAACACAGGGCCAGGTTCATGGAGGTATGACCAGTACTGTCACACAGGGCTATACTTTCAAAAGGGCCCCCACTCTTGGAGTATAATTCTCTGTGTGCACTGTCTTAAAATTCTTGATAATTTTATCTTTAATTTTGTTTTTAAAATGCAGTCCAATGAGACAGCAGAGAATGCACCAAGACTTAGAACCTGAGCCCATACATGTTTCTTTCTCCTACCTCTTCTTTGACTCCATGAGAGGTGTTCTGAGCAGCCCATTTCCCACTATCTGATAACCCTAGGTCATATCTTGCCTCCCCTCCTTGCTTCCACTCCCTGACCTCTGCCACCTTCCATCCAGAGTAGCAACTGAGTCATGTTGGTAGAGAGAGGCCTTTATCCTCTTGTTGACCTTTGCTTCCACCGGAGGCTTATGCAGGGATCATGGGGAAGTTTAGGGTCACTTATGTGTGCCCTGTGGTATCTAGAGAAGACACATAATAATGGTTATTTCACTCCTGGGTTGGCAATGCCACAGTATGTTTCATGGGGGCAAGCCTCTCTTGCACATCTGATCCAGTTACCGAATGTGTATCAGCTCAGAGTGTTTCTTAGGGATCACCTGGTCCTATGTGGTTTGTGATGGTGGCCGCTAGGAAAGAGAGATTGACTTCCCTGCTCCGACTAGGGTCCTGCATTTTTATTTTGCACTGGGGCTACATATTACATAGCTGACCTTGAATAGGTACATAAAACCTGATGGATATTATACTGAACAGGGGAATAGCTTATTTTACTATTCCCTTAATAAGACAGAGCACACTGGAGGAGGAAGACTTTAATCATGATAGAATAAAATATAATCTGAGGAGGTGCATCTTGAGATACAGCCTTGCTTGGCGTAAGCGAACCTCCATGAATGTAGGAGTTGAGGCAGAAGAAATGGCTCATATGGTTAGAAAATGTGTTATATAAAGGTATATAAAAACTAAGTGAATATATTGAGAATTATGAGAGCCTAATTTCTCTCAGCTTGAGAAAAGACAAATACAGAAATGGAGACAGTGAAAATAAATTCTGAAGTGTTGGATTAGAATTGTAAATTCATGGTTTTTAATATATACAGCTGGATGGGTACAGAAAGATATTTAGATCTAAGTGGGCAAATACATATATACATATATATGTATATATACAAATTATATATACAAATTATATCTATATAATTTGTAGTTCTTCCTCCTCAGATGGTCTGAAAGCCCAGTAACAATGAGTCCACCTAGCATCCCAATCTTGGTTTCTAAAAACTATTCTCCACTCAACAAAATTAGTATTCCTGGGAAAAATGGGTGATTCCAGACAAGGAAAGCATAAGGTGAAACTGAAATATTGTATAGTACCAGAAAGAAAAGAAGGAATCAAAGAATATTTGGACATGACAAAGCAGCAAAAGAATCATCTTAAAATGACTCACTGTCAAAACCTGAAACAATTTGAATAGCAAAATAAACAATGATATTAATTAATTACAACCCATTGAGTAAAATAGAAATCTGTCAGTGTATGAAGAGATACACATTTAAATTCACATTTAAATGAATGTGAATAAGTGAGTAAAAGAAATAAGAAAAGATTGCTCTACTTTATAGTAAAATGCCAACCAAAAAATCTAGAAAAAATGATAACTTTAGAATATCACCTTTTGGCAACTACCACAGTAAAAATTGATTCAGGAAAGGATAATAAATGGATGTTATAAAAAATAAATAAAAGTCTGATGAGAAAGAGAGTATTTAGTCTCAAAGTAGCTCTCCCTTTACTTTTTAAAAATATTTATGATTTATATTAAGTTAAAATAATAAGCACATATTGACATAAAATATAAATCTAATGATTTTTTTTTTTACAAAATAGAGAGGAGTGTCATTGCTTAATTTTTTTTTGCAAATCTTATTAATATTTGGATTAATAGAAGGCAGCTGGGTTTTCATATCTGCTTTCACATTTACTCTGATGAGACATGTTCTGGTTAAACTACATAAATAACCTCTAATCTTACACAGATATGTAGTTGAAAAATGAAAGAGTATTTTAACAACCTTTTTAGATAACAAGAAATATTTTTCTTTGGCACTGTGGAAAAATTTAACAAACATTAGTTTCTTAAAGTTTATCTGAAAGGTTTTTATGGAATAAAGTACTATCTCAAAGAAATATTTATATTCTGTTAAATTTCATTTGTTAATCTTATATTTTTAAGTTAATGGACATTACTTCTAACAGTTTTATATTTACCAGAAAAAAAAATCAAACAAACAAAGAGATATTCCTGTGTTCTCATTCACACCCTTATCCCTCACACAATTTCCCCTATTAAGATTTTGTGTGATTGAGGTACATCTGTTAACAACTAATGAGTCATTTCTGATATATTATTATTAACTAAAGTCCATAGTTAACATTAAGATTTAGTCTTTGGGTTGTACAGTTCTATGGGTTTTGATAAATGTGCAATGTCATGTATTCACATTACAGTGTTTTACCAAATAATATTATTGCCCTAAGCATCCCCTGTGCTTCATGTATTCATCTCTCCCACCACTCCATTTATGTACTGAAGGATATCCTGGTTGCTGTCTGTTTTTTAGCAACTAGGAATAGAGCTGCTATAAACAAATGTGTGCAGGGTTGTTGTTGTTGTTGTTGTTGTTGTTGTTGTTGTTGTTGTTGTTGTTTGGTGGACATAAGTTTTCAACTCAATTAGGTAAATATCTAGGAACATAATTGCTGAATAGTATAAGACTGTTTCGCTTTTTAAGAAACTGCCAAACTGTCTTCCAAAGTACCTTTTTGCATTGCTACCAGTGATGAATGAGAGTTTCTATTGTTCCACATTCTTGCCAGTATTTGGTATTGTCAGTTTTTTTTTTTTTATTTCCACCATTTTAATAGATGTGTAATGGTTCTTCATTATTGTTTTAATTTGCAGTTCCTTAATGACATATGATGTTGAACATCTTTTCATATGGTTGTCTTTTACATATCTTCTTTAATGAAGTGTCTGTTCATATCTTTTGTCCATTTTTAATTGGGTTTTATTTTCTTAATCTTGAGTTTTAAAAGGTTTTTGGTTTTTTTTTTTGGTACATTTTAGATTCAAGCCTTTATTAGACATGTGTTTTACAAATATTTTCCCCAGTCTGTGGTTTTTCTTTTCAGTTGCTTAATAGTGTCTTTCACAGAATAGAAAATTTTAATTAAAAAACTCCAATTTATCACATTTTTCTTTCAAGGATTATTCATTCACTGTTATATCTAAAAGTCATCATAAAACCAGGGTCATCTAGATGTTAGCCTGTGTTATCTTCCAGAAGATTTATATTTTACATTGGGATCTATGATCCATTTTGAGTTAATTTTTGCAAAATTGTAAGAAATGTAAGATCATCAGTAAGATTATTTTTTCTCCAGAATTATTTGTTAAAAAGACTTACCATTCTCCATTAAATTACTTTTGTTCCTTTATCAAAAGTCAGTTGACTGTATTTGTGTCAATTTATTTCTGAAATCTATATTTTATTACATTGGTCTATTTTTATATTCTTTAGCCAATGTCATGCTATCTTAATTACTGTCACTTTATAGCAAATCTTGAAGTCAAATGGCATCTGTCTTCCAGCTTTGTTATTCTGAAGTATTGCATTATCTATACTGAATCTTTATCTTTCCATGTAAACTTTGGAATCATTTTTCCAACCAATTTCCACAAAATTACTTACTAGGATTTGATCACATTAAATATATAGATCAATCTGGGAAGAATTGACCTCTTGACAACATTGAATCTTTTTATACATGAACTTGGGATATCTCTTCATTTATATCTTAGTTGATTACTTTCATTAGACTTTATAGTTTTCCTTGCTTATATCTTGTATACATAGGGTTATATTTACATATAAGTATTTCATTATTTTAGGGCTAATGTACTGTGTTTTTAATTTTAAGTATCTATTGCTGGTACAGAGAAAAGCTATTGACTTTTGCATATTAACCTTGTATTTTTCAACCTTGCTATAATCATTTATACATTTTAGAATTTTTTTTTAATCAAGTTGAGTAAATTTCTTCCAATGCTAGTTTGTTATGATTTTTAAATGAGTAGGTGTTGTATTTTATCAAATGCTTTTTTAATGTCAGTTACATGATTTTTCTTCTTTAGACTGTTGATGGGATCAGTAACCTTAAATGATTTTAAATATTGAACTTGCTATGACTATCTTACATAAATTTCACTTGGTTGTGGTACAAAACCTTTTATACATTGTTTGAGTCTATATGCTAACATTTGGTTGGAGTTTTTATATCTACGATCATTGTCCTTAAAGATATTGCCCCTTAAAGACAGGGCCTCTAAGAGTGTTTTATTCTCAAACTAGTCCACATTCAGCCTACAGCAATTTATCAAAAATTATCATTTAAGTTTTCCTACCAGTTACTTGCTCCAGTAACTTCTGTTCCTGTGGGCTGGCCTTGCCAGTGATTCTCTTTATTCACTTGTCTCTCCAGATTTCACGGTTGTGGTTTGTCCTGTGACCTCAAATATCTGGTGAGTATAAAAAAAGTTGTTGATTTTCAATTTGTTCAACTTTTTTCTTGTTGTGAGAAGCTAAATAATGCTTTCCAACCTTCTTACATATAATAACTCCTCTTTGCTTGTTTAATGAATACAAATCACTGATAAATTAACTTATAATGAACAATCCTGCTTAATATCATCTCAACAGAATTATGTGCCTGCTCATAATACACACTGAAAAGAACACAGCATCATTTCTGTAACATTCTGTCAAAAAATAAATAACCTAAATATAATTATGAGGAAACAAAAGAAAAATTGAGATTATTCTACAAAGTAACTCACCTGTTCTTCAAAACTGTCATGGTCATAAAAGCAAGGAAAAATTGGAAGAGTCTTTCAAGGTGAAAGAAGAAAAAAGCATGAAAACTAAGTGCCATCTGTGATCTTACATTGATTCTACACCAGAAAGAAATAGGTGATATAAAGATATTGATGGAGCAATTGGAGATATTTGAATGAGGTCTATGGATTGTATTACAGTATTGAATCAGCTTTTATTTCCTAATCTTGATAAATATATATAGGATAGTGACCTTGTTTTTAGAAAATATGCCCTAATGTATGAAGGGATCTTAGGGTACCATGTCAGCAACTTACTCTCATATGGTGAAAATAAAATAATAATGTGTATAGAGAGAGAATTATAAGACAAATAAGGCAAAGCATTAACAACTGTTAAACCTGGATAAGGAATATACAAGAATCCTCATAACTTATTATTACCTGTATAATCTTGGAAAAATTGTTTTACTCTTAAAGCTTCAGTTTTTCGCATTTGTACAAGAATAATAATAGCACATATATTATAGATATATTGTAAATATTAAATAGAATAGTGAATATTAAAGCACAGAACAAACTATCTAATGTATAATAAACATTTTGGGAAAGTTAACTAATTTTAGAATACATACAATAAATATTGTTATATTATTAAAAAAATAAACACAATTTCAAGATTTTGGCATTTTCTATATCCCTCTGAGGGCATATATCTGGAATAGAATGTACTTCAATTTAACAATAAACAAATGAAGTGTACCTTAATGGTTTTCTTACTAAGTTTAGGTTCTGCATATAATATAAAAAGACATTTCAATTATAAATAAAGAAATATAAATTTTATTGCCTTAAGGATATTTATATGAATTTTCTAAAATGTCTCTGAAGATATATGTGTATAAATACTTTGCATACTCCTGTATACTTGCTCAGGAGTTCTCTTCCTTGGACTAGAAGACTGCAAGAGAAAGTGTCAATGTGTTTTGTTACTTCACCTGACGGAGAAACCTCAAATAGGCTTAGACTTGGAAATTAATACTTACCTAGCACTATTCTATTGAACTTGAAGTGCTAAACATCCCATGGAAAGTTCTGCTGGACTTTGAAAAACCCCACCTGAATTTTTGTTAAAATGTCTTACAGAGTTGTAAAGTTAAATATGTGAATGAATTAGGGAAAAAATAGCAAATAAAAGTTGATTTACTTAAAGAACCTGAAACATTAACTGAGTCAAACTCAAAAATAGCAGTCAGATCCAGTGTAAATAAACACATATTATGCAAACTTGATGTTACTTAAGAAACTAGAAATTAGCAAACATTTCTGACCTATTATTGCACATGAATAAAATAAAGAACAAAAAGTTATCCAAGATGATCACAAGTAGAATAAAGTCTCTAGTTAAATGTAGATACTATTGCATGAAATTATAATGTCTGTATTGCCACCTAAACACAAGGTATGTAGGCTTTCAAATGTCTCTCAATATTTTTTGATTTAGAATCATATTTTTTTATTAAAATATGTATTTAATTAGTCTTTTATTGTTTCTAGATCTTTCTGCATAATGTAATATTTCATAATATTTTTTTACTGTCATCTATTATTAGACTTATACTGTTTATT
This sequence comes from Eonycteris spelaea, assembly GCA_003508835.1. NCBI lineage: Eukaryota > Metazoa > Chordata > Mammalia > Chiroptera > Pteropodidae > Eonycteris > Eonycteris spelaea. The sequence goes on along the minus strand of PUFA01000286.1, from coordinate 1,308,479 downwards.
TAATGAAGGAATTTTGTTTTGACACATTGTTAAGTTATTCATTCTTCTAGTTTTTTTTGAATGTTTTGATGTCCTTACAGCTATTTCTTCTCATCTGGAGACTCTAATGTACATTCTATTCAGTAATATGTGGCAAGTATCTGATTTCCTTCTACTTTAATACATAGAACCTCTCAAACAGAGCTCCACATTAAGATTGAGAATGTTTTATCCAGAAAGCTGTAAAGCTTTACTGAAAGGAAAATAGAACACAATAAAACACATCTTACACCTGAATCTTATGGTAAGCCAATATGCAAATTATTATATGGCTGAAATAATATTTACTTGAGTGAAATGTGTGAATTCTATTCATATGGCTGGCTTTAGAAAAAAAAAATGTTGGGGGCATGCATTGCCAGAGGATGCCACCTCAAATTTCAATAAATCCATATGAAATTAAAATGTTTTCTAAAAACTGTAAGAAACTTCTTTAGAAATCCTTAGGGTGATAGAGATCTTCTATAACAAAAGTGCAAAACTATAATTTAAAACCTTATAAATACAGTTTGTGAGAGTTTTTCAATGAAAAGTCTGTTACAGTGCTACGTTTTATAAAGTTTACCAAAGTTCAACTTCTAGTAGATTCTGTCAGTTGATTGAGATTAAGGATGCTTCGCAGTGTGGAATTTGAGATTAATATCCTGAAATTCTCATTCTCATGTGATATGTGAAGTTAAACAGGGTAGGCCAGGTGACACCCAAGAATATGAGTATAGAAAAAATTGGAATAGCCAAGAAAAATGTGAAGACAAAGGGAATTTTTTTTTACCCTCATGATAGAAGATTCAAGAGCATGTTTCTCTGATGATGCAATGGTGAATAGGTAGCCTGAGTCTACTCTGGATGGGATTCCTGTCCTCTAAGTAGTGTGATGGGCTCAGAGTTATGTTCACTCAAGCAGCACATGATGAGGAACTTGTTGATATTTTTGTTTTGTCTTGTTTTATTATTATATTGTTGTTGTTGTTGTTTAGGAAGTAGTTAGATGTAGGGAAACAAATATGGGTATGGATCTTCTAACATACTTAATGTCAAGGTATCCACCAGCCCAGAAGACACTATTTATTAGGCAATGAGATGAGAGAGGGACCAACACTGCAGAGAAACTCTCAGTGGTGGTTGTCCCCTCCAATCCAGGATGCCATTTCAGATCTTAGTTCCCTAAGAGCACTGAGAGTGGTAGGATCACACAATAACAGAGTCCACATGGAACATATCCATTCTGGCCTTCCCACCTCTATAGAACTTTTGATCCCTTCATCCACGATCAACAATGACAAAGCTATAATTTCTGCTTCAGTTACTGAGAGACTTCATCTTCCAAGCTACTGAGAGTCAACCTAGCAGTGAATTAGCACCATGTTCCAAGGCTCTTTTTCAATATAAATACTGTATTATCGTATTTATACATTTACATTAATAAACTCTTACTTATCCAACTTGATATTTTGTTCTCCTTGATCACATCCTAGGTATAATAATACTCTGGTCATGTTGCCTAGGTTCTGCAACTTTTTCTACATACAGTTCTTTTCTCCTTTAGCAAGCCTAGTACTTCTTTTTGTTGTTACATGACCCTAGTCATTGGTCCAGTCTTTAAAGGGAAGGTAGGAGTAGATCCTAAGGAGAGCACAAGCTGTCTTACATGTCAGAGCGTTGTGTATGATCTTCAATGGGGAGGCAATGAGGAGACTGCCATAAGAGAGGTCATCTGCAGGCCAAGAGAGGTGGGAGTGATCAGAGTTTCAAGTCTTTTAAGTGAGTCAATCCAAATGTCACATCTAAAGTGAGATTCCACTGGTTCCAATTTTGGCTCTAATCTTGACAGAGCAGAGTTGTTTAGGTTGAGAATTCAAACTTCTTTATAGTCCACCTATTCTTATAATTTTATTGTAGGAGAAGAGTCTCTTTATGTGCTGCCAAGGAATCCTTGACTCTCACACTTTGTTTTAAATCAGTGGTTATTCTTACTTTCAAAGTAAGAACCATCTCATTCTGTTATTCTTTTTTTCACTCATAAACAGTATGTTTTATTACTAATTTAACTATAGAGTTGTACCATCATTATCAAAATGTAATTTAATTAATATTTTTAAAATTCAATTGCATCTGTATATTGCACTGTGTGTTCGTGACCCAAAGTCAAATCTCTTTCCATCACCATATATTTGACCCCTTTTACCCTTATCTATCTTCCCCCACCCCTGCTTTCCTTCTGCTAACAACTAAACTGTTGACTGCAAGTTTTTATTTGTCTCGTTTGCTTGTTGATCTTGAGATAATCATGCCAAGTAAAATAAGTCAGACAGAAAAAAGTTGAGAACCATATGATCTCACTCATGTATGGGATATAAAACTTAAAGCAACAAATCATTCTATTGTTCTTATACATACTAAGTATCCCCAGCCTACCCAACACTTGAAATACTATACCAGCAAATGCATTCTCTTCTACCAATTACTAGGAGTTTTTCATCCTGGACATTATTGACATTTTGAATAGGATAGTTCTTTATTGAGGGAGGTGGGGGCTATCCTGTTCATTATAAGATATTTAGCATCATCCACTAGTTGGCAAAAACACTACTTCCTTCCTCTCACCCTACTCCAGTCATGACTAGCAAAATTGACCTAGACTTTGCCAAATGTCCCCAAGGAAAGGCTGAGGGTAGTATGGCACCATTGAGAACCACTGCAGTAGTTTGTTCCAATTTACAACTAGAGAGTTTAAGCTACAGCTATAGCAGGTGCTGTCCACACTCCACCTATTACCAATGTTGGTGCCTATTGTAGTTAGGCCAGTGGTTATTCAGATTCAATATCTACATGTTAGATTCTTTTATGGTGTGCTCCTGGTACCAACTGCTATAGGTCAGATACCCAGGAGAAACACATTCTGAGATTAACAATTTGCACATAGGAAGCTTTTTCTGGGGAGTGCTCTCTGAGGGAATGAAGAAAGCAGAAGTGGGCAGAGGGAGAAGTTGAAGTAGTGTGCAATGAAAACAAAAATTTTCGTCCTTTCTATAAAGGACATTGGCATTAAGATGGCCCCTCAAATATGCCCCAAATTGAGGCAACTTGATATTTTTTAAGTCAGCCATCATTGGATACAGGCTGCTGCTCAAGCCTCATTTGACTGAAGGTAATTCTTGTTAAGTCCTCAATTGAAAGCACATCAGCAACCAGCACTCCTGGCACCTGGGAAATTAGTCCTTCTTTAAGCTGTGCATCGAGATGTCCATTACAAACATTAAAAGAGAACATTTTGCAAATAATTTCTTTTGAAAATATTTGGTAAAGGAATTTGTTTTTTCCATTATAGAGAACATGGTAATGGCATGGCATCTTGTGACCATATAATTAACAAATATCTATTGAGTTCAAAACACCATTCTGGATGCCAGATAGTATGCTTACTTGATAAATAACAACAAAAATTTAACCCCAGAATGGTAAATAAAAATGAGATGACAGACCATGAAATATAATCCATAACATCAATTGTTTTTTTTCTTTATATTATCAATGAGAAGATTCAAGCTATCATAATGTATGTCAATGCTCCTCAAAAGTTTCATGTTTTAACATCCTTGGACTTGTCATCTATAGTCTGCGTGGTGAACATGACAATGTCTCTAGCATGTTTGTTTGATTGGCTTTTTTTTTTTTTAAGCAGGCTTTAGCATTCATTCTCCTAAAACCCAAACTAGTCTTCTCAATAGGTCTGGGATTTTTATGTTGTTGTTATTTGGTTTATTTTTGTGGTGGCCAATGAAGGATTATAGAATTGAGTGTCTCCAGAGTAGTGGTATTAGTGGCGGTTCTTAAAATATTTTCTACTGTTGAGTTTTTAAATTATATTTATCAGGGTAACATTGGTTAATAAAATTACATAGGTTTTAAGTGTGCAATTTGATAATATGTCATCTATATTTTGCATTGTGTGTTTATCACCCAAAGTCAAATCTCCTTCTGTCACCATATATTTGATCCTCTTTACCTTATATATCCAGCCTTTCCCTCTGGTAACCACTAAACTATTGTTTGTGTCTGTGAGTTTTTGTTAGTTTGTCTTGTTCATTTGTTGCTTTTAGTTTATATCCCACATATAAGTGAAATCATATGGTTTTCAACTTTTTCTGTCTGATTTATTTCACTTAACATTATAATCTCAAGATCAATCTCTGTTATCACAAATGGCAGTATTTCATCTTTTCCTATGGTTGGGTAGTATTTTATTGTATATATGTACCACATCTTCTTTATTCAATCATTTATAAACAATGCTTCAGTTGTTCCCATATCTTGGCCACCATGAATAATTCTGCAATGAACATCAAAGGTTCATATATCTTTATGGATAAATGTTTTCAAATTTTAGTCTATTGTTGAGTTTTAATACTGTCTTTAAATATCCTTCATCTCAAAAAAATTTAGTCATTCTTTAGAAAAGGCATGTAAAATTTTTAGAAAATGTATGCATAGAGCAAATCATATAATTCTATATAATTATTCGAACTCTAAAACATAAAACAGAGATTCCAAATCAGTGGTAATTTTTCCAGTATTTAAATTTTTTTTTTATTTTATTTTACTGTCTCAACAAGGATTAGTGGGGGTGCTATTGTTGTCTAATAGGTGGAGACCATAAATGCTTCTAAGCATCCTACAATATACAAAACAGTCCTCACAATAAAAAAAAAAAATTAAAAAAAAAAACTATTCAGTCCAAAATTTCTGTAGTGCCAAATTGAGAAATTCTGATAAAAAGAAAAATATAATCTGTGTATTTAGTCAGTTAAATATTTTGAATTCTTGCTGAAAATACTGCAGATTTATAAAATTTACTTTCATTGAATATAATAGTTATCCAACCAATTTTTAAGAAGACATTCAAACCCAAACATTTTAAGATAGAGACTTTTAAAGTCTTATCTTAGAGACTTTAATATCTCACAGAACTAAAATAAAATAAATGAAAAAATTTTGAAACATATTAATATGTTTCATGCATATTTTTAATAATCATTAAATATCTGTGAGAAAAAAGTTTCTTTCATACCCGCCATATTAAGCTTCTTAAAGATATAATACCTACAGCTTCATTCCTCATTCTCAAAATTGCTCTACCTATTTTGTATTTTGTGGCTTTATACAAATTTTAGTAATATTTTTTTCTATGAAAAATGCCACTGGAATTTAGTGTATCAAATCTATATAAGCTTTCAGTAGCATGGATATTTTAATAGTATTAATTCTTCTGATCCATGAACATGGGATATTTTTGCCACTTATTGTATTTTCTTCAGTTCCTTTTATAAAAGTCTTATAGTTCTCAGTGTAGAGATCTTTCACATCCTTGGTTAAAATTATTCTAAAGTATTTTATTGTTGTTGATACAATTGTAAATAGAATCGTTGTCTATATTTCTCCTTAAGATAGCTCATTGTTTCTTTATTTCTCTTTCAGATAGCATTTGTATAGAAATGTAACTATTAAACTATTTCAAAAAAATTGAAGAGGAAGAAAAGCTTCCAAATTCATTCTATAAAGTAGGAGTACCTTGATACCAAAACCAGACAAAGAAATTACAATAAAAAACAAATTATGGGCCAATATCCCTGAAGAACACAGATGAAAAAATTCTCAACAAAATACTGACAAACTGGATACAACAATGCATTAAAAGGAATAGGGGAGATGAAGAAACATGGCAGAGTGAGAGACATCTCCAGATCTTCTCCTTGAAACAATAATAAGGTGAACATATATAAACTCAACAAAAATACCCAAACTGCATAACAGCAGTCTGAGCGTGGGATCAGTGCATAAGAACTACCACAGGTCAGAATACCAGGTGTTGAGCAGTAGACTGGGAGAAACAAAGAAGCTGCCTCTCACAGCCAGAGCTCACAATAGGAAGAGGGAGGAGGAGAGAAGGTACAGAGAGTTCCCTGAACAGTCCTGCCTGGGAAAGATGTGAGCTCTATGTGGCCAGCAGGAGTGCCTGGTAGGCAGGGCAGAAAGCAGTGAAGTGGGGACAGCAGAGAAGCTGAGATGGCAGACAAACAACAGTTGATTTTTACCATCCACAGCTGTAAAATAGGCTGAGCCGCCGCCCTCAACCCCAACCCAGAGAGTCCCTCTTCCCATATCCTCAGAGACTGAACACCGTAGAGTGGCAGGGGATTCTAAGCAAACATTACTGAAACTGTTGCCAATACTGACAGCGACTGACACTGAGGGTAGCGAGTGTGATTGAATATCTATATATAAAAATGGCATTATTAAGACTTTGTATAAAGCAGGGATCCAGGAGGCTTAAACGCCACCTTCTAGAAACCAAAAAAAGCACCTTCTTTGCAACAGGCTAAAGAGAGAGCTTTATATAAGAAATCTTTCTGTAAAAAAAGAAAATACACTTCCATTAATATGCAGGAGAAATAGTCCATTAAATACCATGAACAACCAAGATGACAAGGCAACTCAGAAAGAAAAGAGAAAATCTTCACAAAATAAGCTTAAAGACACAGAAATATGCAACATCAATGACAGAGAATTCAGGATAGTACTTCTGAGAAAAAGTCAATGAGATCTAAAATGATTCATATAGACAATTTCAGGAACTGAGAAAACATAATGAGCATAATGAGTATTTTTAGTGAGAATTGAAACCCTCAAAAAAGAACCAAATAGAAATTCTGGAGATAAAGAACACACTGAAGAGATGAAACATGAAATAGAAAGCTTGGGAAATAGAGTTGGCCAATGGAGGAAAGAATCAGAAGGAAGAAGAGAGAAATTGAAGATTAAAAATAATGAAAGAGAAATACAAGAACTAGCTGATAACAAAGAGAGGAAACATAAGAATAATGGGCATTCTCTAAGGGAGGAAAAGGAGCAGGGATTAGAAAGCATTTTCAGACAAATAGTTGATGAGAATTCCCAAATCTAAGGAATGAACTGGAACTTGGAATTCGGAAGTCAACAAGTGAACCACTGTATTGAAACACCATCCACATTGTTTCTCACAAAATTTGAGATCTCTTCAACATATATGTCCCCTTCTATGATATGGCAGATTGAACCCACTTCATATGGATTTTCAACATGAAAACTGCCACTTTTCCCTAATCACTTTTATACTTAGTAGATGTTGGAAGATTCCAAGGTTACATTACAAACTGCAAATGTCAAGTCGCCTCTTAAACAATACTTCGGGCAATTCAAATCATCTATTTTCATTTGCCATATAGGATGCCTTTGGAGCCCAGGTTGAAACAAAAGCTTGAGGAATGGAAGTGGCTCAATTCAAAGCCATTGCCGCAGCATTATACCTCAGAGTGATCTAAATACCTGGTAAAGCACACTTGGATCCCAGCTTTAAGGCTCCACCTGTGTCAGTGCCCCAGATATCTCAACCCAATTGTCTCAAATCAAAAAGGTTTTCCTCAAGACACACTATATTAAAATTATCAAAATTCAATGACAAAGAATTCTCAGGGAAGACAGGGAAAAGAAGATGGTAACTTATAAAGGAAAATCCATTAGATTATCGTTGGACTTCTCAGCACAAACCTTAGAAAGCAACAAAGGCATGAAATAAAATATTCAAACTATTAAATGAAGAACAACCAGCCAGGAAGAATGTATCCAGCTAAGCTCTCCTTTAGATATGAAAAGAGAAATAAAGACTTTTCCAACCATGCAAAATTGATGGAATTCTCCACTACGAGGACTGCATTACAGAAAATACTGAAAGGGTCAGCTCACCTAAACAAAATGACAAAAAAAAAAATTAGGAGTAAGACAAGCAGGCAGATAGAAGCAGAGGAGTGCAGCCCTTACTAAGAACAGGGCATTAAAAGCTTAAAACAAAAAGAGGTTTGCTATAGCAAGATATTTATGAACATTCAGCGTACATAGGGAAAAAATGAGACAACAATGACTGAAAAGGGGAGGATTCAAAATCTATATTTGTGAAGGGGAATGAGATAAGGTACACCCAGAAAAACAGACTATTACATATACATAACTATTTTCTACATGGTAATGGTAACCACACGCCAAAGATTCAGAACTGAAGTATATAACAAAACAAGAACCAAGGAAAACCCACAAATCCAATCAGAATTAAAAAAAAAAAAAAATAGACACATAAGGGCAAGGAAGCAATGGAAACACTGAGCTACAGAAAGCAAAAGATAAAATGGTATAAGAAGACCTCATATTTCAATAATCACCCTAAATATAAATGGACTGAACTCACCAATAAAAAGCACAGAGTTGCAGAATGGTCAAAAACAAAACTCAACCATACGCTGCCTCCAGGAGACATCTCACTCCAAAGACAAATATAGACTCAAAGTGAAAGAATGGAAAATGATATTTCAAACAAATGGATTCAGAGAAAAGCAGAGTAGAATTACTAATATCAGACAAAATACACTTCAAAATAATAAAAAAAAAATACATAGATAGATCAGAGGATGCTTCATAATGATAAAGTAATCATGTACCAAGAAGACATAACGTTTATTATCTATACTCCCTATCAGGGAACCCAAAATATGTAAAGCAATTACTAACACAACTAAAGAGAGAAACAGACCAAAAACACTATGATAGAAGGGCCTAAATACCCCAATGTAGGATATGGAGAGATCATCCAAACAGAAAAATCAATTAAAAATAACATATTTAAATGACACATTAGACTAACTGGACATAATTGGCATTTACAGAACCTTCCATCCCAAACAGCTCTTACACATTCTTTCTAGTGCACATAGAACATTCTCAAGGATTGATACATAATGAGACACAGAGATATCTTCAACAAATATGAGGGTTGAAATCATAACAATCATATTCTCTGATTCATAATGCTTGAAACTAGAGATCGACTGCAAAAAGAAAGCAGGAAGATCCACAAAAAATGGAAGATTAAACAACATCTACTAAGAATAACTGGGTCAGCGAGAAGAAATAAAAAAGAGATCAAGAGAAATATAGAAATGAACGATAATGACAGTAAACATATCAAAACTTTTGTGATGTGGTAAAAGTGGTCATAAGAGGAAAGTTCATTAATCACAGGCCTCTCTCCAAAAACAAGAACGAGCCCAAATAAACAACCTAATGCTTCATTTAAAAACTAGAAAGGAAGAACAAATGAAGCCTAAAGTCAGTAGAAGGAAAGAAATCATCAAAATTAGAGCAGAAATAAATGAAATTGAAAATAAATAGAAAAAATAAGTGAAACTAAGAGCTGGTTCTTTGAGAAGGTTAATAAAATTGACAATCCCTGACTAGACTCACTAAAGAAAAAGGAGAAAGAACACAAATAAACAAAATCAGGGATGAATGAGGGGAAATTATAACAACACCACAGAAATAAAAAGGATCATACAAGAATACTATAAAATATATATATAACCAAATTTAATAACCTAGAAGAAATGGACCAGTTCTTAAAAAAGATACAACCTTCCCAGACTGACAAAACTTCATCCAACATTATACTTAATGGTTAAAAAACTAAAAAACATTCCCTCTAAGATTAGAAACAAGGCAAGGTTTTTCACTAGCACCACTGTTATTCAATATAACATTGGAGGTCCTAGAAAGTGCGACCAGGCAAGAGAAAGATATAAACAGGATCCAAATAGGAAACAAAGAGTTAAGATATTACTATTTGCAGATGACTTGATTCTCTATATAGAAACTCTGAAGACTCCACAAGAACACTACTAGAAACAATTAGCAAATACAGTAAAGTTTCTGGTTACAAAATCAACTTTCAAAATCCTTAGAATTCCTATATTCTAATAATGAAGTGTCAGAAAAAGAAGTGGACAAAATCATTCCTTTTGCAATTGCACCAAAAGAATAAAATACCTAGAAAATAAATCTAATGAAACAAGTGAAGGACCTATGTAATGAAAACTATAAGACCATGTTAACAGAAACCGAAGCACATACAAAGAATTGGAAAAATCAGCATTGTTAAAATGGCCTTATTACTTTAAAACATTATACAGATTTAATGCAATCCCCATCAAAATCCCTTTGGCATTTTTTAAAGAAAAAGGATAAAAAAATCATCAGATTAGTATGGAAGCACAAAGAACCCTGAATCACCAGCTATTCTAATAAAAAAGAATGAGGCTGGAGGCATCACTCTGACAGACTTCAAATTATACTACAAAGTGACAGTAATCAAAACTGCATGGTATTGGTGGTAAAACAGACACAAGGACCAGTGGAACAGAATTGAGAGTTCAGAAGTAAGCTCATATTTATGTGGGCAAATAATTATTTATGTGGGAAAATAATTCTCGATAAAAGACCAAAACCGTGCAATGTGGCAAGGAAAGCCTCCAATAAATGATGCTGGGAAAACTGGATAACCACCTGGAAAGAATAAAACTAGACTGTTTTCTAACAACACACACCAAAATTAACTCAAAATACATATAAGACCTGAAACAATAAATTGCATAGAATAAAACATAAGGACTAAACTTATGTACCTGGACTTAAAGAAGATTTTATGAATTTGACCTCAAAGGCAAGATAAATAAAAGCAAAAATAAAGGAATGGGACTACATTAAACTAAAAAGCTTCTAGTCAGCAAAAGAAATCATCAACAAGGAAAAGAGACAACCGTCAGAATGGGAAAATATATTTGCAAGCAATGCCTCCGATAAGGGCCTAATATCCAAAATTTACAAAGAACTCATACATGTCAATAACAACAGCAACAGCAAAAAACAAAAGGTTCCAATCTAAAAATGGGCAAAGGACCTGAGAAGACATTTCTCCCTAGAGAACATACAAATGTCCAACAAGTATTCAAAAAGATGCTCAACATCATTAGCTATTACAAAAATGGAAATCAAAACCACAATGAGATACCATCTCACATCTGTTAGAATAGCTATATTCAATAGGACAAGTAACAAATGCTGGAGAGGATGTGGAGAAAAAAGGAACCTGCATCCACTGCTGGTGGGACTGCCAATTGGTACAGCCACTCTGGAAAACGGCATGGAAGTTCCTCAAAAAATTAAGAATTGATCTACCATATGATCCAGCAATCTCTACTGGATGTTTACCCCAAAGACTTGAAAACTCATATCCAACAAGATATTTGCATATCAATCTTCACAGTAGCATTATTCATGGTGGCCAAGACATGGAAGCAACTGAAGTGTCCTAGGGTAGATGATTGAATAAAGAAGCTGTAGTACATATATACAGTGGAATATTATTCAGCCATAAGAAGAGAGGAAATGCAGCCATTGCGACAACATAGATAGACCTCAAGATAATCACACTAAGTGAAATAAGCCAGACAGAAAAAGTTGAAAATCATATGATATCACTTACATATGAGGTATAAATCTAAAAACAACAAATGAACAGGACAGACAAACAGTGACTCATGGACGTGGACAAGAGACTAGTAGTTACCAGGGGAGGGGGAGGGGGAAAGTGGACAGGGTAAAAAAGGTCAAATATGTGGTGACAGAAAGAAATGTTACTATGGGAGGCAAACACACAATGTAAATATATATGCCTTACTGTTAAAATGTACAGCTGAAACTTATCAGATTTCATTAACCAATATCACCATAAAGATAAATAAATTTTTTTAAATAAATAAAATTATAAACAAACAAACAAACAAAAGGATTATACATCATGATATAGTAGGGTTTACCTCAGGGTGTTGTGGCCGCCAGCCCCCGAGAGACACACAGACCACCAGAACTCAGTGAGTGAGTTACAGGAAACACTCTTTATTCAGCCAGCTGGGTCTGCCAAAGGTACGCAGACCCCAAATTAAGCAGCCCCGAAATGTAGAGGTACAGGAGTTTTAAGCCCAAAATCCCATTCTTCATTCTATCTAAACACAAAGGTCTATCCTTCTTCTATTCATTACCTGTCAACTCACAGGTCAGGTGCGTAAGCGGGGGTACAGAAGCAGAAAGCTTATTGTTAGAACGTTATGTTCCTATGGGTGACAGCCAATCTTCCCATGGACATAGCCATGTTCCCATGGACACAGCCAAGCAGTAATTTTCCAGCAAATAATACATTTCTAGTAGTCATTTTTTCAGCCATTACAAGGGATGCACAGATAGTTCAACATTCATAATTCAATCATTGTGATACATCACATTAATAAAATGATTAAAATCATATGATCATCTTAATAGATGCAGAAAAAAGCATTTGAAAAAATTCAACATCTTTTATTATATAAAAAACTCTCAACAAAATGGATATAGAAGGAACATTCCTCAGCATAATAAAGTCTATATGACAAACTCGCAGTTAACATCATACTCAATGGTGAAAAGTTAACAGCTTTTTCTCTTAGATCAGAAACATGAAGATGCCAACTATCACTACTTCTATTTAACATAGTATTAGAAGTCTTAGCCACATTAATTAGATAAAAAGAAATAAAAGGCATGCAAATCAGAAAGAAGCCAAACTCTCATTGTTTGCACTTGACCTGATTTTATATGTATATTAGAAAACTATAAAAACTATTAGAACTAATAAACGAATTCAGAAAGTTTCAAAATACAAAGTCAATATACAAAAATCTGTTGCATTTTTATAGACCAATAATGAATAATCAGAAAAAGGTATTAAGAAAACAAACCCATTTATAATTGCATCAAAAAGAAAGAATGAAATCCTATTGTTTGAAAAACATTATTGACCTAGAGGGTATTATACCCAGTGAAATAAGTCAGAGAGAGAAAGACAAATACCACGTGGTTTTGCTTATATGTGAAATCTAAAAAATAAATAAATAAAAATAAAAAATAAATAAAGCAAAGCAGAAATACATATATAGATATAGAGAACAAGCTGATGGTTGCCAAAGGGATGGGAACATGGGATGGAAAAAATGATAATGAGGACGACTCCTTTAATTTAGTTCTATAGAAAACCTGTCCACTTGGTGGCCACTTCTGCAGCTGAAGGTAAGACAAAAAAATGTAATTGATTTTTGCATTGTTGACTTTGTATCCTGCAACTTTACTGAGTTTGTTTATTAGGACTAACAGTTTTTTAGGTGAATTCTTTATGATTTTTTTTAGATGATCATGTTATCTACAGACAACTTTATTTTTCACTTTCAATTTGGATGCCTTTTCTCTTTTTTGCTTGATTTCTCTGGCTAGGACTTTCAGTGCTGTTATTTAGGAATGGTGATAGTGGGCATCCTTGTCTTGTTCCTGATCTCGGAGGAAAAACTTTCAACTTTTACTATTGAGTTGATGTCAGGTGTGGGCTTCTCATCTATGACCTTTATTATGTTGAAGTAATTTCTTCTATATCTAACTTGTTGAATATTTTTGTCATAAAGGAATGTTGAAATTTTTATATGCTTTTTCTGCATCTATTAAGAAAATCATGATTTTTATTGCTTATTCTATTAATATGGTATAGATTTTAACCATTACATTTCACAATTTTTGTATGCTAAACCATTTTTAAATCTCATGAATGAATTTCACTTGATCATGATGTATGTTACTTTCAATATGCTTTTGAATTGCTTTGCTAATATTTTGTTGAAGATTTTTGTATCTATTATTATGATAAATATTGGCCTGTAGTTTTCTTGTTTCTTCATCTGGCTTTGATATCAGGGTTATGCTGGACCTTGTAAAATAAATTTGAGAGTGTTTCCTTTTCCATTTTTTGAAAGAGTTTGAGAAAAATTAGTGCTAACCTTTTTTTTTTTTTTTAATGATTGGTAGAATTCAGCCATTAATCCACCTGGATTTGGACTTTTCTTTGTTAGAAGGCTTTTGATTACTGATTCAATCTCCTTACTGTTATTGATCTCTTTATATTTGCTATTTCTTCATAATTCTGTTTTGGTAGATTGTATGTTGCTAAGATTTTCCTTTTCATATAGGTTATCTAATTTGTTGGTGTATAATTGTTCATAGTAGCCTATTATGATGTTTTGTATTTCTGTAGTGTCAGTTGTAATGTCTCTTATTACATTTATAATTTTGTTTATTTGAGTCCTCTTTTTCTCTTGGTTGATAAAACTAAATATTTGAATTCTTTTTATCTTTTCAAAAATAACTTTTATTTTTTATTGCATTTCTCATCTCTATTTTATCTGCTGCAATCTTTATTATTTTCTTCCTTCTTACTAACTTTCTACTTAATTTATTCTTGTTGATTTTGTTTGGAGTCCTTAGAGCTGTCTGTACCTGGATTCCATATTTTCCCTAAAATTTGGGAAGTTTTCAGTTATTATTACTTTATACAAGCTTTATGTATCTTTCTCCTTTTCCTTCTAGGACTTTGTTTGACTGTGCCAGCTTGATGGTGTCATCATTTAAATAAGTTTTCTTCACTCTTTTCATTCTTTTTCATTTTGTTCCTCTAACTGGCTTATATCATATGATATATGTCTTTGAGTTTACTATTCTTTCATTTGTATGATCAAGTTTATTATTGAAGCTCTCTATTGAACTCTTTAGTCTTGTCATTGTTTTCTTTAACTCCAGGATTTTGTTTTTATGATTTCTACTATATTAAAACTCTTTTCATGCATTGCTTTCCTGATTATATGTAGTTAGTTGCATTAAATTGAGTTTCTTTAAGATAATTATTTAAATTTTTTGTTAGGCAAATTGAAGATCTTCAAGTTTGAGGAGTTTGTTACTGAAGTTTTGTTAGTTTCTTTTGGTGTTTTAATATTTGCCTGATTTTGCATGACACATGTAGTCTTGCATTAGTATCTTTGCAATTCAAGGCACAAACACATCTTTCAATCTTTACAAATTGATTTCACCTTCTGTTGAACTGATTGAATTACCTATAGAATTGCAGTCATACTGGGTTGGAGACCATTAGGAGGCTGTCACTGTGTCTGCAATAGGATGCGCAGTTGGTATGCTTGTTGTTACCAGGAGCTTACATGGACATGGATTCTGTCTCATCCCTGGGTGAACAGGATTGCCTCCAGTACCTTGTTCAGTAGGGTGGCCTTGGGATAAATTTCCACTTTAGAATCCACAGTTGAGACCTCAGACAGCAGGCCTATTACCAGGTACATGCAGGTATGGTTTCTACCAGGTCTCTGGGCAGGCTGGAATGCTCCCTATCACAACTGGAGGGCCCTTTTAGTATCTCTCTGGACCTAGGTGGGAATGTCTTCTGCTAGGTTCCTGGGTTAGCAGGTCTACTAGTGGACTATGGCTGTGAGATGATGAGCTAAAAATAGAGCCCTTCATTATCATGGGGATGCAGCCAAGAGTGTCTCCTACAGGGTCCCTATGCCAGCAGAACTGTTCATAGTTGGGAGGGACTGGAGCTCAGTATAAAGCCTTTTCATGGTCTCCAAGGATACAGGTGAAAGAGTCTTTTTCAATGTTCCCATGTTATCAGAACTGTTTGTGGACTGTGGCTGGGACAGGCTGAAGCTCAGTAACAGGACCCTTTCAGAAACTATAATCTGAACAAGTTTGACAGATTTATCTCTAGGGATTCCTGGACTGCAGGTGAGGGGGGCCAGAGACAATTCAAAGGTCATTTCGGGTTCCAAGGCTAAAACCAAGGTCTGTAGGTCTATTACCAATGCACAGGTAGGTGTGACTCCTTTCAGGTACCTTGGCTTATGATACTGATGATAGAATCAAAGCCAGATGGGGATGTAACTAAATCTTCAGTGGTATAGAGTTGTTTCTGGGTCTGTAGCTGAGACCCCAGTTGCCAAGTCAGCTGCGTGGGTATATGCCTGGCTCTCAAAATGAATCTCCTTGGTCTTAGACTGCATCAGGGTTTTATAGCCCCCAACTTGAATCTCACAGCTCCCACAAAGAAACTTTTGCCCAAGAATGAATGCCAAATTATTGTTGAGAAGGGATACAAGTGAGAGATATCTTATTCCACTTTCTTTATGATGTCCAAGGATGACTGATTTTTCATTTCTATCTATAACTTTGTAGAACAGACTATGCAGCATAATGGAATTAAAAGATGTTTGATAAATAATGAATACCTGGATGACTTTTTGTCTTTGGACAATAACTGCCCTTCCAGCATTTAAAATCTAGAATCAATCATGACACAAATCAGTTCCTCCTGCCTCTGTTCTGTCAGGGCTGGACTATAGATTTGAGCTTTACCTTTCTTTGTTTTTCCTGTGTTAATATGAATAACCCATAATGCTTTGAACATGAGTCATGCACAAATAACTCAATACCCAGCAATTTGTACAAATGTTTTAAAAGATTTTTTAAATGAGCATCTAAAGAAATAGTAATGTATTTCATCTCAAACATTTTGTGGCTGCAGCAATAGAGACCATTAATATAGAATGTCTCAGGCACCTAAACTAGTTTAGAGAGAAAAAGCTTCTCTGTTATCAAGTGCCTTTTAATCAGAGGCCTCAGAGCTGTCACTAGTGCTGTGGCAGTTTACTAAGCTACAATTAAAGTTTATAGTTTAAATAAGAAACAGAAAAAATTCCAAGAGGAAAATAAAGAATAGATTATACAACTTCCAGAGAGCATTTACATAGACATGACATGACAACAGTAGGTACCCATATTAGAAATGATAATGATGAGGAAATGAAAAATTGTATGTACTAGGCCTACAATTTTATATAATAATATAATAAAATAAGTATAATAAAAAAGAATGGGTCTACTATCCAAAAATCACACACTGAACAAAAGATTTGTAACCAAAAATTGAAGGAGCATGATATTACTTTTAATACTATAAATGTATATATTACAAGTGTTAAAATGCTTCATATCTATTATTTTAGCAAGAATTTTATTCAATTATTCAGACAAACATCAAAATTATATCTAAAGCATAACCTATGCCTTTTTATACAAAAGCCTCTACAACTTTTGAGAATACAGTTATATCAATAGTTTTAAAAATATTTTTAATACTTTTTATTTTATAATTACAGTTGACATACAATATTATATTAGTTTCAGATGTACAACATAGTGATTAGACATAAATATAATTTAGGAAATAATCAACCTGATAAATTGAATAACCATCTGACACTGTAAATAATTATTACAATATTATTGACTATATTTCTTATGCTATACTTTATATCGCCATGACTATTTTGTAACTACTGATTTGCACATCTAATACCTTTCCCTTTTTCATCCATTCCCCAAACTCCCCTTACATCTGGCAACCATAAAAATGTTCTCTGTATCTATGAGTTTCTGATCATTTTTTTAATTTTGTTCTTTAGAATCTACGAATAAGTGAAATAATATAGTATTTGTCTTTGTATGACTTATTACACTCAGCCCAATACCCTCTAGGTCCATCCATTCTGTTGCAGATGGCAGGATTTCATTTATTTTTATGGCTGAGTAACATTTCATTGTATATATGTAGCAACTCTTTTTTATCCATTCACCTATTGATGAATATCCAAGTTACCTTCATATCTTGGTTATTGTAAGTAATGCTGTAGGGAAAATATGGATGCCCATGTCGCCTCGGAATAGTATTTTGAATTTCTTCAGATGAATACACAGAAATAGGATAACTGAGTCTTTCTTTGTCTTTTGGTATAACATTTATTTTAAAGTCTATTTTGTCAAATATATGTATTTTACTCCAGCTGTTTTTTCCATTTCCATTGTCATAAAATATCTTTTTTCCACTCTTTCACTTTCAGTCAGTGTGTGTCTTTCAATCAGGAGTGAGTCTCTTGTGGGCAGCAGATGTAAGGGGCTTGTATTTTAATCCATTCACCCACTCTATATCTTTTTATTGGAGCATTTAATCCATTTATATTTAAAGCAATTGTGATAGATATGAAGTTATTGTCATTTTATTATTCACATTTTTAATAATTTTCTTAAAGAACTTTCTTTTATCATTTCTGGTTATACTGCTTTAGTGGTAATGAACTCCTTTAGCTTTTTCATGTCTGATATGCCTTGATTTCTCCTTAGATTCTAAATGATGGCTTTACTGAGTAAAGTAATCTCAGCTGTAGTCCTTGCTTTTTCATCACTTTGAATATTTCCTGCCAATCCCTTATGGCCTAAAACATCTCTGTTGAGAAATCAGCTGACACTCTTATGGGAGCGCCCTTGTAGATAACCAACTGCTTTTCCCTTGCTGCTTTTAAGATTCTCTCTTTCTTTTTAACCTTTGCATTTTAATTATGATGTACCTTGGTGTGGGTTTCTTTGCATTTATCTTGGTTGAGACTCTCTGTGCTTCCTGGGGTTGTATATCTATTTTCTTCACCATGTTAGGGAAGTTTTCCATCATTCTTTCTTCAAATAGGTTTTCGATTCTTTATTCTTTCTCTTATTCTGGTACCCCTATAATGCAAATGTTGGTATACTTGATGTTGTTAGAGAGGCCCCTTAAATTCCCATTTTTTAAATTCTTTTTTCTTATTTATGTTCTGATAGAATGTTTTCTGCTACCTTATCTTCTAAATTGCTTATTTGGTCCTCTGTTTCATCTGATCTTGTGTTTCCCTCTAATGCATTTTTATTTTAGTTATTGAATTCATCATGTCTGACATTCTTTTCTATGTATTTTTACCTCCATTTTTGTGTTTCCTAGCTCTTTATTGAAGTTCTCAGTTAGATTGTTGAGCATTCTTATAACCATGTTTTGAGCTCTGCAACTGGTAGATTTCTTGTCTCCATTTTTTTTTTTTTTGTCATTTTTCTGGATCTTTGTTCTGTTCTTTCATTTGGGACATGTGTCTTTGTCTGCCAATCTTGGCTACATTGTTGTTTATGTTTATATGTATTAGGTAGAGCTGCTATTACTGCTACTCTTAGTAGATTGGCCTCATGTAGTAGTTTGCCCAGGGGTTCAGTCTCTGGTCACCTGAGCCAGGTGCTCCAGGTATATCTTTTGTATGGATTATGTATCCCTTCCAATTGTAGTTGAGTAGTGGTTGTTGTTTGCACACGAATGGGAGAGATTGATCCTTCAGCTGATTGATCATAAGTACTGGCTCTGACTACAGTGAATATTTGGGCTGATCTTATGGTGCAGAATTTGCTTTTAAGCAAGGCTCTGGTGCTGCAAAGTCAGCCCTTTGCATGTGTCATTTTGGTAGCTGGGTGATGTTCTAATGTAATCTGAAGCTGACCACTGCATGTATTAATTCTGCGGCATCTTGGGAGGGGCTCTGTTATAGACCAGGGTTAGCTGTTGCCTCTGCCCTACCCAGGGCCACTTGGTATAAGCTATAAAATTGTATGCAGATGATTGTCACTTGTGCTGTGTTTGGAGGTGCCTCCAAGAGGGTAAGCTACAAGCACAGCCCTGCTGCCACTAGTGCAGGGCTAGGGGCTGCTTAGCATAATATATGGAACTTCTCTTCAGAACACTGGAACCCTGTACTGGAGAGCCTATTCTGGGGCTGGGACATCTCACTCCTCAGAAGGGTCCTTTGCAGCTAAGACATTCCTCTTGATTTTTAACCATCACATGTGGATGTGGGACCAACCTGTTCTGAGATTCCACCCTCCTACCACTCTCAATGTGGATTCCTCTGTATGTCCTTAGTCATAGGACTTTGTTCAACTAAACTTTAAGCAAATTCTGAATGATAGTTATTCTGTAGCTTAGTTGTAATTTTGATGCAGTCATGAGAAGAGGCAAGCACAGCATGTACTTACTCTTGATTGGAAGTCAATATCAATAGTTTTTAAAAGTTTGGGTATAAGTTCCTATAATTACAACATATGCCTTCCAATTTAAAAACAAAGATACAATATACAAATGATGTTATCTTTTGATTAAAGTTTTCAATAAGCAGTGAAATTACTTTTAATTGGCCCAGAGATTTTAATTTTATAATATTATATAATTAAAAAATGGAGTTACAAAGAGAATGTCAGACAGTCTCAATGTTTAAAGATTCTTATGAAAGGCTTACTGTTCCTAAATGAAGGGCCTCATGCAAAATCTTATTTGTACATGGTCAATATTTTATTTTTATTCATTTAAAATTAGTTTTTAAAATTAAGTTCAACATACATTAAATACACGTAATTCAAGATAAAATTTATCTGTGTATTGCATTATAGGATTGTATACTTGAAACATATATAATTTTATTAACCAATGTCATCCAATAAATTTAATTTAAAACAATAAAGTAAAATTCAAAAATGAATGCATTTTTTAATGTATTGAAATATATAATTTGAAAAAATTCAAAATGAAATAATTTCCAAGTAAGATCACTGAATTCTCCCTACAGATTAGGAAGGTTATGCTCTTGTCCATCACTATATCTCAATGCCTATAGTACTACCTGGAACAGAGTGTACTGAAAATTTATTTGCTGATTGAACTAACATGACTTAAGTGCTCCTCCTCTTCTAGACTTCTGT
The DNA here is from genome assembly GCA_003508835.1 of Eonycteris spelaea. Lineage (NCBI taxonomy): Eukaryota > Metazoa > Chordata > Mammalia > Chiroptera > Pteropodidae > Eonycteris > Eonycteris spelaea. Next base: position 1,288,004 of record PUFA01000286.1, on the reverse strand, counting down.
TGAAATAGCTAAGAGAACACAAGAATAGGAAGACAGTTTTGTCAGCCTTAAATCTGGAAAAGAGTGGTTTTTATTGAAACAGAAGTTATTTCTGCTAAATATAATGCTAACAGGAACAGAATAAAAATATTTTAAAATCTGACATGTATATGTGGAAAGGAGTAGCCAATTGGGGAAGAAAGACAAGATCACCATCCTTTTATTCAGCATTGTCTGGCTGAAGAGGCAGCAAGCTGGTGAGGCAATCAGAGGCATATCTGAATTCCATCATTTTCTTCAGGGAAGATTCTCAAGTACTAAAGTCTACACCTAAGGAAAGTACATGAAGTTATTTTTCATAAGCCTGCAGAGAAATTTCTGCCAGGTGCAGAATTCCAGCTTTCTACTTCCCAGGCAGAATGCCATTGAACTGGCAGAGGAAAGCTATAGTAAAGCTACATTTTTCATCTTTCTTTATTTGGGACAGGATAACTAAAGTAATGATCCCATAAGATTTCAGAAAACAACTATCTCATTTTTTAAATTAAGCAAGCATAGAACTTGTTTAAATATAAACAAGTAGTAAATGATATTCACGGTGATGATGATGATATGATGATGATGATGATGATGATGATGATGATGATAGTAGTGATAGTGATAATAGACCAAAAAAAAAAAAAAAGAACAAAAACCTATATCTAGTTACTACTTCTGAACTAAGTATTGCTCAGATGTTGACTTCTGTTTTAATATGGATGAAGTATTGACTTCTGGCTTAAACACAGATGAATGCCTAATATGTACTGACTTTTTCCCTTCTCAAAATCAAATTAAAATGGTGAACATAAAAGGAACTTCCAAATCCAGATGACAAGATCCACACTTCTTTAAGGGAGCTCTTTGCCTTCAGGTCTTGTTTACTTGCGAGGAAACCATGTGAAAATTTACTCTAGCTACCAATACTGATTAATTCAGACCATCCATCATAATTATCACTACTAAAATGTTAACTAACATTGTGAAGAGAGACCACAAATTTGGAAAATTGAAAACAGTTTGGGGAAAAAAAGAACTCAAAAATTTGTAATGCTACCTGGTTTTGGTCAAAGGGTCGATAAATATTATATTTTAAGTGAAAAGTAAAATAAAGAATTGGTTCTCAAAATGTTTATTAAGTGAAATAAATGTGAAATAAACAAAAGATTCAGAATAATTTATATCCATGTAGTAGAAGTTCCATGAAGAGACTAAAAATGACTATATTATAGAAGTGTTTCTTCCATTAATTTAGTATAAACAGAAGCATGATGAACAGACAAAACAATTCATCCTCAATATGGTAAAGAATATATCTAAACCAACATAATTTTTAATGTTGAAAAAATGTAATTACCTTGAAAGCCAAGAACAAATGGAATATACTATTACCATTATCAAATATTATCTAGATGTGCTAATCAATGTAATACTATTTTTAAAATCCAGACAAATAACTATTGGAAAAAAAATGGTAAAATTATTATGATTTTCAAATGATATTATTGTTTACCAAAAAAAATCCAGAATAAACTAAAACATAATCAAAACTCATAAATGAACTAAAAAGAAATCAATTACCACTTTAATGTAGATTTACCTTATGTAACATTAATAATCTATTTGAAAATCTAAGTGAAAATGCTTTACTTATTCATGACAACAAATATATAAATACCTTACAATAAATTTATAAATAAATTTTCAGAATCTAAAATGGTATACTTCAAAAAAATTTATTGGAGCACACAAAAGAAAACTAGCAAATGAGCACACATGTTTTACGTGGAGAAAACTTAATACTACAAATATACCAGTTCTCCCTAATATGACTAATAAATATATAATAATAATACTCTATAAATGTTTTGTGATTAAAAAAATATTACTGGTTTGTACAATTGAAAAACTAGCCTAAAATTATATAAGGAAATTTTGAAGGAGTAACACTATCAGTTATTAAGATGCATTAAAGTGCTTCAATAATTAGAATAAAATAGTACAAACTGATTGGAAGTTCTGAAACTGGAAATAAGAGAAGTCCAAATGAGCAGAGGTATGAATAGGATAGACACGTATTTAATTGTATGTCAAATAAAAGAAATCCGAACCATGTGAAAAGTTGAGACAGCTTATAGCTGGCAAGGCAGCTCCATGGTGTCATCAAAAACTGAGACTTTTCACCCAGACACTCTCACTATGTGGCTTCCCTTACATGTGTGGCTTCAATCCTTCAGGGTATATTTTTAGTCCAAGACCATTTGCTGGAATATTAATCCATCATTTTCACATTGCAAGTCAGAAGGTTAAAGAAAGGTAAAAGAGTGTAAAGGCAGTTTCTCTTCATTGATTTCCCTTTAATCAGCCTTTCCAAATGACCACATAATCATCTTGTTTATATCTCATTAGCTAGAATGTTGATATATGATTATACCTTGCTGCATGGAGGGCTAAAGAGTATAGTTTCATTTATGTGACAATTTGTCTAGGAAAATATTAAAACGCATTATTTTCTACAGAAGAAGTTGAAAATAGATGTTGAACTAGACAACTCCCAGCTATTGACAAATGAAAATTAGAGAGCATATAATTAAATTGCATTTCTATTAAAAGAGAAATGTTGGATTTGTTCCAAAATAATTCTGAGAAAATTGGTTAACTGTTTAGAAAAATATTAAGTTCTATTTTTCTTTATAATATACACAAAATAAAATTTATTATTCTATTTACTTTCAAATTATACAGGGATGTTTTAAAGTTCTGTAATTATCACTTTATGATTTAAAATAAAATATCACTGCAGAATATTTTAAAAATTTAAAAAGTATACAAGATTGCTATGTCAACTATAAGAGATCACAATAAGTAATAGTCTCATTTTTCTTTATATATACATATATGCATATATTTATTTAAATGGGTGTACCATGAAAGCAATATGTGTGTGTGTGTGTGTGTATATATATATATATATATATATATATATATATATATATATATATATATATAATGTAAAAATATAATGTAAAAGTCAAAGTTCTCAGTATGCTTTTATATATATATATATACACACATGCATATATATTTAATAAGTGTGCATAGTATTTATGTGCGTATATCTGTATACACGTGCACACACATCTCATACACACTCATATTTCATGGCTCAGGTTGCTGTGGCTGAAAACATCATAAACTTATACAATACATAAAAAGGTAATGTATTGAAAAAGTAGCTCACCAAAGATTTGAAAAACCTACAAAAAGAAAAGCAAGACACATTAGAGACAGAAGTCAGTTTTCTACAAATGATTGAGTCCTAGTTACATTTTTCAGGAGAAACAGAAATAAGCTTCTATAGTTCCAGAGATGTAATCAGTTATATTATCCACAGAATCCATCAGATATAAACTAACTCCTCCTATGTTAAGACTAGAAAGAAACTTAAATCTCAGGTACTTCTATATAACAAGTCATGCAATATAATGAATAGCAATTTCAACAACATTAAAACAACAAATACAAACTGTTTCTTATCTCTCAACATAAACCAGTACAATCTTGCAATTATAATAAGCTAATTAAACTAATCTAAAGCTATTCAGCAGGAAGCCAGAACAATTTTGTTCATTTCTGCAGTGGTCTGTTATTCTGGGCAATTCAATGAGAGATTTTACAATCACTATAGTAATGGCTTTCTCAAAAGGTGTTCCAGTGGAAGATCTAGGTCCCAGGTTCAAAAAAATTAACTTTTAATTCTTGGATTCCTGTATCAGAATTTGCTTGAAAACTTTTACTATTAAAAAATGATAGTAAGTCTTTTTTAAAGTGTATGCTAAAATAATTGATAATCTTAGTCTTACATAATCTTCATTCTCTTCGCTAAGTTTTTGGTATTGAGAACATATTAAACATTGAATACCGTGAAAATGCCTTAAATAAAATTATTCTAAATTGCTGAGTAAGCATGTAATGTTGTGTTTGAACAGTCAGACAAACTGTGTATAGCACTTACACCATCATGGAAAGGTTGAACAGCTTAACGAGAGAAGAGCTAAGCTGCTAAGATACACCCTGGGAGAATTCTTGTGTAACACTATTTTGGAGAATCTCAAACCAAAACTGAACAATGACTTCCTTTGTGCACAGTTTGAAGCCTAAAATGTAGCCTGTTTGATTTACAAAAGCACACCCAACAGCACCATACAGATGATAGATACAGTTAGATATAGATAATAGATAGATAAGTAGTTGATAGATGATAGACAGATTAGGTAGATAGATAGAGATAGATGATAGATAGATAAGAGATGATAGTTATAGATGATAGGTAGGTAGATGATAGATAGACAGATGATAGATAGATGATTGTTAGATAGATAGATGATAGATAGAAAGATAGATAGATGATATATAGATTAGATGATAAATAGATGGACAGATAGATAGTAGACAGACAAACATACATAATAGATGATAGATAATAATGATAGAAAGGTGATAGATTAGATAAATAGATGATATATGATAAATGATAAATAGATGATAAATAGATGATTGATAGATTAGATAGGTAGATGATGATAGATGATAGATAGATAGATAGATAGATAGATAGAGATAGATAGTATGAAAGATAGATAAATGTATTAAATTTGTATAGATACATTCATAATTTTCCTTCTAAGATTAGATTTTTAGATAATATATCCCAGTTGAGCTATATTCTAGAATCAAAATGAGCATTATTTCATCTTCCCAATAAAAATGGCAAGCAGGAGGAAAAGAGGTTGAGATTATATGAAGGGGAAGACAATTTCTAGGATTTACTTTCCTAGAAACCAAAATTTCCTTGCGTGTTTTGTGTATATATAGTCCACAGGAATAACGGCTATTCTGCTCCGGGGAGATTGGTGAACTATAATATCAGAGAAGTGCCACTGACAACTTTCTGTCACTGCTTTCTCTGTCTTCTATATATCTTTTTGGAACCAAAATACAGTCATCACCTCAAAACCTTTATGAATATCTATTAATTATTAAATATATATTAATAATATTTCATTTAATACCTATTAAATGAAAGATTGCCAAAGTCTCCAGCCACTATAATAAACTGAGCAGCCACCCCTTTTTAATTTGTGTGTTGTAGTGTTTCTTTACACAATTCAGCTAAGTTCACCAAACATAATTGTACAAAACCACTAAATCAGACCTAAAATTATAAAAATTCCTAGAAAAAAAAAAAGACAGGAAAAAAAGTTCCTTGATATCAATAGATGACAGTGATGTTTTTGGATAGCATCAAAAGCACAGTAATGAAGCAGAAATAAATATGAGACTATATCAAACTAAAAAGCTTTGCACAGCAAAACAATAGGAAAAATGAAAAGGCAGTCTATGGAATGGCAGAAAATATTTTTAAAACCATCTATCTGATAAGGGTTTAATATCCAAAATATCTAAGGAACTCATACAACTCAATAACAAGAAATAAAATAAAAAGATCTGGTTACAAAATGGGCAGAGGACTTGAATAGGCACTTTTTCCAAAGAAGTCATACAAATGGCCAACAAATACATGAAAAGATGTGCAACATCATAATTGTTGGGAAAATCTGAATCAAAAGTATAAGATTATATCACCTCACATATATTAGAATGGCTATTTTTAAAATACAAAAATAATAAGTCCCAGAGAGGGTGTGAAAAACAGGGAATGCTTGTGCACTGTTAAGGAGAATGTAAATTGGTGCAGCCACTGTGGAAAATAGTATGGAGAGTCTTCATAAAATTAAAATGAACTACCATATGATTCACAATTCCACTTCTGGATAGACCAAAGGAAACGAAATTGGCATTCAAAGATATATTCTGCACCCCATGTTCATTGCAGCATTATTCACAATAGCCAAGATATAGAAAAGATCCGTATATGAATGACTGGAAAAAGAAGATAGAAGATGTGAGATGTGAGATATATATATATATATATATATATATATATATATATGCGTGCTTGTGTGTATGTGTGTATATATATATATATATGTATATATAGATATATAGATATAATTCATCCATAAAAAGAAGGAAATCATGAAAAAAGTTGAATTTATGAAAACAGAGATTAGAATGATGATTATCAGGGGCAGGAGGGCAGAAATGGGGAGGAGGTGAGAAATGGGGAGATTTGGTGAAAGGATACAAACTTCTACTTACCAGTTCAGTAAATTCTGGGAATCTAATATACAGCATGGTGCCTATAGTAAAACAATATGTATTATATACTTGAAAAGTTGCTGAGAGTAGATCTGAAATGTTATCACCACAAAATGGTAATTATATGAGGGGATGGAGGTTTAATTAATCATATCGTGGTAATCATTTTGTAGTATATACATGTATCAGATCATCATGCTGTGCTTCTTAAACTTATGTCAATTTACCTCAAAAAATTTAGAAAAAAATAAGCTAAGTGTAGGTAAACCTACCAATACAATTTCACAGGTGAAGCTTAGTTTAAAATAAGGTAATCATATAAAATAATCAATCAAGGGCCAATATGTATAGTTTAAACAATAAGTGCTATTGGTAAAAAGAGGAACAAGTTAGGAAGGTTAGATATCATTAACATTATTCTCTGACTATAAAAGAAATTCCAATTTTCAATACTCTTTACTTCTATGAATTATAATTCAGGCAGATGAAAACTGGCATTATTTTATGGATTGTACTATGACCATATTGTTGATTTAGTTCTCTTCATCATCTTTAAGTTGAATATATGATTTAAGTTTAAATATACAAAGAGAATATTTCTTAACTATCGAGCATCTGATTTAAGAAAGATTTACAACAGGCTAATCTAAAAATCTGAAATATTTTAATCTGGAAAAGAGAACAATAATTTTTCCCAGGACAGTAAGAATATTTAACAGAAATATATTTAAAGTATTTAATATTCTGATGAACTAAACATTCATGAGAGAATTTTACAGAGAGACCTACAAGTAATCACAGACTTGCCTTATAAGGAATTTTAGATTTGAGAAGAACAATAAATGATAAATAACAAGGGTTTCAAGAAGCACTGGTTTTTATACCTAAAAGATGGTTCTAAGCCAGACATTTTTAAATCTTCTCACAGATTTTCAAATTGCTCTCTGGTAATATATTATTTTAGTAAAATCTGAGAACTGTTACAACTACTTTGACACTTTTTAAACTAAATCAAAGATTTGGAAAGTCTGTGACCCATGTTATTTATAATTGTATATAAGTTAGAGAAAAATAATGTGATTTCTTCTTTATGTGTATATGAACCTGGAACTGAATAGCGCAAGCCCACACCTGATGTTCCTCTCCTTTTGTAAAAGCAATAATGACAAATTTCTCTTTCATGAGTGTAGAACTTCCATGAAATGTTCTTGAGTTTGAGCTTTTACAGTAGAAAAGTTACAGGAGTCATTTTTATCAAACTCAACTTTATTAGCAATACAGCAAATTTATGCTAATATATTGTATCAGTGTGTGTATATTCACAGCAGTCCTGATGTTTTTTATCATCTCTGTACTGCTTAGTTTTGCAGTGTGAGAATGTGGTAACATTTTGCAATTTAATCTTTAGATAAATCGTACCACTTTGTTTAGCTATTATAAATATTTTATATAATATAATGAGCCTCAGCTTGTTTTTCACTTTAGAGTAGTAGTTTTTACTGTTAGTTCAGCACATGTCATTAACATTTGTATATATCTTGGAACTGGAATCCATTCATTAAGTTTAAATGTTCGCATAAATAACGAAGAACAAAGAAAATGAATCTAAACATAGCTGTAGCTTTAAATAGTGAAGTTATACTGCCATCTGGTGGGAGAAAAAAATTTAGAGGAGAAATACAAAGCACATTGTCTCCACTGATCACAGAGGGATGCTGGGAAAAGACAAAGGCAGGTAAGGAAAACAAGATAGTGTCATCTCTTAACTCTCAAGAGGACAAGGTCCTAAGGAAAAGTTAAAGATTTGCTAAAGGACTCCTACAGACTGTGCTGTCGTGAAGTAGACAGGAGCAACTGTTTGATCCTCTAATCTCCATGCCTTGTTTTATTCATTTATTTGCTTTTCATTCATTCCTTCATCCATTCAAAAGAGAAGTCATTATGAATAAAGATGCTGAATAGCAAAATGAAAGATGAATTATGAATAATTTTGACATGTTATTTCATTCATAAAGAGTATCGTTATCTAATTAAATTGTGCTATAATTTGTTAATTGAAATTTATTTACCCATAACTCAAAAAAACTATCTGTGAGGCACTGTTCTAAGCCAGACAACACCAATGACATCATGGAACTTACATCCAGTGGAAAGACATGGACTAAAAACAAATATTTTATTAGTTTCAAATGTACAACATAGTAATTAGAAATTTATATAACTTATGATGTGATCACCCCCAATAAATCTAGTACTCATTGTACATAATTATTGCAATATTATTGACTATATTCCTTATGCTATACTTTACATCTCATGATTATTCTGTAACTACTAATTTGTATTTCTTAATCCCTTCCCCTTTTTCACCCACGCTCCCATCTGCTAAACCATCAAAATGTTCTCTGTATCTATGAGTTTGTTTTTGTTTTGTTTATTTATTTTGCTCTTTTAGAGTCCTTATGTAATTAAAATCATATAGCATTTGTCTTTCTCTGCCTGACTTAATCCATTCAGCACAATACTCTCTAGGTCTATCCATGTTGTTGTGGATAACAAGATTTCATTCTTTTTTATGGCTGAGTAATATTTCATTGTATACATGTACCACAACTTCCTTATCTATTCATCCATTTGTGAACATCCAGGTGGGCTCCATATCTTGGCTATTGTAAATAATGCTGCAATGAACATATGGATGCACACGTCTCTTTGAAGTAGTGATTTAGATTTCTTCAGATAACTACCCAGAAATAAATTACTGAGTCTCTTTGTTTCTTATAATAACTTTTGTTATAAAGTTTATTTTATCTGGTATAGTTATTGCTACCCCAGCTTTTGTTTTTTATTTGTTTCCATTTTTATGAAGTATTTTTTTTTTCATTCCTTTACTTTCAGTCTATGTGTGTCTTTCAATCAGAAGTGAGTCTCTTCTAGGCAGCACATGTAAGTGTCTTATTTTGCATCCATTCAGGTACCTTATGTTTTGATTGAACTATCGAATTCATTTACATTTGAAGTAATTTTTGATATTTATGTAATTATTTCCATTTTATTATCCATATTTTAATCTTTTTTTCTTCTTTTTCTTCTTAAAGAAGTTCCTGTCACATTTCTTGTAATACTTGTTTCCATTTTGTTTAGTTCTTTTCCTGGAGCTTTGTTCTCTCTTTTCATTTGGAAAATGTTTCTTTGTCTCCCCATTTTGGCTGCCTCCTTGAGTTTGTTTCTATGTATTAGGTAGAGATGCTGTGTTTCCTAGCCTTAGTAGAATGGTGTTAGTAGAATGGTCTGTGGGGCCCAGTGCACAGTCTCCTTGCCACCTGAGCCGGGTGTCCCAGGTTCGTCTTTGTATGGGTTATATGTGCTCTCTTGTTGTAACTGAGCCTTTGTTGCTGTTTACACATCAGTGGTAGGGATTGATCATCAAGTTAATTGATTGTGAACACTATTCGGTCACTACAGTGGAGAAGTTATTGTTCAGCAGCTAACCCTACAAAGCAGGACTGGCTTTAGCAGGGCTCTGATGACTGTCCGGTCTGCCCTCTGGGTGTGTCATTCTCAGATGTGGCCCTGTGGGTTCTCTGGTGGGGTCAAAGCTGGTCACTAGGCATGTCGCCTGAGACTCCTGGGAGGGGTTCTGCTACAGGCCTGGCCCCACTGCAGACCATGTTTAGCCATAGCGTGTGCTCTGCCAAGGGCCACTTAGCATAAAATCACTAAGCAATCCACAGATAGTCTCCACCTGCTCTCGCTAGATGGGCCTCAAAAGGTCAAGTTGTAAACCAATGCCAGCTGCCACTAGCACCAAGCTTAGGCTGCTCAGCAAGAGGCATGGGGCATGCCGAGGCCAGATGCTGCTGGTTTTGGTTTTATGGACCTTTGAGAGATTTTAGGAAAGTTTGCAACATGAGTCAAGATAGGCAGTTTGTATGGAAAAGCCACTTATAGTGGTTTAAATAAGCCTGCAAGTTAGGTGGGGCAAGGTCTCAGGGAATCACCAGATCAGGGCAACTGTGTTAGTTAGGTTGATGAAGATTCAAATAATGCCACCATCTGCATCTACACACCTATAGGTGGGAAAGCTGAACAAAGGAAAGATAGATTCCACCAGCACTTCTGTCTGGGAAAAAGCTTCCCCTCCAACCCTCACCCTCAAGCTGGACATTCAGTTCCTTCCCATATGTCCCTGGCACATTTTTGAGCTCATGCCTCAGTGCTGGAGGTCAAAGCAAGTGAGTCTAATCAGCAAGTAAGTCATGTGATGGCCCTTTAAGAGAAATGCCTGGGACTTTCGCTGTCCATGTCTCACTCAGCCACAATCTCCACCGGTTTTCACAGCCAGAAGTGTGCGGACTTTTCTCCCATGCATGGATCCCTGAGCTGGGGAGCCTGGTGCAGAGGTGGGACCCCTCATTCCTCTAGGGGGAACCTTTGCAGCTGATATACCCCTCCCAGTTATTAAACGCCACACACATATGTAGGACCTGACTTCGGTATCTCTGCCCTTCCTACCAGTCTTGAGGTGGCTTCTCTTTGTCCTTAGTTATAAGACTTCTGTGCAGCTAAATGATGGTTGTTCTGTAGTTTAGTTGTAATTGTGATATGGTGGTGAGAGAGAATAAGCACAGTGTTTACTTATGTGCCTTCTTGACAGAAATCCTAGTGCATCTTTTATGATGTCTTATTTCCAAAGGTCTTTTAAAAACGGAAGCAGATTGGAGCCTGAATGACAGATATAATCACAAAAGATCAATACAACCTACCTAAATCAGCTCTATAGAACAACAGTGGACTAACTGTAATATCTAATTATTAAGCATTTAATGTGATTTACTATACCTGTATTCTTTACCTTGTTGTTTTTTCTATGCTAAAATAATTTAGACGTGTTTTTTTGCTGCCTTATTCTAACATTTACAAAATTTCCAATAGGAAATGTGCTAGTAAATCACCCAGGCTTTACATGTATCATTTTTATGTCTAATATCTACAGGAACAATTGCTTTTTGTATTTTCACCTTACAGATCTTCTAAATAATAATGTAACTGAATATTAAAAGAGAAATTGTTAAGGATAAAATATACTAAATAGCAACACACAAATATGAATAGTTTATAGAATGTTATCACATTCATTTTTTATGCTAGATTTTGAATTTTTGTAACTTAGTTCATTACTTGATAAAAATCATAATAAAATAAATACACATTAGATATTTGGGAGTTTAGTTTAATTGTGGGTTTGTTTGTTTCTTATGTGGTTAATTCATTTTATGATGCATCATGTAAAGAGCAAGGCATTAAGAGCCAGACATCCCAAAGTTATCCTTTCATGTACAAGTGACAGTAAAATTTCTAACTACATAAATGATTAGGAAAATGGGTTCTAGAGTTAGAAAAACTTGTAATCCCATTTGTGGCACATACAAATTGTGTGACACTGGGAATGTACTAAATCTGTCTATGCTTTAATTTCCCCATTTACAAAGTAATAATATATAATGTATAATATATATAACAACAAATTTAAAAATCATAAGATAATAAAGCTTGAATGAGTTATTAAAATATAAAATTCTTAGAAAATTTTTAGATAGACTCTAAATGATAAAGTATAACTTTTTGGGGGGGGGCTTAAATCATGGTTTAAAGGGATAAAGTATATGTTATAGCCATTTATGAATAATACAGAATGATGCTAATTTAGTATTAATGTGACTATAGTAGTGTACCATCAATTTCATATATATACCTACAACATATTCTATATATTTCCTAATTATCAAGATAAAGCTAAAAATTTTGTTTTAAGGAAATGAAAATACAGAATTAGTTCTTCACTTAGAAAATATTCTAATTCATTAGTAAAAATATATATTAAAGTGAAAGAACAGAGGATTTACAATGATTTTTCAGTAGGGCAACCTCTGTGTCAATTTATCCTTAAAAAAGTGGGAGGTTGCTCACGTATGTACAACTGAGATATAGCATGTTTCTCTTGATCAAGAAGAGGTTTTCTCATGGACACTTCCCCATTCCAAAGAAGCCTAGGAACTTGGAAAATGATTTGTCAATCTTATCTCATATTTATACTTGTCTTCCATTTCTAGGTCACAATTTACTTTTATTATAGCCTTGTTTAATTACTTGATATTCTCAAACCACACATACTCTGGATATTTTCCCCTCTCCCTCGTACTTTCCACCACATGCTATCTGACTCATACACCTCTTATATAGTCCTTAAAATTTTACTTTAAATTTCACCTCCCTGATACCTTCCTTGATTCCTTCATGTGAAATTAAGAATTTTTTTCTGTCTTTCTTTAAAGCTATATATATGTGTGTGTGTACACACACACACACACACACACACACACACACACATAATTCATGTATATTTCTTCATGAATTTTTATTTTTTCTATGTATTTTTCCCCATCAAAATGTAAACTTAAGGAGAGTGATGTCAGAATTGTGGCAGTGTGAGAGATCTCCTTAGATCTCTCCCCTCAAAAAAAACAATAAACAGAACACCTTCAATTCAACTAATATCAACTAACCTGACACAAGCACATCTGAGAGGTCTGTGCATCAAAGCATCCAAAGATGGGCGAATCACATGAGCCAGGGAGGCAGATTAGGAGAAAGGTACAAAGGAGCTGCTATAGGCGTCAAAAGTTTACTCTAGGATGAGGGGAAAAGGGAAGATTTTTACAGCCAAATTTTTGGCTCTTTGAAGCCCCAAACAGTACTACCTGAGTGATCAGCATATTTCACTCAGAGGAGCCCAGGGATCCTATAAAGGAAAACCCATTAGATTATCATTGGATTTTTCAGCAGAAACTTTACAAGGCTGGGAGGAAGTAAAATCAATATTAAAACTATTGAAAGAAATAAATTATCAGCCAAGAATAATATATCCAGCAGCTCACTTTTAGATGTGAAGGAGAAATAAAGACCTTTTCAGGCACACAAAAGCTGAGTGAATTTTCAACTACAAGACAATCATGAGAGGAAATACTGAAGATGATTATTTTACCTGAAACAGAATGACAAAAACATACATAACTATGAGTAAGATGACTTACAGGCTAAAGAAGCAGGAAAGTGCAATCCTTATTAAGAACAGGGTATCATAAGTTTATATTTTCATAGTGGTTAAAGAAAAAAAAACACTTTAAAAGAGAAGAAACAACAGCTACTGCTTGCTACTTAGAAATGAACGTACAGCATAAATAGAAATAATTTGAAACAACAAACAGAAAAGGAGTGAAGGTTAATATCTAAATCCTCAAAGGGGATGTAGATAAGGTGCACAAGAAGAAAAGTGTTACTATGTATCTATAACTTTCCTTTACATAAACTTAATTATAACTGCACACAAACAATCTAGAACTGAGACACATAATATAAAACAAAAGGGAACATAGGGGGAAACCATAAACACCACCAAATTAAAATAACAGACAGAAACACAAGGACAAAAAAAAAAATACAATGTAGACTCTGAGCTACCTGAAAACAAAACATAAAATGACTATATAAAATCTCATTTCAATAATCACTCTAAATGTAAATAGACAGAACTCATTAATAAAAAGGCACAGAGTAGCAGATTGGATCAAAAAACAAAACTCGACCATATGCTGCCTTCACGAGACACATTTCAGCTACAAAGACCAATATAGACTCAAAGTGAAAGTGTGGAAAATGGTACTCCAAGAAAACGGCAATCCAGAGAAAAGTAAGTGTAGCTGTATTTATATATGACAAAATAGACTTCAAGATAAAAAGTAACGAGAGATAAAGATGGACACTTTAAAATGATAAAATGTATGATATAACAAAAAGACATAATGCTTATGAATATCTATCTCCCATTCAGGAAGCGCCACAATACATTAAGCAAGTACTAACAGAAGTAAGGGGAGAAACCGACAAAAACACTATTATTTTAGGGGACCTAAATACTCCACTGACTGCTATGAATAGATCATCCAAACAGAAAATCAATAAGGAAATATCATCCTTAAATGACACATTAGACCAGTTGGACATAATTATCTTTTACAGAGCCTTTCATCTCAATACAGTAGCTCATATATTTTTCTCTAGTGCACATGGAACATTCTCAAAGATAGACAATTTCAGGAAACAAAACTAGCCTCAATAAATTTAAGAAGATTAAAATCATACCAAGCATATTCATTGATCACAATGATTTAAAACTGAAGATCAACTTCAAATAGAAAGTGAGAAGAACCACAAATAGGTGATGATTAAACAACATGCTACTAAATAATGACTGGGTCAAAGAAGTAAAAGGAGAGATCAAGAGATACATAGAAACAAATAAGAATGAAAATACAACACATGTAAACTTTTGGGTTAGGGAAAAGCAGTAATAAGAGGAAAGTTTCTATCATTAAGGGCCATCTCAAGAAAGAAGAATATCCCACATAAGCAAACTAACATTACTTCTTTAAAAAACCGGAAAAATAAAAACAAATGAAGCCCAAAGTCAGAAGAATAAAGGAACTGATAAAAATTAGAGCAGAATTAATGAAATTGAGAACAAAAATAAAATAGAAAAAATGAATGCAACAAAGAGCTGGTTCTTTGAGAAGATTAATAAAATTGACAAAACTCTTGGCAAGACTAAGGATAAAAGAAAAAAATAAACAAGTAAAATCAGAAATGAAAAGAATTACAACAGAGAACCACTGAAATACAAAGTATCGTACAAGAATACCATGAAAGATTATATGCCAACAAATTCAATAGGTCTTCAAAATATACAACCTTCTTTATACTGAATCACAAAGAACTGGAAAATCTAAATAGACTGATCAGCAGTATGGAAACTGAAACAATCATCAAAAACCTAACCAAAAGTAAAAGTCTGAGATCAGATAGCTTCACCAGTGAATTCTACCAAACATTCAAAGAAGACATAATACCTATTCTTCTCAAACTTTTCCAAAAAATTGAAGAAGAAGGCAATATTGCCTAACGCATTTTTATGAGGATAACATTACCCTGATACTGAAACATGGTAAATATAACACACAAAAAATAGAACTATAGACGAATATTTCTCATGAATACAGATGCAAAAATTCTAAATAAAATACTAGCAAATTGAATACAACAACACATTAAAAAAAAATTATACACCATGAGCAAGTAGGCTTCAACTCAGAGGCACAGGGATGGTTTAAGATCCAAATCAATCAGTGTGCCATACCACACTAACAAAATAAAGAATAAAAATTATATGATCATATCAATAGATGCAAAAGGCATTTGATAAAAATAGCATCCATTTATGATTAAAACACTTAATGAAATGTGTATAGAAGGAAATTACCTCAACATATTAAAGGCCATATATGACAAACCCTTGGTTGATATCATACTTAATGGTAAAGAGCTAAAAAACTTTCTCTATATGATAGGAACAAGACAAAAATGCCCACTCTCACCAATATTATTCAGTATTGGAAGTAGTAGCTAGAGAAATTAGGCAAGAGAAAGAAATAAAAGGTACCCTAATAGAGAATGAGGAAGTTAAATTGTCACATTTTGCTGATGATATGATTCTCTATAGAGGAAAACCCAAAAGACTAGACTAAAACACTGTTAGAAGCAATAAACAAATAGAATAAAGTTTCAGGATACAAAATCATTGTTTAAAAATTCATAACATTTCTTACTTTAACAATAATTTTTCAGAAAATGAAATGAAAAAATAATTATTTTTTGCAATTGCAAGAAAAAGGATAAAGTACTTAGAAATAAAACTAACAAAACATGTGAAGGGTTTATACACTGCAAATTATATTTATTTTTAAAAAATGGAAGAATACACAAAAAATGGAAAATAGTTTGTATTCATACACTAGAAAATCAATATAGTTAAAATGACCTTATTACCTAAAGCATTATACAGATTTAATGAAATCCCCATCAAAATTTTAATGACTTTTTTAAAGAAATAGAAAAAAAAATCAGATTTGGACAAAGAACTGTGAATAGCCAAAGCAATTCTGAGAAAAGAGAACAAAGCCAGAGGTATCACTCAGCCTAACATCAAATTATACTACAACATGACAATAATCAAAACAGCATGGTGTTGGCAGAAGAACAGACCCACAGACCAATGGAACAGAATTGAAACTCCAGTAATAGCCTCCTGTATATATGGGCAAATAAATTTTGAGAAAAGAGCCAAAAGCATACAATGGATAAAGGAAAGCCTCTTCAATAAATGGTACTGGGGAAACCGAAAAGCCATATCACAAAAAAAAAAAAAAAAATGGGACTAGACTGCTATCACCATGCTCCAAAATTAACTCAAAATAGATCAAATACCTGAATGTAAGACCTGAAACAATAAATTGCATAGAAGAAAACGTAGGTACTGAATTTATGGACCTTGGATTTAGAAAGAAGTTTATTGATTTGATCTTAAAGGCAAGGGAAGTAAAAGCAAAACTAAATAAGTGGACCATATCAAACTAAAAAGTTTCTGCACAGCAAAAGAGACCATCAATAAGGCAAAGAGCCAACCATTTGAATGGGAGAATGTATTTGCAAACAACTTCTCTGATAAAGGCTTAATATTCAAAATATATAAAGAATTCATATACCTCAACAATAAAAAAAAAACATTCCAATTAAAAAATGGGCAGAGGACCTGTACAGACATTTCTCCCAAATAGACGTGCAAATAGCCAACAGACATATGAAAAGATACTCAACTTCACTAGCTAATAGGGAAAAATAAATCAAAACCACAACGAGATACCACCTCACACCTGTTAGAATGGCTATCTTCAACAGGACAATTAATAACTAATATTGTAGAGGTTGTAGGGAAAAAGAACCCCCATACACTGCTGGTGGGAATGTAAATTGGTACAGTCACTATGGAAAACAGTACAAAATTTCCTTGAAAAATTAAGAATAGAATTACCATATGACCCAGCAGTCCCTTTTCTTAGTATTTACCCAAAAATATGAAAACATTTATCTGCAATGATATATGCACCCTAATGTTTATAGTGGCATTATCTATATTGGCCAGGACATGGAAACAACTAAAGTGTCCTTTCATAGATGATTGGATAAAGAATATGTGATAGATATATACAATAGAATATTACTCGGCCATAAGAAAAGATGAAATACTGCCATTTGCGACAACATGAATGGATCTTGATATTATCATGCGAAGTGAAATAAGTCAGACAAAAAAATTTAAGAATCATATGATTTCACTCATATGTGGGATATAAAACTGAAAATAACCAATAACATGACAAACAAAGACTCATAGACAGAGAAAGTGGATTAGTGGTTACCACAGGGAATGCGGAAAGGGGGGACATAGGGGTAAGAGGGAGTCAAATATTTGGTAGAGGAAGGAACTTTTACTTTGGGTGGTGAATACACAATGCAGTATACATATGACATATTGTTGAATTGTACACTTGAAACTCGATTTTAGTAACCAATGTTACCTCAATAATTTTATTTAAAAAAATAAACTTGCGGGTCAGAGACTATTGACTAGCTTTTTTTTTTTTTTATTGTGTATATGTAACAGAGTTTAGAGCACAGTAGAGAGAATTAATTTTTTGCAAAATATAAGGGAAAATAAAGAGAATATTCTAAGATGTTAGCAAGGGAGGGCCTGTCCTCATTTCTGACAAGGAAATATTTTCTGTAAAAAAGGTATCTTAAATTCAAAATTGTTGGATTCACATTTTTAAATTTTGTATTTATTTTGAAGTGAATTACCTCATCAACATTATTAAAGTTGAATTTTC
Source organism: Eonycteris spelaea (assembly GCA_003508835.1). NCBI lineage: Eukaryota > Metazoa > Chordata > Mammalia > Chiroptera > Pteropodidae > Eonycteris > Eonycteris spelaea. Next base: position 1,269,924 of record PUFA01000286.1, on the reverse strand, counting down.
TCACATAGAATTTTAATATGAAAACACTTAACTGAAAAATACAATGAAACTAAATATCTAATTGTTTTTCCTCTCCACGAGGTTTTAAATTATATACGTGTGTGTGTATTATATATATTGTGTGTGTGTGTGTGTGTGTATGCAATTTTTCTACATATAAAAGAAATAAAACAAATAATAAGTGATTCAGTGACACTTTAAAAAGGAATCTGAAGCAGGGCTTTCCTGGAACACTCAATGTACAGAGGTTTGCTATCAATGACTAGCATTTATTCAGAACTTCAAAGTAAGCCCTATTCGCCTTCTCTTGGAAGGTTGCAAAGTGCAGCAACTTCTCACTTTCCAGCTGTTATTCAATCTTCAAACACCATCATCTCTGGCAAGCTCTATGTGGAAATTCCACTCTTCACAGGAACAAGAAACACGGCAAGGCTTATATCACTCAACAGAAAGATAATGATGCTTTGGCAAGGTTATGTCATTTGATTGTCGGTTCTTTCATAAGTGCCACTAAGTACCTCTTTAGCCAAGTGTCAGGTTTAGCAAACAATGCATAACTCAAATCTCCAATGAGACTGGGCAAGAATGTGCGCTGACTAATCAAGGTAGCGATGGAAGGAGGAAGTAAAGCACTTTGGCTTGGCCTTCATTTCTACCTTATCAGTAATGTAGCCCTCGTGGGGCTGATGCAAGCCACTGCAGCCCTATATACAGTATCCAAAAATAGAGACGTAATCTATCTCAGGGTTACTTCTGCCACAATTATCAATGGTCTCTCCTATAAGATAATTGATCAAGTTTAACAACAATCAGACAATTGTTAAAAAATAGCAGCTACTAATTGTCAGTAAGAAGTCAGAAGTTAGTAGCCTTTCAATGACCTTAAAACATCCCCGGGGGAAAGGAAACCATGCCTGAGTACTTCCAGTATGTCAGGCTCTGCACTAGGCCCTTTACCTAAAGGCACATGCTTTCATCATTGATAACTCTCTATTCATTTATATTCACAGATTGAAGAAACTGAGACTCAGAGAAGTTATATAACTTTTTCAAGACCTAGATTGTTGGGAAGTATCACAGCTAAGACTCAAGAATTTAATTTCCTTTCCACTATAGCAAACACATTTTTTATTTTACTGTGGCTTTAATATTTCTAGATTTATAAATTTCTTTTCCTATCCTAACCAGCCTTTCTCTATTCTATTCATCTCCTTTTTTCTTACACTTTCTAAAACCTTAAGAAAAAAGAACTGACTTCATTGCATGCTCCTCAAGATTTTGTCCATAAACTTCAAAAAAATTCAACCAGGTGTAGGAAAATTCTGGATTCTTATTTTCTGATAAGTGCATAATTTCTTGTGCTAGGAACTCAATTTCTAAACATAAAGAAATCAATTATGTTTCAGAATGGACTAAGAAACAGGTAAAAGAAAAAGCGCTGGGCTCTTTGTATGGCTTCTTCATTGAAAAGAAGCTCTCACCATTAGCACTGGGTACAAATGTGTCTTTGTCACTGCTTAGATTCATGTATAATGCACTACAATTTCACCTTGTCCCCAGACAAAGCTAGTTCACTCTAACTTTTTGCAGAAAAACAAATATTTACTCAAGTTTTAGAGGTTGTTTATATGTATTTCTAATTTTTCAGACCAATGAGCAATAGCAACTAGAGGACAAATTTATGGCAAGGTCTTAAATTTCTGGAAATGGTTTTGAATTGTATGCCAGTTATATAAGATTATTTATTTCCAAATATGAACCAAGATTTAAATTTTTATATTTTGGGATTTTAGATTCAAGATAAACTACACATATTTATAATTTGCCTATCAATTTCTATGAGATGATCAATCTCACTACCACTCCCTCACATCCCTCCAAACACAACCCTTCATCAAAAACTTCAGTGCCCGCTATATTGTCTGTGTGTCCACACAAGTTCTGTAATCATCCTGGACAACAACATCATCATCGACAACACGTATGACCCTCCAGAAAACTAACCCTTGATTTCTAAGGATCTTCAGCTCTAGCCTCCATTCCACTGCAGGTATCCCTGACCATGGTTCCAAACTAGTTAATATCACCTCATAAAATGGCTTCTTCATAATTCTCAAAGTCAGACTAACTACAACCTACTGTAATTATGACTATCTCACTCATTATTCATATTACACTAATTCTTAACATCTCTAACTTTACTATCTCCAACCTTAGAATCTAAACCTGTTTTTACTCCCTTCAATTAAGCCTGAGTCCCAGAGCAATTACTTTTTCACCACCTGCCACTTCCCTCGCTTATTTTGCCCTACTCCCATTTGCGGATGCTGTGATACTTCAACTACCAATCCTAAGGCTGCTGTGAACAGCTTGAAAAAAAATCATACAACCTCCTATTAAATTAATGTGTTTGATGATTTATGGGAATCTTTCCTAACTGGGCTCTTGGTTACCATCCTTCCCTATATCAGGATGTCCCTGTTTTCTTCAGAGCTGTTCTTTCAAACTTTTTTAAACTTCACTAGAACTTTCTATCCAACTATATTTCTCTTTTCCACATTATTTTTTCACTTAATTATTTATAAAATATTTATTAAACATCTACTACTTGCTGGACCCCAGCCTCAGCAAATGACCTTGACTCCTACTTTGCAAAGAAAATGGGTCCATTAGATGAAATTCTTCAGTTTCTTGTCATGCCATTTACCAAGTACCTATCCTTTCCTGATTCCTTCTATAGGAAATAATTTTCATCCTCATTCTACTGAAGATACTTTAATCTTTTTATCTCTGCTTGGTATTTTTACTCTTTTCAGCCTGCTCTCCCATACACCAGCCTCTTCCTTTCTACAGACTTCATGTAACCAGCATGAGGTTCATGAGTAAGGAATACAGGCAACCACTGGAAGCTGGAAAAGGCAAGTAAATGAATTTCCCCCTGCACCTTGATTTAGTCCAGTGATACCTGTTTTAGACTTCTGACCTACAAAGCTTTGTGTTAGTTTAAGTCATTAAGTTTGTGTTAACTTGTTAGAATGACAGTGGAAAGCTAATACAATGTCCATGTGTACTTTGCCTGTAGAATTTTTGTTTTGTTCCACTGATGTCTGTCTCTTCATGTTTAATATCCTATTATTTTAATGTTAGACTGTGATGTGTTATATGTGACTTAATTATTTAAACTTAATTAATAGACTTAATTTTTAAACTCAGTTTCTCTAAATTAAAAAAAAAAAAACTAAGCAAACCAATCAAAAATCCTCTCCTGATTGTATCCTTCTTTCCAGCTACTATCTTCTTTCCTTTCTATCAAATTTCTTAGCTCCCATTCACTCCTCAGCCTTTTTCAAACCAGCTTCTGTTCCAATTATTCTATTGAAATATCTCTCACCAAGGTTATAAGCAATCTTTGTTGCTATAGGAAACACTTAGTAGTCTTTATTTTATTTCATCCATCTGAAATGTTTGGCACTGGACCACTATCCCTCCCTTAATTCCAGAGACACTTTTTGCTACTGGTTTTCTTATTATCTTCTCAGGTTCTTGGTGGGTCCATCATTTTCTCTGTCCTTTGCCTTCAGATTAAAGTCAGACCTACTAACATGGCAAAACTTTGTCTTCTCTCCAAAGGTTCCTGGTCTTCTTCATTATAACACATGCAGTTTCACTTTTATTCTCCCTAACACATTCTTTTTTCACTTTTGTTTGGCAATGCCTACCCACTAATAAGTATCACCTTTTCAAAGACTCTTTCTCATTCTGCCATGATACTAATCATACTACATTGAAATTGCTTATCTCCCCACTGGACTGTGGACTTCCTGAAAGATCAAGTTATGGAAATACATTGTTTTGTCTTTAGTATAGGATCTTGTAAATAGTTGCCCAGCAATTTAATTAATTTACTAATTCTGGGCACTTTTTATCTTTTTCATGTACTTTATTCTTTCTTTTTTTCTCAGTTTTATTGAAATATAATAGACAATTATTTGTTTGTATTTACATTGTACAATTCAATGTTTTATTTTTCAATTATAGTTAGCTTTTTTTAAGAAGAGAGAAAAACATAAATATAAATAATGGTAATAACTATGTACCCATTAATAATTACTTTCAATGTAAATGAGTTAAATTCTCCAATCAAAAGACAAATGGTAGCTGAATGAATAAGAAAAAAAGACCCAGGACTTCTGGTCAATATGGCAAAGTATAAAAATGCTGTGTTTGCCTTCTCTCACATCAAAATTACACTAAACTACAGAACAGCCATCATTGAAAGTCACATGAAGACTGACCAAACAGAAGCCATATAACTGGGAGCACACAGAAAAGGTCAACTGGAGACTGATAGTGATGTAGATATGTGATTGGGCTGGTCTCACACTCTTGTGTGGTAGTTAGGAATTGGGTGTGGTATTTTGGCTGTGGAAGTCCTGGAGGAGCAAAAAGGTCTGGGCCTCACATTAGGTTCCTTAGCCCAGGGTCCCAGTGCTGAGAAAAGAAGTGCCCACAACTTATGTCTGTGAAAAACAGCAAAGGTTAGAGTTGAGTGAGTTGGAGTGTGGCTTGAGTCACAGACAGGAGTCTGTGCATGGATTTACTCAATGACAACACAATCACTCTGAAATCCAGAACATAAAAATGGAGATAGACAACATAAAAAAAAAAAATTCAGAAATGAAGAACACAATAGCTAACGTGAAGATACCTTAATAGGAATCAGCAATAGTTTAGAGGAAGCAATGAATCAATTCAGCAATTTAGAAGATAAGATAGAAGAAAACACCTAATCATAACAGCAACAGAAAGAAAAAAAATCTAAAATAATGAGGTTAACTTAAGGGGCCTTCAGGACAACATCAAGTGTACCAACATTCACATCATAGGGCATAGAAGGGGAAGAGAGAAAGAGCAAGAAATGTAAAACCTACTTGAAGAAATCATAAAAGGGAAACTTCCCTAACCTGGGTGAAGAACTAGACACACAAGCCCAAGAAGCATAGAGAGTCCCAAGAAAGGATAAACCAAAGAGGCCCACACCAAGACACATCATAATTAAAATTTCAAAGACTAAATACAAAGAGAGAATCTCAAAAGCAACAAGAGAAAAGCAGTTACCTACAAAGGAATACCCTCAAGTCTGACAGCTGATTTCTCAAAAGAAAGTTTGCAGGACAGAAGGATTGGCACAAAATATTTTGATATGATGAAGACCCAGGATCTACAACCAAGAATACTTTATTCAGCAAAGCTATCATTTAGAGTTGAATGACAGATAAAGAACTTCCCAGACAAAAATAAGCTAAAGAATTCATCAACACCAAGTCAGTAGTACAGGAAATGTCAGAGGGAAAAACATGAATAAAGAATGATAATAACTACATGCCAATCAACAAGTACCTCAAAGGGAAAAGAATTAAGTACTCCAACCAAAAGATAGAGTGGCTGAATGGAAAGAAAACAAGACCCTTACATATGCTGCCTAGAAAAAAAACTCACTTCAGCTTAAAAAATACACACAGACTAAAAGGAAGGGGATGGAAAAAGATATTGCCTTGATGGACCTAGAAGGTAGTGTGCTAAATGAAATGGGTTGGATAGAGAAAAACAAATATCACATGATATCATATACATATGGAATCTACAGAACGATATAAACAACAACAAAACAAACAGACCCAAACCAAGACACATCATGATTAAAATGTTAAAGATTAAAGACAAAAAGAGAAACTTAAATGCAGCAAGAAAAATGCATCTAGTTTCCACAAGAAAAATTCCCTAAAAATCAGCCGATTTTCAACAGAAACCTTGTAGGCCACATTCTCATGGCAAGAAATATTCAATGTAATGAAAAAGCAAGACCTATAACCAAGATTATACTACTCAGCAAAGCTATCATTTGGAATCAAAGGACAGATAAAGAGCTTTTCAGAAAGAAAAGCTAAAGGAGTTCATCACCACCAAATGAGTATTGCCAAGAAATGCCAAAGGGACTTCATTAACAAAAAGAAAAAAAAATAAAAATAAAGACATAGGGTTGGTGGAGCTGAAGTGAAGTGAATAAAGAAAACAAGATATTTACATATGCTGCCTACAAGAGACTCACTTCAGATTGAAAGACATATAGACTAAAAGTAAAATGATGGGGAAAATTTGCATAAAAATGGAAATAAAAAAAAAAAAAGCTAAGGTAGCAATACTTACACCAGACAAGATAGACTTTAAAAGAAAGGCTGTAACAAAAGACAAAAAAGGACCTAGTATTCCTCCTTTGGGTATTTATCTGAAGAAACTCAAAACACTACTTAGAAGGAACATGTGAATTCATATGTTCATTGCAGCAGTATTTACAATAGCAAAAATATAGAGGCAATCTGAGTGTCCATCAATAGATGAATGGATAAAGAGATGGTACATATATACAATAAAATATTATTCTGCCATTCAAAAAATAATGAAATCTTGCCATTTGCAACAACATGGATGAACTTAGAGGCTATTGTGCTGAGTGAAGTAAGTAAGACACTGAAAGACAAATGCCATGTGATTTTACTTACATGTGGAATCTAAACAAAATAAACAAGAAAACAGAAACAAACTCATAGATACAGAGAACATTTTGATGGTTGCCAGATATAGGGATACAAATCAGTAGTTACAAAGTAGTCATGGGGATATAGCATATTGAAAATAGTCAATAATATTGTAACAACTGTGTATGGTATAAGATATGTCCTAGATTTATCAGGGTGATCACCCATAAGTTATATTAATATTGAATCACCATGTTATACATTTGAAACTAATATAATATTTGTATGCCAACAGAAATAGAAAAATGTTTTATTTTTTTTTAACAAGACATCCATATGCTGTATACAAGAGACTCACTTAAGATCAAAAGACACACACAAAAAATGAAAGTATATGGATGGGAAAAATTATTTCATAGCAAAGAAAATTCTTAAAAAGTTAAAGTAGCAATACTTATATCAGATGATAGACTTTTAAAAAGGCTATATAATAAGACAGAAAAGGAAATTAGATAATGACAAAGGATTCAATCCAACAAGAGGATTAGTAAACATTAATGAACCCAACATAGGAGCACCTAAATATATAAAGCAAATATTCATCAATATTAAGAAAGAGATTGACAGTAATAAAGTCATAGCAGGAGAGGTTAACACCCTATTGACACCAATGGACTGATCTTCCAGACAGAAAATTGACAAGGAAACAGCAACCTTATATGACATATTAGACCAAATAGATTTAATTGACATATTTAGAGCATCTCAACCCAAAGCAGCAGAATATATATTCTTTTTAAGTACACATGGAACATTTCCCAAGCTATCTTGTTAGGCCACATGTTAAGTAACAAAGCAAGTCTCAATAAATTTAGGAAGATTTGAAATCATTTAAGCCTTTTCTCTGACCATAATTTGTAAAACAAAAATCAGTTACAAGAAAAAAAAAACTGAAAAATACAAACACTTGGAGGATAAATAACATGCTACTAAACAATGAATGGGTCAACAATGAAATCAAGGGGGGAAATCAAAAGACACTTTGAGACAAATGAAAATGAAAACACAATAACCTAAAATCTAGAAGACACAACAAAAGCAGTTCTAAGAGAGAAAGTTATAGCAATATAAGTCTACCTCAAAAAACAAGACAAATCTCAAATAAGCAATTAACTTACACCTAAAGGAATTAGGAAAAGAACAACAAACAAAGCCCAAGGAAAGTAGAAAAAAAAAAACAATAAAGATCAGAGTGAAAATGAACAAAATAGTCTTAAAAATACAAAAGATCCATTAAACCAAGAGCTGGTTCTTTGAAAAGATGAATAAAATTGGTAAACCTTTAACCAGACTCATCAAGAGAAAAAGAGAAAGGACCCAAATGAATATTAAAAATAAAAAAAGAAGTGACAACTGATGCCACAGAAATACAAAGAAATAAGAAAATACTATGAGCAATTATATGCCAGCACATTGGCAATATGGAAGGAATGGATAAGTTTCTAGAAACATACAATCTTCTAAGGCCAAATTAAGAAGAAACAGAAAATTTGAACAAACCAATGACTAGAATGGCATCAAATTAGTAATCCAAAAATTCCCAACAAATAAAAGTCCTGGACTGAATGAATTCACAGATAAATTTTATCAAACTTTTAAAGACGAGTTAAATACCTATTCTCAGACTAGTTCAAAAAATTCAAGTGGATGGAAGTTTCCCAATGTTATTTTACAGATCACCATTATCTCATTATCCTGATCTCAAACTGAACAAAACAGTATCCCCTAAAAAAAATATTTTACGTAGATGTAAAAATTCTCAACAATATAGCAGCAAACCAAATTCAGCAATACATTAAAAAGATCATATACCATGATTAAGTGAGATTTATTCCTGAGATGCAAGTTTGATTCAATATCCACAAATCAATATCATACACCACATAAAAAAATGAAGAACAAAAATTACATGATCATATCTATAGATGCAAAATAAAATTTTTGACAAAATCCAGCATTCATTTCAGCATTCTTTCAGCAATGTGAGAACAGAGAGAACATACCTTCACCTAATAAAGGTTATATATGACAAATGCACAGCTAAATCATACTTAAGAGGGAAAAGCTAAAAGTGTTCTCTTTAAAGCCAAGAACAAGATAGGCATGTCTACTTACACCACTTGTATTCAACAGAGTATTACAGAAGTCCTAGCCACAGCAATAAGACAAGAAAAAGAAATAGCATTCAAATTTCAAAAGAACAAAGTAAAACTTTTATTATTTTTAAATGACATGATACCGTGTATTCAATCAAAAAAACTATTAGAATTTATAAATGAATTCAATAAATAGCAGAATATAAAATTAATATACAGAGGAGAGAATGAACAATTAAGGGGATCATTTTATAAAGTATATAAATATCTAACCAATGTACTATATACTTGAAGCTAATAAAACAAAATTTAATAAAAAGAAAATAGTTCTGGAGATGAATGGTGGTGATGATGGTCGTGTAACAATGTGAATGTAGTTACAATCACTGAACTATGTACTTCAGAATGATTAAAATGGTCAATTTTGTTATGTATATGTTACCACAATAAAAAATGGAATACAGAAAAAATTAATATACAGAAATCTGCTGCATTCTTATACACCAATAATAAACTATCAAAAAGAGAAATTAAGAAAACAATCCATTTACAATTGCATCAAAAACAGTAAAATATCTGGATATAAATTTAACCAAGGGATGAAAGACCAATACATGAAAAATAATAACGCGTTGAAGAAAGAAACTGAAGAAGATACAAATAAATAGAAGTATATATTGTGCTCATGGATATGAAGAATCAACATTGCTAAAATGTTTGTATTACCCAAATCAATCTGTAGGTTAATGCAATTACTACCACAATACCAGTGGCTTTTTTTTTTTTTTTTTACCGAATTCAAACGAATAATCCTAAATTTTAGATGGAATCATAAAAGACCCTGAATGGCCACAGTAATCTTGAGAAAGAAGAACAAATCTGGAGGTATGATGCTACCTGATATCAAATTATACTTACTACAAGGCTATAGTAATCAAAACAGCATGGCAGTGACATTAAAAATAAAAGACACATAGATCAATGGGACAGAATAGAGAGCACAGAAATAAACTCATGCTTATACGGTCATTTAATCTATGACAAATGAGGCAGAATATACAATGAGATAAAAATAATTAATAAATGATGTTCGGAAAACTGGACAGATATATAAAATAAAACTGGACCCCCTTCTTACACCATATACAAGAATAAACTCAAATAGTTTAAAGACTTACCATAAGACCCAAAACCATAAAACTTCTACAAAAATATAGGCAGTAAATTCTCTGACATTGCTTTTAGTAATATTTTCTTCTGATATGTCTCTTTGGACAAGAGAAATAAAAGAAAAAATAAGCAAATAGGACTACGACAAACTAAAAAGTTTTTGCACAGAAATGGTTATTGACAGAATGAAAAGAAAATCTACTGAATAGAAGATATTCACCAATAATATATCTGATAAAGGATTAATATCCAAAATTTATAAAGAGCTCATATATCAATACAACCACCACACACCAACAAAAAAAAATCCAATTAAAAAAATGGGCAGAGGATCTGAAGAGACATTTCTCCATAAAGGACCTACAGATGGTCTATAGACACTTGAGAATGTGCTCAATGTCACTAATCATCAGACAAATGCTAATTAAAACCAAAATGAGGTATCACATTACACTTGTCAGAATCACTATCATCAATAAATCAACAACATAAGCGTTGTTGAGGATATGAAGAAAAGGAAACCCTCAATCACCTTTTGTTTGTATGCAAATTTGTACAGTCACCATGGAAAACAGTTTGAAGGTTTCTCTAAAAATTAAAAATAGAACTACCATGTGACCAATCAATTTCATTTCTATGAGTTTATGCAAAGAAATCAAAGCATGAATTTGAAAAGATATATGCACCCCTAGTTCATTGCAGTACTGTTTACAATAACCCCAAAGTTGGAAACAACCTAAATGCCCTTTAAAAGACAATCGGATTAAAAAAAAAAAAAAGGGTAGTACTATATACAATGGAATATTACTCAGATATAAAAAAAAAAGAATAAAAATCTTACCATCTTACCATTTTGCAACATGGATGGACCTAAAGGCTACTATGTTAAGTGAAATAAGTCAGACAGAAAAAGACAAATACCATACGATCTCACCTATATGTGGAATCTAAAGAACAAATAAACCAAAACAGAAACAGACTCACAGATACAGAGAACAAACTGGTGATTGCGAGTTGGGAGGAGGGTTCAGGGGCTGGGTAAAAAAGGTAAGGGGATCAAGAACTACAAATTGGTAGTTACAAAATAGTCATGGTGATGTGAAGTATAGCATAGGGAATAAAGTCAATAATATTATAATAACTATGTATTGTACTAGACAAATCAGATAGATCACTGTGCAAATTATATGTCTAACCACTTTGAACTAATATAAAATAATATTGAATGTTGACTCTAATTGAAACAAGAAAAAATCATAAATAAATGTTGGTAATAAAAAGACAATTTGAGACAGAGATAAAATGAGAAACAAAGTCAAGGCACTTTTTAACCACTGTAAAAAGAGATTGAAGAAAGAGTTTAGCAGTTTTGCTTTCTTTGCTGCTTCAACTCTGAGGATGAAAACCATTCTCAGAAGACTGTTGACATTTCATAAAATGTGGATATCACTCTGCAGGGATGCACAATTATTGTAAAGGGCCCCAGAGTCACCCTGAGGAAGGATTCAATCATATCAATGTAGAAAGTCTCCTTGGAAAGAAAAAGAAGAGGCTCCAGGTTGACAAATGATGGGAAAATAAAAAGGAACTAGATACTGTTCAAACTATGTGTAGTCAATGTATCGAACACAATCAAAGGTGTTACACTGGGCTTCTGTTACAAAATTAGGTCTGTGACTGCTCACTTCCCCATTAACATTGTCATTCAGAAGAATGGTTTTCTTATTGAAATCCAAAATTTCTTGGGTGAAAGAAACATCCACAGGATTTGGATGAGGTCAGATATTGGTCATTCAGTATCTTAAGCCCAGAAAGATGAGTTTATTCTGGAAAGGAATGACATTTAACTTGTATCAATTCAGCTGTTCTGATTCAACAAGCCACAATCATTAAAAACAAAGATATCAATATGCAGGTTTCTGAAAAAGGAACAGTTCAGCAGGCTGATAAATTGTCCAGCTACAGAAATGCCAAGAAATCAGATAAAAGTTGTATATTTGAAAGGGGGGGGAGGGAATTTAGCAATTTCGATTTAATGTAACTGTGCAATAACCATCTCAATTTGGGGAAGACTGGGCTTGTCAAACCTAATTCTTCTGGGTACATTTCATATTATAGTGCGTCTTTTCTAACTTTTATTTCTATTTCAAATGTCCTAGTCTTTGCTAGAGAGAACTATTATGAAATCTAAGTTAAAATATAAAATCTAAATATTGTAAAACAGATAAAAGTTTTTGAATACCAAAGACTATTGATTTATATAGTGTCTTCAATATTTATATGAAAACCTTCACTTTCTCAAACATTATGGTTATGAGATAAAATAAACTCAAAGCATAGGAATTTGCAGTTTTAAGCTTAGCACAGTTGCTAGATTTTATCTTAGACAATATGTTTAACCTGCATGATCAAGACTCCTCTCATTAAAATAAAGGCAAGATACAGACCTCTCTCAGAGAATGATTACTAAGATTATCTTAAAACATCACTTCATGTCATACTTGTGCTTTTTCTGTGCTGATATAATTGATGACTACTTACTTGCAGACCACTACAGCAGTCTAAATTGTGAAAGTTACTAATTTACAAATTATTTGAGCAATCTAAATTTTACACAGTAAAAAAACAAAACTTAAGCAATTTTGTATTGATATACATCATATACTATGATAATTATAAGTTTAACCTCTAAATAAATAAGTCCCTTTGTTTTCAGAATTTGAGAATAGTAGAATAATAGTCATCAGTATGGACATTTGCCTGTTGGATTTATGAGTTGGCTTTTTGTCATCATATTTCTGGATGATTTCTTTTCCCAGGCCAATTTTTAAGGCTTGAAAGGAGTCATGGCCTTTATCAAAGTCATATTGTTTAACAGAATCTAGCAATACCAGCTTCTCTGAAGTATCAAGACAAGGTTAGCCCCAAAGATAATGGCATAATATGGGATGCAAACCAAATTCTTATTTTGTACTAGGCTCCTTTCTAAAGTCTCCTAAATTGTGAGAATAGTTTTAACTTTAAAAAATGCTTTTAAAAATTTACATTTTAAAGAAAATTTACAAATAAACTCAGAGATTTTAGGAGAGTATTATTATTATGAGCTCACAGTAAACTGTCTCATATCATATTTCATTACATATTTTCACTACACATTAAGAAAAAAAGTGGAAAAGTACAAAGCTGCTTACTAATTGGGTTACTAAGGTCAGTGTGAACCACACTAAATAAATCAAGTATTATTAAAATACTACTAAATTAAAGGAACATGTAGAGGAATCAAAAACATGAAACATCTCTCTCTAACCTTCAAATGTCTATATTCTAGACATTTCTTTATGAAACACTATAGGACAGATAGCTGTGAATCAGATATATACTTTGACATTCAGGTACTTATAATCTTATAAAGGAGATTAGACCTATTTCTAAATAGCTGTAAGGCTGAGATAACCAAGGTAAGTGCTTGAGAAAAATATTTTAAAATATGTTATGGAAGTTGGGGGAAATTAAGAAGAAAGATAATTTCACATGGATGATCAATCACATACAACATGTTCCAAATTATACACTTATCTTCCTATTTTCTCACGCATTTATTCACTGCTTTCTCAATAAATTACAAAGTACTAAATACATAGCAGGTACTGGAGTCCCTCAAATATCTCCCTAGTGTGTTTTATCTTAATTGTCACCTCCATGCCCCCTCACCATCAAGCTGAGAACCTCAAAATATATTTTATTGCTTATCTTTTATATTAACCTGGACCACAAAGCCAATCAATACTACCTTTCTTTTTTTCTCTATTCACATTGCTACACTCAAAGACTAGCTATTTATTAAAATTTTATTATAATAAATCACTATCTCTCAACATGGGATCTCTCCCTTCTCCTAGCCAATATCTACATGGCTACCAAAACACAGTTCTTATGTTGTCCAACCTTAACTCAGAAATAACCCCTTGTTTGTCTGATTAGTATGGGTATCATGGTTCTTGTTATCAGATACCAATCAGATACCAACCTGTACCCCCAGCTTTATTTTTTATATGCCCCCTGTCTCCTATACATCCAAGACTTCAGTCACAGACTATTTACTTTTCTGGATTATGTCCTGCACTACCATGCCCTTGTGTCTTTGATCATGGAGTTCATTCTTCATGAATTACCTTTTTGCTTCCTCATTCTCTTTCAGTAGTATTTAATTATTCAGGTTCAACTTCTCTTAAGCTTACTTAATGTCTCCTGTTATAATTAGTCATTCTTTTGAATATTCATAGCCATTTGATTCTAACTTTTGGTTATAAAATTTGTACTTTACATTGTATTTTATTTACATAATAATGTTATACAATTTGCAAAGTACTTTCACAAATGTCTAATACTCATAACTGAGTATAGTAGACTAGAGGAAAGAGGTTCAGAGAATTTAAATACTATGTCCAGGTCTCACAGTCCAATAGCTTTCCAACATATAATCTTATATTTCAATATTCTTATGGTCTTGCTTCTTCTAGTTGACCCTGGGTCCCTCAGGGTAGGAATCCAAGCTTTGTTTACTGTCTAAAACATAGCAAACCTCAGTGCCCACTTTGAATTAATGAAGCTCTTACTGGAATTCCTTCTCTATACTCACCTCTCTCCTTAGGTGAGGTCACTTTGTTTTTTCAAATAAATTTTTTAAAAAATAAAAGTTAATAATCAATATTGAATCAAATCTGCTTACTTCATATCTTATATTCCAGGTGAAGAAATTTTGTGCCTTTATCTTGTTTCTGAAATAAAGTCTCAAATTAACGACCCAATCTTAGTAACATATCTTTGCCTCATTTTTCTGGTCCTGAGTCTCTGTTTTAAATATCTATCCAACGATATCAATAAACAGAAAAATCACAAAAGAGAAAATATATCAAATAAACTAAAACATGGAAAAGTATTGAACCTTAGTTGATAATACTTGCTGAGTTATCTTTTTAGTGAGACTGTGTGTGTGCTAGGCAATGTATTAAATGTTACATATATATTGCTTTGTTTAATTCTCACAAAACCCACATGTCAGGTAATTTTCATTCTTCAGATGAAGAAACAGGTTTACAAAGGTTAAGTAACTTTCCCACTGCTAATAAGATGTACAGGTTTAACTTCCCCAAAAGTATGTTTAAGGCATAGAACCTTGTTTGTGTTTTGCTTGTTAGAATATACCCATACTCGTACACACAATATACATGCATGTATATGTATATATTTCTATGTAATTGCTAACATATAATGTTAGCAAATATACATCGAAGTTGATACTCATATTTTCTTTATGCATTTTTAATTTTTCAGCTTTTTTAGAAAATGCTATACATTTATTTACCATTACCTATATCTTGGGATGATTGTTACACAGTGGTTAAATATGTTTGTTATGGAATTAAATACAAACTCCATTCTTTACTAACCATGTGATCTGGGGAAAATCTATTGAAGCTTCATAAATAGATCAATTAAGCTTATATATATGAAATGTAATATTACCCTACACATCCAATAAATACATTTGTGTGTTTAGATAGAAAATACAGGCATAGAAACATCAATAAATCTGCTTGTCCCTGAATGCTAGCCCTGAGCCTCAGTCTTTCATTCACTTACTGGCCTTCCTGGATCTCAGCACCTGCCACAGTTGACACATTTCATCTTCTCTTAGACCACTGCCTTTCTGATTGTTGAATCTGCCATTGCTTCTTTCATCTCTATCTTTGTGCTAACATGGTTTACCTTGCAGTAAGGGACATATAACTAGGGATAGACTTGTAATCCAGTTATCCATATAGAAGGAGAACTCTCACAGTTGGAATAAAAACTACATGGAAATTAAATCAGTCATATTTCAACAAATAGAAGCTATTGTTTATTGACAACATCATAATCCTCTCATCATCATCATCATCATCATCATCATCATCATCATCATCATTATAAAACAGAGCACATTTAACATTATGCAGGACGCCAGTCCAGATGGCAGTGTAGGAGAATACTGAGCTCTCTTCCTCCCCAGAAACACATAAAATGTACATATATATTTTTAAAAATTCCTCCTAAGAGACAACTGAGCAGGTTCTGTAAAACAAGCCAGAGAGACCACATAGAGAAAACGGAAACTGTGAGAGCTCTCCAAGAACTGAGAAAACTACGTGGGACCAAAGGAACTAGTGAGTGCCATTTTTATATTTCCCCTGTTCTTGGACAGTAAGTGGAAATTCTATCCAGGCTCTCTGGTCAATCTGCAAGGTCTCTGGAGAGCTTCCTGAGCCATCTCTCCCAGAGCTAGATCCAGCAGCAATAGGAAGATGCCATAGCACATGTAGAAGGGGCCCCTTCACCTGAAGATTGATTCAGCAGGTACAGCAGGACACTGCCGCATTCATCCACTAGGCTGTGCACACATGTGGCTCCAAAACATGTGCTGACTTAGCAAAATGCTGTAGTATCTGCATGCAGAGCTACCCCTTCTAGAAAGAGAGCAGAGATAGCAGGGAGCTTTTACACACTCATAGGACTGCTTAATCCAGTAAAATTGTGAAGCTAACAAAGCATTGGAGTACTCACAGACAGAACTGTCCTGTGTGGAATTATTGGGGCATTGCTAGCACACACATGGGGCTGCCATACCCAGAGAGGGTGCAAAACTAGCAAAATGCAGTGGTATATATACACAGCTGCCCACTGCAGAGAAAGTGTGGATCTAGCAGCACACTAATACTTGCACACTCAGAGCATCCCTGCCCAGACCCATCTTGGGCAACAGACAATTGAAGTAACAGGTTGCACACACACACACGCACGCGCACACACACACACACACACACACACACACACACACACACGCTGGGCAGGCCTACCTACACTGAGAAGCCCCATCTGGAGAAGGGATAGAAAGTGTGCATACACACACACACACACACACACACACACACACACACACACATACCAGGCTTCCCTTAACCAGAACCCATGTGTTCTGGCAGTCTGCACACCACTCACTACTTGTGCCTACTCTAACTACAACTGACCTGCTAAAATTTTCCAGCATATAGTTTACACAGAGCAACTTTTTCTAGATTGGGAGAGATAACTTTTTTTATCTGACCCATAAAACAAACACAGAAAGTCAAACAAAATAAGGAGACAGAAGAATGCTCTCCAGACAAAGGAACAAGGAAAAAAAAAAAAAAAACTGGAGAAAACTCTAAAGACATAGACAAAAATAATTTGCCTGACAAAGAATTCAAAGAAGTGATCATAAGGATGGTCAATAAACTTGAGAGTAGAATAGAAAAATTTGGAGAGCCTTTCAAAAAAGAGTTAGAAAATGTAATAAAAATCCAATCAGGAGTAAATATACAATAACTGAAATGAAGACAACATTAGAAGAAGTCAACAGAAGATCGCTTAATACAGAAGAACAGATTAATAACCTGGAAGACAGAATAGTGGAAATCACTCAATCAGAACAGTAAATAAAATAATAATAATTCTAAAAAATAAAAAATAGCGTAAGAGGCCTCCAAGAAAACATTAAGTGCCGTAATATTTGCATTACAGAAATTTCAGAAGGAGAAAAGAGGGAGAAAAAGGCAGAAAGCAATTTTGGAAAAAATAACAACAGAAAAGTTTTCCTAATATGGGGAAGGAAACAGGCACCCAGTTCTAGGAAGCACAGAGTTCCATGCAAGATGAGCCCAAGATGCCCAACCAAGACACTGTAATTAAAATGGGAAATATTTGGGATAAAGAGATAATTTTGAAGGCAGCAAGAAAGGAAAAAGTCACATAGAAGGGAAAACCCACAAGGCTGTCAGCTGATTTCTCAGCAGCAACTTCACAGGCTTACAAAAGGTGAAAGAAATATTTAAAGTGCTGAAAGAAATAAACCTACAACCTATAATACTACATCTGGCAAGGTTATCATTCAGAATTGAAAGAGAAATAAAGAGTTTTCCAAACAAGCAAACACTAAAGGAGTTCACCAACACTAAATGGGCTTTACAAGAAAAGTTAAAGTGTCTTCTCTATGCAGGAAAGAAAGGACATGATCAGAAATATTTTTTTTTTAAAAAGGAAAGAAAAAACTCACTGATTAATGCAAACATGTAATAAACACAGTGAATCAACCACTTAAAAAGCTGATAGAAAAGTTAAAAGACAAAAGTAACTAACTATAACTACAATAAAAAGTCAAGGGATAAGCAAAACAAAAAGATATAACATGATTTCAAACACAAAAATTGTGGAGAGGGGAGTAAAAATGTGGTGCTTTTAGAATGCCTTGAACTTAAATGTCTTTTAATTTTAAATAGGCTGCTATAGATATAGATGGATATATATGAACCTCGTGGTAACCATGAACCAAAAACCTAACAAAAACACCACAAAAAAAAGAAAAAGTAACCCTGTCAAAACAGCAAATAGAGAGAGAGAAAAGGAAAAAAAAAAAAAAAAGCTCAGAAAAACAACCAAAAATCAATTAACAAAATGGCAACAAGTATATATCTGTCAATAATTACTTTAAATGAAAATGGACTAAATGCTTCAATCAAAAGACATTGGGTAGAAGAATGAATTTAAAAAAAAAAAAAAGAAAAAACAAAAAAACAAAAACAAAAACAAGACTCATCTATATGCTGCCAGAAGAGACACACTTTAGATAAAAAGACAGACTAGAAGTGAAGGTATAGAAAAGGTATTCCATGTAAATAGGAACAAAAAGAAAACTTTAAAATAAAAAGAAATACAAATTAAAATGTAGCAATACTCATATCAGATGAAATTGACTTTGAACCAAAGAATGTAAAAAGAGACAAAGAAGGACATTACATAATGATAAAGGAGTCAATACAGGAAGAGGATATAACAATTATAAATATCCATGGTTTCAACATAGGAGCACCCAAGTATATAAAGCAACTATTAATGAATAAAAAGGCATAAATTAACAGTAATAATAGCTGTGGACTTTAATGCCCACTTACTTCAAAGGACAGGTCATCCACAGAAAAAAATAATAGTACAATAATGGTCGTTAGTGCTACATTAGACCAGGTTGACTTACTAGTCATTTATGGAAAATTTCATTCCAAAACTGAAGATTCTAGTGCACATAGAATGTTTTTTAGTATAGAGGATATATTAAACCATAAAACAAGACTCATTAAATTCAAGAATATTGAAATTATATCAATCATATTTCCTGATTACAATGTCATAAAACTAGGAATCAACTACAGGAAGAAGACTGAAAAAATATCATAAATATGTGGATATTAAACAATATGCTTCTATCAATGTATCAAAAAAGAAATCAAACAGAAAATCAAAAACTACCTTGAGACAAATAAAAATGAAAGCATAATTTTACAAAACTTATGTGATGCAGCAAAAGTAGTTTTAAAAGGAAAGTTTATAGCTAAAGAGGCCTACCTCAAGAAGCATAAAAAATTCAAAACAAAAAAAATAACTACATACTTTTAGAAACTAGAAATAGAAAAACAAATAATACTCAAATAAGTAGAAAAAATAAAACAATAAAGATCACAGCAGAGAAAAAAAAGAAAAATGAGACTGGTGAAACAGTATTAAAAATCAATAAAACTAAGAGCTAGTTCTTCAAAAAGATAAATAAAATGGACAATCCTGTTGCAAGATTTCTCAAAAAAAGAAAAAAGAGAGTGCCCAGATGAATAAAAGGAAAAATGAAAGAGGTGAGATTATAACTTACAAAACAGAAATACAAAGGATGACTAAAGAATGCTATAAACAATTATACGACAATAAATTAGACAATCTAGAAGAAATGATAAATTTCAAGAAACACAGTATGCCAAGACTAAATCACACACAAAAAGAGAATCGGAACAGACCAATTACTAGCAATTAAATTGAAGCAGTAATCAAAAACTTTCATCAAACAAAAGCCCAGGACCAGAGAATTTCAAGGTGGAATTCTACCAAACATTTAAAGAAGAATTAATACCTATCCATAGCAAATTATTTCAAAAAGAAAAAATTGAAAAGGATGGAATAACTGCAAATGCATTCTACAAAACCGACACTACCCTGATACCAGAAACAAAGATACCACAGAGAGAGAGAGAGAGAGAGAGAGAGAGAATTACAGGCCAATATACTTAATTAATATATACACAAAAGTTCTCAACAAAATATTATATACATGAATTCAACAATACATTGAAAGGATATACACTAGTATGATAAGTGAGATATATACATGGATGTAAGGTGGTTCAACACCACAAAACTCATCATGTCAATAAAACCAAGGTTTAAAATCATATGATCATCTCAACAGATGCAGAAAAAGCATTTGACAAAATTCAATATTCATTTATGTTAAGAAAAAAAAACTTTTAATGAAGTGGGTTTAGAAGGAAATTACCTCGACATGATAAAGGCTATATATGACAAACCCACAGCTAACATCATACTCAATGGTCAAAAGCTGAAAGCTTCCATTTAGGATCAGGAACAGCACAAAGATGCTCAGTCTCATGATTATTATTCAGTATAGTATTGAGATCCTAGTGACAGTAATCAAATAAGAAGAAATGAAAGATACGTAAATTGTAAAGGAAGAAGTAAATGTCACTATTTGCAGATGATATGATTCTATATATAGAAAACTCTCAATGATTCACAAAAAATAAGTAGAATAAATAAATCCAGTAAATTGGCAGAATCAAAATTAATATAAATAAATCTATTGTATCTCTATGCATTAATAATAAATCATCACAAGAATTTTTTTAAACCCCCAATTTCAATTGCATCAAAAAGAATAAAATACCTAGGAAAAATTCTAACCAAAAGGTAAAAGACCTATACTCTTAAAACTAAGACATTTAAGTAAGAAATTGAAGAGGACACAAATAAATGGAAAGATATGCCATACTCATGGATTGGAAGGATTAATATCATGAAAATTAACATACCACTCAAAGCAATCTATAAACATAATGATATCCT
Organism: Eonycteris spelaea; assembly: GCA_003508835.1. NCBI lineage: Eukaryota > Metazoa > Chordata > Mammalia > Chiroptera > Pteropodidae > Eonycteris > Eonycteris spelaea. Next base: position 1,249,025 of record PUFA01000286.1, on the reverse strand, counting down.
TGTCAAAATAACAATGGAATTCTTATCAGAACAATAATAAATAATCCTAAAGTTTATATGGAATCACAAAGAAAACAAATAGCCAAAGCAATCTTGATGAAAAAGAACAAAGTTGGAGGTATCACGCTACATGACATAAAACTATCCTGTATCAAAATAGCATGGTACTAGCCTAAAAACAGATAAATCAGTGAGACAGAGTAGAGAACCCAGAAATAAACCCAAACCTATGTAGTCAATTAAGCTATGACAAAGCAGGCAAGAGTATACAATGGGTAAAGATAGTCATTTCAATAAATGGTGTTCAGAAAACTAAACAGATACATTCAAATGAACATAAAACCAGACCACTCTCTTCCATCATATACAAAAAAAATTCAAAATGTATTAAATAAATATAAGATCTAAAACCATAAACTCCTTTTTGGATATGTCCCCTCAAGTAAGGGAAACAAATGCAAAAATAAACAAGTTGGTCTTCATCAGATTGAAAAACCTCTGTATAACTAAAAAAAAAAAAAAAAAAAATCAGCAAAACAAAAAGACAACCTACTAAATTGGGGAATATATTCACAAGTGACATATCCTATAAGGGGGTTTGATATCCAAAATATGTAAGGAACTCATATAACTCAAGATGAAATACTGCCATTTGCAACAACATGAATCAATTTTGAGATTATTATGCTAAGCAAAAAAAGTTGAGAAGCCTATGATTTCACTTATATGTGGGATATAAAGCTGAAAGCAACAAATGAACAAGACAAACAAACAAAAACTCAGACACAGACAACAGTTTAGTGGTAACCAGAGGGAAAGCAGGGAGGAAGGGAGGTAGATAAGGATAAAAGGGTCAAGTACATGGTGACAGAAAGAAATTTAACTTTGGGTGGTGAACACACAATGCCATATACATATGATGTATTATTGAATCGTACAATTGAAACCTGTATAATTTATTAACAAATGTTGCCCCAATGAATATAATTAGAAAAATACTGTGATAAGCTTGCACAATGATAGAGGGGAAAAATAGCGTAGATGATAGAGGCTCTGTTCATCCTTCTGGTGACCAAAGCTGTGACAGAAAACAGGAACAGCAGGGAAATGTCGCTTGGGATGAACAAGCCATATAACTAGGGAGATATCTAAGAAAGCACCCTACAACCACAGAAGATAGGAAGGGGTGATGAAGTGGGGCTGCCTGGTCTCAAGTGGCTGAGTGAGACAGGAGGCTTCGGCAGCGGTAGATGCCTCTTAAAGATGCTGTATCTGCTAGCAGACTTCCGCGATGACTTACCTGCTCGTGCTGGTTTGGCTGTGTGCATGGGGCACCAGGGACTTACAGGGGGATAGTGGGTTGTCGGAGTGAGGGCGGAGGTGAGACTTGCTCTGTACAGAAGTACCATTGGTATCCATTGTTCCTCTGTTGAGCCCTCCCTCCTCCTAGTGCAGGGACACAGTAGAGATGTCATCAAACTGAATAACAGAGGTCATTCCGCCCAGAGGATTCCCTGAAACTCCTCCTCCCCAATTAGCTGCCCCATCCAAGCCAAATCCAGGTGTATCCTCAGCATTCAGGTGCTTCTTGCTGAGCAGTGCCTAGACTCACACTGGAGGCAGCTGGTTCAGTTTCTGTAAGCACAGCATCTGTGGATTTCTTGCTGAATCTTAACAAGTAGCCACAGAGAGGTAGAGGCTTGGGCTAAATTTGGCCTTCAACTGAATCCCTCTTGGGACTGTGCCACTGGACACCTACTACAGAAATCCACACTAATAAGACCAGGAGACTTAGGAACTTTGCTTAGTACATAGAAATAGACATGGAAAGTGAAGCCAAATGGGAAGACAAAGAAGCAGAAACCATGTGAGATCCAGGTATAATAGAGTTAAGTAATCTAACAGATGTAGAGCTCAAAATACTGGTTATAAAAACGCCCAATGAATTTTTGGGAAGTGTAGATAAATTCAGCAAAAAGATTTTAAAAACATAAAAATGGAAATGAAAATTATAAAAAGGAACTGGTCTGAAATGAAGAATACATTATCTGAGATGAAAAGTATATTAAGTGGAATAAACAAAAAATCAAACAAAGTGAATAAAGGAAAGGATCAAATGCCCTACCTATAGGATGGGAGAGCCAAAGATATGCAATCAGAATGGCAAGAGATAAGATGGCAAGACTATGGAAATTATTTAAGGAGCATATGGGACACTATTAAGTAAAAATATCCTTCTCATCAGTGTACTGGAAGGAAAACAAGATGTTGAACAGCTATTTAAAGAAATAATGATGAAAAACTTTCCTAGTCTGGTGAAGCAAATAAACATTAAACCCCAGGAAGCTCAGAGAGTCCCCAAAACTAGGACTCCAAAGAGGCCCACACCAAGACACATCATAATTAAAATGCCAAAGGTTAAATACAAAGAGAGTATCTCAAAAGCAGCAAGAGAAAAGCAGACAGTAATGTACAAGGAGTACCCATAAGACTGGAAGCTGATTTCTCAAAAGAAACTTTGCAGTACAGAAGGGCTTGGCACAAAACATTCAACATGATGAAGACCCAGTATCTACAACCAAGAATACTTTATCAAGCAAAGCTATCATTTTGAGTTGAAGGACAGATAAAGAGCTTCCCAGACAGAAATAAGCTAAAGGAATTTATCACCATCAAGCCAGTATTACAGGAAATGTAGGAGGGACTTCTTTAAGAAGAAGAAAACATATACCAAAAACAGGAATAAAGAATGGTAACAACTTCATTCCTGTCGATAAGTACTTCAAATGGAAAAGAATTAAGTGCTCCAACCCAAAGATAGGGTGGCTGAATGGATAAGAAAACAAGACACCTACATGCTGCCTACAAGAGATTCACTTAAGATTAAAAGACACACACAGACTTAAAGGAAGGAGATGGGAAAAATATTGCCTTGATGGACCTAGAAGGTGTTTAAGTCAGATAGAGAAAGATAAAAACCATATGATTTCACTTATATATGAATCTAAGGAACAAAAAGAACAAAAACAGACTCACAAATATAATGGACAATTTTGTGATGGATAGAGGAGAAGGCGGTTGGGGGCTGGGAGAATGGGGTGAAGGGTTAAAGAAGTACAAATTAGTAGTTGATGGATGGTCACAAGGATGGGGAGCATAGGGAATGCAGTTAATGTTAATATGTTGGCTAGGTGGAGGGCCAGGAGAGGGAGGGAGCAATTGGGGGGATCATTTTGTAAAACTATTCAGATATCTAATCAATATGCTGTATACTTGAAACTAATTAAAATAAATAAAAAATAATTTTTAGAAGCTTGCAGAATGAGAGATGATTAATAGATGGTGCGGAGATCACATTGTAAGGTATATAAATGTTAAATCACTGTATCATATACCTGAAACTAATATAATATTGCATATTGCTATAGTTAAATAAAAATACAAGCTAAAAATATTATGCAAAATCTAGTGAATTACTCATAGTAAAATATCCAATGTGCCTAACACTCTTTAGGTCACATATGGTGTTACTTTGGAGAATACCACTAGAAGAATCAAAATTCTCTTCAGATTCACCAGTATGTCTCTTTTCCATGACTTTATAATTTATTAGGAAGATTAACAAAAATGAAAAATTGATTGTGAATAAAAGAATTGAAGATATTGTTTATTGAGCACCCACTACATGGTAGGCACTCTACTGGGCTATTTATTTCACTAATTTAATTTTCTCAAAATTAACAGAGTAGTAATATAATAATGATTCAAGAAACTGAAGCAGAAAGGTTAAGTTCTTTGCCTATAACTGATAAATGGCAAGACAAAGTTAACTCCATATATATAATCACAAAGCCTATTCTCATTCCTCGATGACTATTTTGAGAAAATATTTTTTAATAATTTTTTTCAATTACCATTGGCATAAAATATTGTATTAGTTTCAGGTGTACAACATAGTGTTTAGACATTAATATAACTTATAAAGTGACCCCTCAATAAATTTAGTACCCATCTGACACCACACAGTTATTACAATATTATTCACTATATTCCTTATGCCATACTTTACACCCACATAATTACTTTGTAAATTCCAATTTCTACTTCTTAATTGCCTCCCCTTTTTCACCCACCTGCTAAACCTCCCTTCTATCTGGCACCCATCAAAATGTTCTCTGTATCTATAGCTCATTTCTGTTTTCTTATTTATTTTGTTTAGATTCCACATGTAAGCAAAACCACATGGCATTTGTCTTTCTGTGTCTGACTTCACTCAGGACGATAGCCTCTAGGTTCATCCATGTTGTTGCAAATGGCAAGATTTTATTCTTTTTTGAATGGCAGGATAATATTTTATTGTACCATCTCTTTACCCATTCATCTACTGATGAACACCTAGGTTACCTCTGTATCTTGGCTATTGTAAATACCGCTGCAATGAACATATGGACTCACATGTTCCTTCTAAGTGGTGTTTTGAGTTTCTTCGGATGAATATCCAAAGTGGGATTACTGGGTCTCTCGTTACAGCCTTTCTTTTAAAGTAAATCTTGTCTGGTATAAGTATTGCTACCTTAGCTTTTTTTTTCCATTTTTATGCAATTTTTTTTCCATCATTTTGCTTTTAGTCTATGTGTCTTTCAATCTGAAGTTAGTCTCTTTTAGGCAGCATATGTAAGTGTCTTGTTTTTGTATCCACTCAGCCACCCTATCTATATCTTTCCATTGGAGTATTTAATCCATTTAAATTGAAAGTACTTATTGATAGATATGTAATTATCGCCATTTTATTAGTTATTCATATTTTTGATGTTTCTTTTTCTCTTCTTGTTAATGAAGTCCCTTTAACATTTCTTGTAGTATTCATTCAGTGGTAATGAACTCCATTAGCTTTTCTTTGTCTGGAAAACTCTTTATCTGTCCTTTGATTCTAAATGATAGCTTTTCTGGGTAAAGTAATCTTGGTTGTAGGTCCTTGCTTTTCATTATTTTGAATATTTCATGCCAGTTTCTTCTAGACTACAAAGTTTCTGTTGAGAAATTGTCTGACAGTCTTATGGAAGCTCCCTTGTAGGTAACTAATTGGTTTTATGCTGCATTTAAGATTCTCTCTTTGTCTTTAACCTTTGACATTTTAATTATTAGTGTGGGTTTCTTTGAGTTCATCTTGTTTGGAACTCTTCACTGCCTGGGCTTATTTCCTCTGCTAAGTTAGGAAAGTTTTCCTTCATGATTTCTCAGATAGGTTTTTAATTCCTTGCTCTCTCTCATCTCCTTCTGGTACTCCTATGATGCAAATGTTGGTAAGTTTGATGTCCCAGAGTCTCCTTAAATGATCATCATTTTTTTGTGTGTTTGCTGTTCTGATTTGGTGTTTTTTGTTACATTATATTCTAAACAGCTGAATTGATCCTCTGATTTATCTAATATGCTGAGTCTCTGAAATGTATTCTTCATTTCAGTTATTGTATTCTTCATTTCAGTTATCTTATTTTTCATTTCTAAAAAATTTTTGTATGTTTTCTATTTCCATTTTTATGTTTTGTATCTCCTTGTTAAATTTCTCACTGAGTTCATCTACTCTTCCCCTAGTTCATTGGGAATCCTTATAACCAGTGTTTTGAACTCTGCATCAGGTAGATTGCTTATCTTCATTTTGTTTAGTTATTTTTCTAGAGCTTTGTTTTGTTCTTCGATGCGGGACATGTTTCTTTGTCTCCCCATTTTGTCTGCTTCCCTATGTTTGTTTCTATGTATTAGGTAGGGCTGCTATGTCTTAGTACAGTGGCCTTATGTAGTAGGTGTCTTATGGAGCCCAGCAGTGCAGTCCCTCTGGTCACCAGGTATCACTCTTGTATGGGTTATATGTGTCCTATTGTAGTTGAGTCTTGGTTGCTGGTTGCATGTCAATGAAGGAGATTGACCCTCAGGATAATTGGTTGTGAGTACTGGCTTATGAAGGGCTGACTCTAGTGAGCAGGATTCACTTTAATAGGGTTCTGATGCCTTCCCAGTCTGTTCTCGGGTATGTCACCCCAGATGGTGCTCATGCTTTGTCTGAAACCAGCCACAAGGAGCTCCACTGCAGGCCAAGTTCAGCAGCAGCCTGTGCCCTTCCTGGGGCCACCTGGCATGAGCCACCAAACAATCCACAGATGGTCTCCACCCATGCTGGGCTTAGAGGTGCCTCAAGAAGCCAAGCTGCGAACGAGGCTGGCTGCTGCTGGTATGGACTTGGGGTTTTTGGCAAGAGCTATGGGCACACTGAAGACAGATGCTGCCTGTTTGGGTTTATGAACTCTTGAGAGATTTTAGCAACGTATGCAGCATAAGCCAAGACTGGCTTTTTGTGTGGAAAGCCACTGGGTCTCTGGGAATCATCAGGATGGGATGAACAGTGCTGGCCATGTTGATGAAGACTCAGATATGGCAGCAACCAGTATCTGCACACCAGGAGAGGGGAGGGCTCAACAAAGAAACAAGGAGTTAGCCAACACTTATATCTAGGAGAAAGCAGCCCCTGCAGCTCTCAAGCTGAACCAGATAATTTAGTCCTTCATCATATGTCCCTGGTGCTTTTTGAGCAGCTTCCCAAAAACTGGAGCTTAGAGAGAGTGAGTCTGTCAGTGAGTAAGTCTGTGAATGGGTCCCTTAAGAGGAATGTCTAAGCCTTCAGCTGCCAGTCGTCTCACTCATCTACAATCTATGCTGGTTTTTACAGCCAGAAATTGTGGGGACTTATCCTCCTGGCACTGGAACTCTGAACTGAGAGCCCCATGTGAGGCCCAGATTTCTTGCTCCTTGGGGAGGGGCCCTAGATATCTCTCCAAATTTTCAACCACCCTAGGCGGGTATGGGACCTAGCCTATTGTGCATCCTGCCCTTCTATCAGTCTTGAGGTAGCCTATTCTGTTTGTTCCCAGTTGTACGACTGCTCAGCTAGACCTCAGATGACTCAATGATAGTTGTCCTGTAGTTTAGTTGTACTTTCGATGTGGTCATGAAAAGCAGCAAGCACAATGTTTACATACTTTGCCATCTTGACAAGAACTCAACAGATTCTTGAAATAAGCTGCATTTATTTATTTATTTTCTGGCTTTATTGAAACATAATAGACAATTAGTTGCTCATACTTACATTGTACAATTCAATGAGTTTTTTTTTCAATTAGAGTTGACATACAATAACAACCAATTTCAGTTGTACAGCATAGTGATCAGAGATCTACATAACTCACAATCACCTCACTAAATCTAGTACCCCTCTCACACCTTTCGTATTTACTACAACATTATTAACTATCTTCCCCCTGCTACAATCTACATGTTTATGTCTATTCTGCAGCTATTCATCTGTACCTATTAATCCTTTTGTCTTTTTTTTGCCTTCCACCTTAACCCCCCCTCCCATCTAGTAGCCCTGAAAATATTCTCTGTATCTATGAGTTTATTTCTACTTTGTGGTTGTTGTTGTTTATTTTGTTCTTTAGATTCCACGTGTATGTGAAATTATGTGATATTTGTCTTTATCCAACTCTTTTCATTCAGTGCAACATCTTCTAGGTCCATCAAGGCAATATCTTTTTCTATTCCCTTCCTTTTAGTCTGTGTGTGCCTTTTAATCTGAAATGTATCTCCTGTAGAAAACATGTGAAAATATTTTGTTTTCTTATCAATTAGGCCACCCTATCTTTTGGCTGGAGTACTTAATTCTTTTCCATTTGAGGTACTTGTTGATAGGAATGTAGTTATTATCATTCTTTATGCATGTTTTTAATGCACTTTTTTTGTCTTAAAGAAGTCCCTCCAACATTTCCTGTACTACTGACTTGGTGTTGATGAATTCTTTAGCTTATTTTTGTCTGGGAAGCTCTTCATCTGTCTTTCGACTCTAAATGGTACCTTTGCTAGATAAAGTATTCTTAGTTGTAGATCCTGAATTTTCATCACATAGAATATTCTGTGCAAAGCCCTTTTGTCCTGCACAGTTTCTTTTGAATAATCAGCTGCCAGACTTAAGGGTGTTCCCTTGTAGGTAACTGCTTTTCTCTTGTTGCTTTTGAGATTCTCTCTTTATATTTAACTTTTGTCATTTTAATTATGATGTGTCTTGGTGTGGGCCTCCTTGGGTTCAACTTTTTTGGGGTTTAGGAAAGTTTTCCATTATTATTTCTTCAAACAGGTTTTCAACTTCTTGTTCTCCCTCTTCTCCTTCAGGTACGGCTATGATGCAGATGTTGTTACATTTAATTTTGTCCCATAGGCCTTTTAAATTATTATTATATTCTTGGCTTTTTTCTTACCATTCTAATTGGGTGTCCTTAGCTTCCCTATCCTCTATATTACTGGTTTGATACTTCTCTTCATCCACTCTTTTGATTCCCTCTAATATCTCATCTCAGATCATGTATTCTTCATTCCTAACTGGCTTTGTTTTATAATTTCCATTTCCATTTTTATGCTTTTTATCTCTTTGTTAAAGTCCTTACTGAATTCATCTACACTTCCGCTAAATTCACTGAGCATCTTCATAACCAGTGTTTTGAACTATGCATCTGTTGGATTACTTAACTCCATTATTCCTGGATCTTTGTTTTGTTCTCACATATAGTTTCTGCTTCTTTGTCTTCCCATTTTGGCTGCCTTTCATTGTCTGTTTCTGTATACTAAGCAAAGCTTCTAAGTCTTGCAGTCGTATTAGTGTGGCTTTGTGTAGTAGCTATCCAGTGTCACAGTACTGAGACGGGTTCAGCTGCCGGCCAAGTTTAGCCCCACCTATGTCTCTCCTGGCCCACCTATTAAGATTCAGCAAGCAATCACAGATTCTGTGCTTGTAGTTACCTCAAAAGGCCACACCAGAAACTGAGGCCAGCTGCCACCAGTGTGAATCTCGGTGCTGCTCAGTAAGGAGCACCACACTCACTGAGGACACACCTGGATGTGGCTTGGGTGGAGCTGTGAGTGAGGCAAAGATTCAGGGAATCCTCTGGGTGGAGTGACCTCTGTTATTCAGTTTGATGATATCTCAGCTATGCTGTGCTGCCCTCACACAGGAACGGGAGAGAGCTCAATAGAAGAACAATGGATACCTCCAGCATTTCTTTCTGATAGAGATCCTCGCCTCTGGCTCTCTGACAACTCATTGTCTCCCTGTAAGTCTCCGGTCCCCCACCCCACCCCACCCCAGCAGCTGACCCAGCTCTGGTGCTCAGAGTGAGCAAGTTTGTCACTGTGAAAGTTTGCTCATGAACATGGCTCCTTTAAAGACATATTCGTCTGCCGGCTGCCGCAGCCTCTGTCCCACTCAGCTGCTTGAGTCCTTATGTCTTCACCCCCTCTCTATATATACACCCAGGGGAATGAATTGTTCGATACCTCTGAAAAGGGAAGAGCTTTCTTGGAGGTAATATAGTAAGATATTTCCTATCACTAGAGAAGTTCAAAGAGGGTGGACAATGCCTGGCAATTGATTCTGTAAAATAGATTCCAGCACTGAATGTCAGAGTGGAACGTATGACCATTTGTGTCATATGCAACCAGAGATTCTGTGATTTCTTATTTTAAGTCTACAAAAACACAGAGTTTCTTAAAATGTGGCAAAGAGCTTTTAAATAATGCATTTCAAGAATAGAAATAAAGTTATTATTACTCCACTTTTTTAAGTTTTATTTTTTATTCTCTGAAAAAAAGATAATTCCAACTTTTTTCTTTCATTTTAAAAGATCCAAGAGACATGTAAACAAATTGTTAAAATAAAATATTTACTTTCAGTTTTGTCAATTCTTTTTGCAACTGTGAAAGAGTACCTGTAAATGAGGATTTTTATCCAATGAGATTTTACAGAGCAAGTGAAAAAGCAAGTGGCAGCACAGAATAGTATTTGGTATTAAAATAAGGAAAAAGAACAGTGTGAACATACACTAAACTACTAAGGAATGGTATTGGAAAAGAAACAATTTTAACTTTTTTATTCATTCATATTTGAAACTTGTTCCAAAACTCTGTATTATCTTATAAAGTTCTATTTAAAGTATTTTAATAAATAAAACTAACTCTTCTTCATTATATATGATGATGAGTTTCATTATAAAAATTCTCAAAATATATTTCTGCCTTACATATGATCTAATTTTGGATTGTCCTTGAATAAATTGTCTATTAAATTTAAATACATACAAAAGGAATACAAAATAAAGCACTTTCGTGAAGCTTATAATAAAAAAGGAAGGGCAAGAAATACATTTATGAATAACTAAGGGGCATATTTCCCTACCAACATATTAACAGATTGAGGTTCGCTAGAGAATAGTATAAAATGTGTAAATAAATGTTAAGGAATCCTAAATAAAATTAGGGTTAAAATTAGGTGGACTTATAAAAAAATATTTCCTGAGCAGGGTGGGGAAGTTAATGCAAGTTTTAAAGAAGATAGGAGACTAGGAACAAAGATTAATTGTAACTGTATGACTCCTCCACTATTACTCTTGTAATTGTTAAATCCTTTCATGGATTTCTAAAAAGAAAATATCACTCCTTCCATCTCTGTTTTTAGGTCATTTGGCTTATATTTGCTAATTACCACTGTAGTTTAGGTTTGAGAAGAGTTTTATGTTATTTAGGTTAAGGTAATTTGATGAAAAATTTGTAAGTCTCTTAGGCACACCATGTTATAGAACATATTGTCAAAAATAAGCTTTGCTCAAACTTGTATTTGAAATAAGAAAAGTCACAATAGTATAGTTTATGTTTCATTTACTTCAGTGAGTGTCCTTGCAACTACTTAATACATTATGCCAGCTTTCACATCTGTTAAGTAGAGATGTTGTTGAGACATAATAGGTAACTAACTGCATGCATTACTAATGACTCTTACACTTTTATTACTCACTTTTTGCTTTTATTGCTTTTGTAAAAAAAAATAATCTTATATTTTTCTTATGTATGCTCAACTAACTCAATGTTGAATTGCCTATTTGTGTGATATCAAACACCTAAGCATCCTCTAAATTATGGCCATAGTAGTTTTCGTTATCACTTTCATCAAAAAAAGAGTAGAAAGAACAAAAGTAGGTTAAATGTACACATATTGTCACTTTCAACATTTGTGATAGAGAATGGACTAGATGGCTTAATTTGCTTAAGGTTTTTAACCCATTATTTGCCTTTCTTCACAGAGATATGGTTGGAGAAACCCAAGATTCTAAACCCAGGATTGTTACAAACTTTGGATAGTTACAATGTGTCTCACACAGTGCTAGATGCTTTTACACACACACAGACACACATTTTTGCAAATCAAAATCACATGCTTTTAGATTACAATTTTTCTAAGATATCAAAAAACTATTTTACAACTCAAAGCAATTTCTTCTTTATGTAAGGAGTTTTCTGAAAGAAGAAATGCCTCATTTTCAATGGAGGACAACCACAGAATAAGTATTGAGAAAGAAGTTATAAGAAATGAAAACATTGGTTGAATATTATCAAAAATTTATCCTCAAAAAACTAAAAATAGTTATACAATATGGCCCAGCAATTCCACTTCTTGGTATTTATTTAAAGAAAATTAAAGTACTGATTTAAAAACATATATGCACCCCTATGTTCATTGCAGCATTATCTACAATAGTAAAGATATGGAAGCAACCTATGTGTCCATCAATACATGAATGAATAAAGAATATATGGTATATATACACAATAAAATATTATACAGCAATAAAAAATGGTGAAATTTTGACATTTATGACAACATGGAAGGACCTAGTGGGTATTATGCTAAGTGAAATAAGTCAGTCATAAAAAGACATGTGTCATATGGTTTGACTTATATGTTGAATCTGGAACAAACAAACAAAAAACAAACAAAACAAAGCAAAAACAGACTCAGAGAAACAGAGATCAAAGAGATGGTTACCAGAAGGGACAGGTTGAGTAAATATGTGAGAAGGGGAATATGGTCAGTAATATTGTCATAAATTTAAACAGAGACAGAATTAGTAGGGCGATCACATTGTAAATTATAAAAATACTGAATTACTATATTGTACACTCGAATCTAACATAACCAATATAATATTATATATCAAATATGCTTTAAAAAATAAATATAGAAAGCAAAAGAAAAACAACAACTACAAATCTGCAGGATAAAGGAATCACTTTTTTTCCTCAAGTGAGAAATTTTACTTCATGTTTTTGTTATACAAAAAAAATTTATCCCAAATATTCTACATTTCTTGTTCATTTTAAAAAGTACATTGAATTTATTAAAGATAATTTTTGTTGAGTTTAGCTTATATTAAAGAGTCATAAAGTTTTAAAAGATTTTTTAATGTAATAGCTCCTCAACACCATCTTATAGCCCTTGAAATAGCATCTAGGTTAGACAAGTAGGAATTATTGGATTAAAGTGTGTGAAGACACAATAAACTGCAAAATATCTCAAATTAGGTCACTTGAAACCTTAGATTTTTTATGTAATTTTCATTTCTCAGAAAATTTATTTAAAAATAGGTAAGTTGAAAAATTTGTCTTTACAATTATATAGACACATGAAGTTTATTCTATAAAATGGTACCCGTTCTATATGCATATTCAGTAGTAGAACTATTGAAATTTCATATTTCGGTTAAAAAATCTTTTATAAATCTTTTATGTTCTAAAATTAAGTGTAATGATGGTTGCATATATCTGTGAATATACCAAAAATTATTGCACCATATATTTTAAATGGGTGAATTATATGGTATGTGACTGTATCAACAAGCTGTTTTGAAGAGTAATTATGTATCACTATATTAAATATTATGTTATAAAATTTCATTTAAGAAATTTCTACCCTCCAAAAAATTAGATTTTTGACTCTACTATTATTCATAAATTCAATCTTTCTGAAATATGCATTTGTGAATATGTTCTATCCAGCAGGCCCTGTACCAATAATGAGGACTCATTCAATCACATTTATTGACAATGCTGTCAGACATCTTTCCAGGAGCTAGAACTTCAGTTGTGAATAAAACAGACAAGAACTCTTAACAACTTATAGTGTAGTGAAGGATGACAGTGAACAAATAAATAAGTAAAACATGCAGCATAACAGATGGCACCTGAAGCTATTATATATGGGTTTCTGCCCTGAGCTCCAAGTTTTAGAGGCACCTATTCTGTCCTTTGACTGGCCATGCACTTTCTGGTAAAGTGGTCCACAAGATTAAAAGTACATTTCGATGCACCCTGAGGGATGAGGTGTCCTGTAGGAATGTACCTGTGTACTATATAAGCTCATGAGAAAGTTGAGGTGAAAAGAGAAGTACAGAAGGCTGAGTTTTTTCCTTTGAATCTAGCCCCAAGCTCTGTAAACATAAAAATGTGAACTTTCAATTGATTGTTATGGACTGAGCTATTTTATGTCTTTGTAGAAGTAAACTTGCAGGAAAATAATAGTAATAAATATAACTATTGTCCACTGCAATGTAAATTAATTTTTTCTGGCTGTGTTTCAATTGATTTCTATGCTATAAAACAGACAATCCCAAACACTTTATTGCTTTATAGAATATGTGCTAGGTTTGCACCTATTAGCAACTTCATTTTAACATTCTTGAATACACACATTTATATATTTATTTAGATTCTGTGTTGAACTTGCCCAAACAGCTTATTGGTTCACTCATTAACTAATGAGTTAAATAAACTTTTTATACATATTCATTTTTGTTTGTACCAGAGTGAATATTATACTTTAGAAAGTGCTTAAGATTTAAATAGAATGATCAGGGATGGTCTCACTGATAAAGTGATATTTGGGCAAAGCCTCAAGGACATTAGAAAACAAGCAATTCAGTTATCTGGGATAAGGATGTTCCAAGCAGAGAGAACAGCAAATTCAAAGGTCCTAAGAGAGAAAATATGAATAATGAGGAGAAGAAACGTATGTCCATTTCTCACAACATACATATAATTTGGGGTTTTGTAAGCAGACAATATACAACAAGCAACATTGCATGGATGTGGGCAATAGACATCTGGAATATATGTATTTCAAAAGCTAGACATACAAATTTCTGAGGTAACAAATAACTGATCCTACTTGGAGGAAGTGAAAAAGTCTTACTTAATGAGATAACAATGAACATTCAATAAAATTGGCAGACAGTGAGCAATTTTATCATGCGGCTATGTTGATGTTCTTAGGTCATTTTGAATAAAAGTTATAGTCAGAATAAATTTCCTTTTTAATGATTTTGTCATAAATCATGAAAACATGAAATTTAAGAAAATAGTCTGAAAACAAGTCACCTATTTGAAAAATTGTGTATTCTAGCCATCAATTCCCTTTCTAATAGAGTTTTGTCTTTATTTCATACTAAAATACTTTTAATTATAGTTACAGAGAATATCCAGAATTAAGATATATTAACTTGTTCTCTAAATAAGTGAGATGTAAATAGTTAATTCACTATATTACATTTTAGAATGTATAGATACAGTATAATAAAATATATATAACTAAAAAAAATAAAAATAAGTTATCTTTCACTAAACAAAGTTTAGTATCTATAATAATTGAGCAGTAAGTGTCTTGCTTTGCATTTTGCCATAGAGATGAATAAGGGTCGGGTGTAATAAAGTTGATAATAAAGTTGATACAAACAGCTAATTTTTATTATCTATTACTAGGGCAATATTCCAAAGTCTCTTTAGGAATGTCGAACTACACATGAAAAAACATAAAGATTCCATCAGCAAATAAGTCATTTCACGTATTTTTAAATTTAACAGGAGCAGGTAGATTGACCAGTTTTCTTTCTACTTATGCTCTTTTATGTGAAAGATAAAATTCTGACATTTTAGAACATTAGGCTAGAAGATGAAGGTGGTATGTTGGATTTATTTCTGGGCTCTCTATTTTGTTCCGTTGATTCATATGCTTTTATGCCAGTACCATACCATTTTGATTACTATAGCCTTGTAGTATAGTTTGATATCAGGTAGTGTAATACCTCCACCTTTGTTCTTCTTTCTCAAGATTCCCATGGTTATTCAGGATCTTTTATGGTTCCATATAAATTTTAAGATTTTAGTTCTCTGAAAAATGCCATTGGTATTTTGATAGGGATTGCATTGAATCTGTAGATTGCTTTGGGTAGTATAACTGTTTTAAAAATGTTGATTCTTCCTACTCATGAGCTCTGTATATGATTCCATTTATTTGTATCTTCTTAAATTTCTTTTCTCAATGACTTATAATTTTCTAAGGACAAGTCTTTTACCTCCTTGGTTAACTTGATTCCTAAATATTTTATTGTTTTTGACTCAATCATAAATGGAATTGCTTTCTCCTCTTTCTGGTAGTTCATCACTGATGTATAAAAAAATATAACTGACTTCTGAAAACTAATGTTCTATCCTGCTAATTCATTGAATTCGTTTATCAGTTCTAACAGTTTTTATTTTTTTTGGATGAATCTTTAGGGTTATCTATATAATATCATGTCATCTGCAAATCATGACAGTTTTACTTCTTCCTTTCCAATTTGGATGCCTATTATTTCTCTTTCTTGTCTGATTGCTATAGCTAGGACTTCCAATACTGTGTTGAATACAAATATCCTTGTCTTGTTCCTGATATTAAGGAAAACGCTTCTAGCCTGTTCCCATTACATGTAATGTTAGCTGTAGGCTTGTCATACATGACCTTTACTTTGTCAAGGGTATGTTCCCTTTATTCCCACTTTTCTGAAGGTGTTTAACCTAAATGGATGCTTGATTTTTTTTTTCAAATGCTCTGTATCTGATTTTTACCTTTTAACAAGTTAATTGACTCACAGATATTGAACCAACCTTGCATCCCAGGAATAAATCTAACTTGGTCATGGTGTATGAAATCTTTAATGTATTGCTGAATTCGATTTACTAATATTTTGTTGAGAATTTTTTTTTCTATCAGTGTTCATCAAGGATATTGGCTTACAGTTTTCTTTTTTTATACTGTCTTTGCCTGGTTTTGGAATCAGGATTTGGAAGGCTTCCCTGCTATTGAATGTTTTGGAAATTGAGAATAGCTGTTAATTCTTCAAATGTTTGGTAAAATTCACCTATGAAGCCATTCTGGTCCAGGACTTTTGTTTTTTGGAAGTTTTTTGATTACTGTTTCAATTTAGTTGCTGGTAATCAGTCAGTTTAGATTTTCTGTTTCTTCTTGATTTCATTTTGGGAGATTTTTATGTTTCTAGAAATGTATCCATTTCTTCCATATTACCCAATTTGGTGGCATGTAATTGCTCATAGTATTTTCTTATAATTTTCTTATAAAGAAATTTGCATTTCTGTGGAGTTCATAGTTACTTCTGTTCTTTCATTTCTGATTTTATTTATTTGGGTCCTCTTTCTTTCTTGATAAGTCTGATGAAAAGTTTATCAGTTTTGTTTATCCTTTTAAAAAACAAGCTCTTGATGTCATTGATCTTTTGTAATGTTTTTCTAGACTCTATTTCCTTTACCTCCTCTTTGGTATTTATTATTGCCTTCCTTTTACTACCTTTGGTTTTTGTTTGCTGTTATTTTTCTAGTTATTCTCAGTTTAAGGTGGGACTGTTGATTTGAGATTTCTGTTTTGTTTTTGTTTTTTTGTTTTTGTTTTTGTTCTTGGCAGGCATGTATTGTTATGAATTTTCCTCTTAGGACTGCATTCACTGTGTCCCATCAAGTTTCAGCCATTGTGTTTTCATTTTCATTTGTCTCTAGGTAATTTTTGGTTTTCTTCCTTGATCTCATTGTTAACCCATTCATTGTTTAATAACATGTTGTTTATCCTCTATGTGTTTGTGTATTTTCCAGTTCTTTAACTCATACTTGATTTATAGTTTTATACCACTGTGGTCGGAGAAGATGCTTGATATATTATCCATCTTCTCAATTTGTTGAGATTTCCTCATGACCTAACATGTTGTATATCCTGAAAAAAATGTTCTAAGTGACTTGAGAAAAATGTTATTCTCTGCTTTGGGGGTAGATGTTCTCATAAACATTAAACCATGGTATAGTGTATCATTTAAGGCTGCTGTTTCTCCTGTTTGGAAAGATTTATCCAATGGTGTCAATGAGTGTTAAAGTTTCCTACTACCGGATACTGAGTGTCAATCTGTCCCTTTATGTGGTCATGTTGGGTGCTCTTTTATTGGGTGCATACATGTTTATATGGTAATATCTTCTCATTGTAGTCATCCACCATTATCATTATGAAATGCCCTTCTTTTGTCTCTTACCATAGCCTTGTGTTTTAAAGTCAATTTTGTTCTGATATAAGTATTGTTGCCCCAACTTTTTAAAAATTTCCTTTTGCATAAAATATCTTTTTTTCATCCCTCTACTTTCACGCGAACTGTCGTCATTTGATCTGAGGTGGGTCTCTTGTAGACAGCATATGTATAAATCTAGTTTTCTTATCCATTCAGCTATTTTTGTCTTTCGATTGGAGCATTCAATCCATTTACATTTATAGTAATTATTGATAACCTACATAATTTATTGCCAGGATCAATGTACCCATAATCCTGATCAGGCCAAGATCATACGCACCTTTCCTGTGTCTGGCCCTTTAGGTGCCTGTCAGGCACTGTCTCTATGGCTATGCAATCAAAGTCAATGTTCCCCAAATAGGTGCATAAGTAAAGATGACAGTGGCCACAAAATGTTAAAACACTTACAATAATCAGTACTTACCACAAAGAGCATAAAGGATTCCAAGGTTTGCATCAAGCATCACAGAGACATAATTGGTTCAAAACAAATCTCTAAAATTCTATATATTTTTCATATTTGATAAATATTTCTATGTGTAACCCTATATATTTTATAAAGCTAAACATGAGTTCATACCGTATGTGTGCATAACTAATCCATTATCCATTATTTTATGAATAATTCTAGCCTTTCCTCTTGTTGTAATAAAATTATCCTATACATAATAGATTTTTTAAATGCAAAACCTTAACTTAAAAATACTCCAAGCATCCCAGAATGGACTGTGAGCTTGTGTGGAGACTCTAGCAGAGTGTCATAGTTGTACATAGTCATTTGGCCTGAGTGATGCATTTCTGCTGACTCATAAAATTATCTTCTTCAGTAACCCTTCTGAAAAGACTATATGGTAAAATTATTCACCTCTGGCAATGAATTAAAACCTGTTGATTTATCGTGCACATTAGTGGTTCTTAAACTAGAAACTCATTAGAATCACCTTGCAGATTAAAGAAAAGAAAAGGCAAAGCAGGACTAAGCATTCAACCTCAAGTGACTGAATCTAAATCCAATTTCAGAGAACTATCACAGAAATATGTACCCCAAATTTTTGAAACTCTGTATTCACAAATTTGGCAACTTAGATAAAATTGACCAATCCATTGAAAACACACAAACTACCAAAAGTCACACAAGGAGAAATAGATAATATGAATATAAACATACCACAAATAAATTGAATCAGTAATTTAAAAACCTTCCAAGAAAGAAATCACCAGGCCCAGATCATATCACTGTTGAATCCTACCAAACATTTAGAAAGAAATTATACCAATTCTCTAAGATCTGTGCCAGAAAATAGAAACAGACAGAACACTCATGCTATGAGGACAGCATTACTCTAATACTTAAACACAAGAAAATAATTATACATGAAAGAGAAACTATAGACTAACATATTTTAAGAACCAGTTTGCAAAAATCCTCAACAGACTTAAATCAAATCTAACAATGTGTAAAAAATTATACATCACAACCAAGTGGAGATTACAAAGATTGGTTCAACCTTTGTAAATCAATTAATGTAACTCGTTTTGTGGAACAAGTAAAATGATGTGATTGATTAATATGTTTAGTACTTGGATTGTGATGATGGTATCACAAGTTGTATGTATATTTCCAAACTTATCAAGATATGTGCATTAATTGTGTGTAATTTTGTGTCACTTATACCTAAATAAAAATTAAAAAGGAAAAAGAAAACATGTGATTATATTAATACATATCAAAAAAAAAAACTTGACAAAATCCAACATTTATTCCTGATTTAAAAAAAAAAAAAACCTCTCAGCAAACTGTAAGTAGGAAACTTCCTCAAATTGACCAAAGGTTATGTTATTAAAAGAAAGAAATAAAGAAAGAAAAAAAAATGAAGGAAAATAAGTGTAGACCAAGCAAGACTTGATGAAATAGTTAATGAAATTTCAAGATGTTGACTTATTATTAATATTACGAGTGATTTGAATTGTTGAACATACACTGACATTCAATAATGAGAAATATAATCTGTATTGATTAATTGCAGACATTTTTTAGTTCTAGATATATTTTGTTGTTAAGAAGCTTGTTTATCTCTTTCTTAATCATAACTAATATAAATATCTTCTGGCATTCTCAATATTGGAAATTCCAATAGTTAGAACTGTTATAAAATAAAACCAGAAAAAAAAAATTGAACTGTTTTGAGAGTTACTTTATTATAATTTCAAGAAGTTGTTCATAGGGAATGTTTATTTAAAACTAACATACAGGGTCAAGTATTTTGGTTCCTGGTCTAAGAAACTATTATTTTGGGGGGCCAGAAGTGAAAAAGTATCTGTTAGAGAGGTGAGGAAAATTCAGGCACCCCTTCCTTTACTTTAACTCTTTGGCTCATGATAACAGAAGACATTCTTACCTCTCTATTCATACCCTTTGCCTTTTTTCCAAAGCAAGAGCAGTTGATAATTTAATTCAAGACCTAGTATTCATTGGGGTGTGCTTCACAAGGGGGAAGAGTTATTGTACCATTAATATATTCTCCCTCACATCCTGTTTCCATAAATTAAGTAGACAATCACAAAGCAACCTCTTTAAAAAGCACTTCTAAGTATCCTTTTTTTCTTTCCTCCATGAATAAACAAGTTTGGTCTGTCCAAAGAGACAAATCTGAATTCAAGCCTCACATCAATTTCTAATCATAAGCCACATTCTCCAATCCCAAATGATACTAAAACTTTATCCTTGAGTATCACTGACATATTGGGATTTCATATTATAGCCCATAAGACAGAACCTTCAGATTTTTGGAATAGCAATTTAACCTAATATTTCTATAATATATGCTCAGTTGCATTCTCTAAGTAATGCAATCAAAAGTTGGGGTAAAGGACGGCTGACATTGGGAGCAGGATAATTTAAGTTTGGGTATACTGGATTTGAAGTAATTGTGAAATATGATAGATAAGTCTCAAAAACATAATAGATCTGTAGGAACATTTCATTAAACCTCAGATTAAAAGTAAGGGTTAGAGATACAGAGCTGAGTTTCAAAACATTAAAACAGTTTTGTGTTGAACGTCTGAATAAAGATCTTTGAATCTCAGACTCTGGTTCCAAAGAATGTAGGAGAAATGTAAAGGAATATTAGGGCTTTCTACTCAGACTGAATAACAAAAATGGTGGCATCCTAAGTGTTTTGAAATTTAGAGTCAAGGAGATTTTCAAAAGTTTCTTTTAATTTGCCACTGGAAATTTAATTGAAGACTCTTTGTTTTGTTCTAAACTTTGTAACAATTCATATGCAATTTGTGATCCTGAGACTTAATCTAATTGAATCATATTAAATAACAAGCACTTGGAGCTGTTATGAAGGAGCTGAAGAAAGTCATACAAATTTGAAGATCATAACTTTAGAGTCATTAAACTCTTCTTGCTTCTGGAACAAACTCTGCAATCATTATGGAAAGCATACAGAGTGTATAATAAGTAGAGCTCACCTCTCTTCCAACTGTACTACTTTCTAGCCATATAATCTCGGGGGAGTCACTTAAGCCCTTTGAGTTTCAGTTTCCTTATTTGTCAAATGAGGATGTAAATATTAACATGTTCTCAAAATACCCAGAGTTAACAAGAATTTTTAACAAAACCAGAGGGGAACTGTTTGTAATAAACTGTAAACCTGAGGGCTGCATGTACATCTTAGTTGCTATTAATTCTAAGTAACTCCCTGAGAAGTAACCAAAATATGTTTTCTTTATTAAATATTTTAAGTTGTTTAATATTCTGTAAGGGACATGAAAGTGTAAACATATAAAAATACACGCAGGAATTTTCTTTAGAAATTGATGAGACATCTTAGAAAACTCTGGCCTCAATATTTCCCTGTGTACATCTCTCTCTAAGATTACATTTATTGTTTTCTTTCTGAAATTAGGTCATTATACAGTTTTTAGTCAAAATGTGTTTAGCAAGACTTACCAAATCTGTCCTTTCTAATTTTCTCAACATTCTCTGGACACAGACTTCAGGAAATAATTGCATCTTTTCTACATAATATATATTGTGAGCTCAGTCTGAAAGGAATATATTTACAAGGCTCACTTAAGTGTTAGGTTGAAATTCTTCAAATATTAAAGGTTTATATCATAGTCTCCTCGGAGAGCTAAAACGTATTAAGGATATATAACTACAGTATGAGTCAGAATTTGAGCAATGCCTTCACAACGTGCTAGAGGAAAGAGGAAACATGTTCAAAAGATAGTCACTAGACAAGATTGACTGAAGCACAGTGCACTGGTAGGGGAGCAGTTGGACATAAGATGATTAAAAATAGGATGGGTTCAGATTGCTAGAGGCCTCAAATGCTATGCTTAGGAGTCTATACCAGATTGTTTTTTTTAAAGTGAAGGAATGATGTAATCAGTAGTCGACTTTGAATTAGAATCCATGATGAATTAAGTGAAGTTCATAATAAGAATCTCTTTTTTCTCTCAGTTTTCCCAGAGTATCATCATTGTTTTATCATGCTGACTCTTTTCCAGAGACTTCAAATGAAGAGCTCCAGAAAAATCTGGCTTTTTCATCAGACTTTCAAAGTCCTCCCCACTGTAGAGAGTAGAGCAGGGTTCCAAAAGTAAAAGATCTAGTGGGATGAGGTCTCTACTAAAAAGTGTTAAGGCCCTTGTGGGTAAGGTAGAGACAGTTTGGACGGCAGCAGCGTGGAGGTCAGTCATCATGCAACCAGCAGAATGTAGGGAGGGACTGGAGATCACTGTGATACTGTGATACGGTGGAAACTCATAAAAAAAAGAAAGAAAGAAAGAAAGAAAGAAAGAAAGAAAGAAAGAAAGAAAGAAAGAAAGAAAAAAGAAAGAAAGAAAGAAAGGAAAGAAAGAAAGAAAGAAAGAAAGAAAGAAAGAAAGAAAGAAAGAAAGAAAGAAAGAAGAAAGAAAGAAAGAAAGAAAGAAAGAAAAAGAAAAGAAAGAAAGAAAACAATGTTAAAAGTTACATAGTACAAAATAACCAGGCTACAACTTGTGAATTATTTTTTTGGATAATGTTTCTGTAAAATCTGCTACTTTTGATAACACTTTGTTGAAGTAAATATTTGAGATGAAATTGTAGGAATATAAAAGAATAAAGAAAAAAAATATTTTGCTAAAGAAAGCTACAATTAGGCAGAAAGTTTTGAACCGGGAGGCAAAAATTTGGGTTTCTAAGTTTAATCCTGCCATGACCTTTGGGTAACTTTAAGGAATGCTCAGTTTCTTCTTCTATAAAGAGGAGAAAGGATGAGATGTGAGGGTTCTATTGATCTACAAAATCATAAAATCAGATAGGGAGACAAATTCTAGGCTTTTATGAGACTAAAGGCTCAGCATTGTAACATTTTTGAAAGTTTAACTGCTGAATATTATCTCCACATAAAGTAAGAAGACTTATGAGGAACCTCTTTGTTTAACATTGCATTATATCATCAATTTCCATATTTTTCTTAACTGCTTTTATAATTTTTAAAAGAAACTTTGCATTTTTCTGCAAATCAAAACAATGAACCACCTCATACCTGTTCAAATAGCTATCATCAGAGAATAAGTAACAATAAGTGCTGGAGAGGTTGTGGGGGAAAAAGAACCCTCATACCCTGCTGGTGGGACTGCAAATTAGTACAGTATGGCGGTTCCTCCAAAAGTTAAGACTAGAATTACCATGTGACCCAGTAATCCTTTGTCTGGGTATGGACCCCCAAAATTCAAAACATTTTTCTGTAAAGATATATGCACTCCAATGTTCATTCCAGTATTATTCATGGTGGCCAAGACACGGGAACAACCAAAGTGCCCTTTGATAGATGACTGAAAAAGAAAATGTGGTACATATTTACAGTGGAATATTACTCAACCATAAGCATAGTTAAAAATACTGCCATCTGCGACAAATGGATGGGTCTTGAAATTATCATATTAACTGAAATATAATAGACTGAAAAAGTTGAGAAACATATGATTTTACTTATATGCAGGCTAGAAAACTGAAAGCAACAAATGAACAAGACAAACAGAGACTCATGGACACTGACAACAGTTTAATGGTTACCAGAGGAAAAGGGGGTCAAGTGGAGGTAGATAACTGCAAAGGGGGTCAAATATGATGACAAAGAAATTTAACTTCGGGTGGTGAACACACAATGCAATATACATATGAAGTATTATTGACTCGTACACTTGAAACCCATATAACTTTATTAACCAATCTCATCCCAATAAATTTGATAAAAAGGAAACTGCATTTTTAAAGTTTATTAAGCACAAGTTTGTCTTGGTATCTTTTGGAATGAATCACACAGTGTTTCTCCATTATTTTGAATTACCTGGAAATATCTAGAAGTATTTTTGTGACATATAGCGTAGTGTTCCTTACATGCTATCTTGGTGTAGTACACATTATGAAGAGCATGTAACAGTTGGCCT
Source organism: Eonycteris spelaea (assembly GCA_003508835.1). Lineage (NCBI taxonomy): Eukaryota > Metazoa > Chordata > Mammalia > Chiroptera > Pteropodidae > Eonycteris > Eonycteris spelaea. The sequence continues at coordinate 1,225,266 of PUFA01000286.1, read as the reverse complement.
CCTCAATGTTTCTTCAAGGAAGGAACATGGTTGGTTTTTTGCTCTTCACCACCTAGTCTAGTAAAACTTTTAACAAAGGACAACAGGAACAACATTTTACTTTAAAAAAAAAAATAGACTTTATTTCTTAGAGCAATTTTAAGTTGACAAAATAATTGAACAGAAGATATACAGATTTCTCATATGCTTCCTGTGCCTACACATGCATAGCCTCTTGCATTATCAATATTTCCTACCAGAACAGTATGCTTGTTACAACTGAAGAATCTACATTGATACATCATTATCACCAGAAAATAAGCTTACAGACATAGAAATATGCGACTTAAATAACAGAATTCAGGATGGCGCTTCTGAAAAAAACTGTATGAGATAGAAAAAAATCATAGCAAATTTTCAGGAATTGAAAAAAATGTAGATGAGAAAAAAAAGGAGATTGAAACCCTCAAAAAGAACCAAATAGAACTGAAAAATGAAGGACACATTGCAAGAATTGGAAAATAAAATAGCAAGCTTGGGAAATAGAGTTGACAAAATGGAAGAAAGAATTCAGTGATACTGAAGACAGAAATCTAGAAATACATCAGAAGAAAGAGGATAGAAATGAAGAATGAAAAATAATGAAAGAGAAATACAAGAAATAGTTTATACCATCAAGGAGAGGAAACATAAGAATAATAGACATTATCAAAGGCAAGGAAAAGGAACAGGGACTAGAAAGTATTTTCAGACAAATAGTGGACAAGAATTTCCCAAATCTAAGGAATGAGCTGGAACTTGGAATTCAAAAAGTCAACAGAACACCCAGTTATCTCAATCCAAAAAAGCCTTCACCAAGACACATTGTATTAAAGTTATCAAAAATCAATGACAAAGATAGAATTCTCAAGGCAGCCAGGGAGAAGAAAATGGTAACATATAAAGTTAAACCCATTAGATTATCCTTGGACTTCTCAACAAAATCTTACAAGTCAGAAAGGAATGAAATCAAATATTTAAACTATTAAGTGAAAGACTCTACCGGCCTAGAATAATGTATCCAGCTAAACTCTCCTTTAGATATGGAGAAATCAAGACCTTTTCAGACATACAAAAATTGAGGGAATTCTCCACTACAAGATCTGCACTAAAGGAAATACTGAAAGGGGTCAGTTCACCTAAAACAAAATAACAACAGCAACACAAATACATAATTAGGAGTAAAGTGACTATCAGGCAAATAGAAGCAGAGGAGTGGCAACCCTTACTAAGAACAGGGCATAATAGCTTAAATAATAAGAAGTGAATTGTTATGACAAGATAGTGATATAGAATGTTCAGCATACATAGGGACAAATTGAGACAACAATGACTAAAAAGGGGAGGAATTAAAGATCCAAATTTGCAAAGGAGAATGAAGATAAGGTAGGTGCAGAAAAAATGGCGACTGTATATATATAACTATCCTTTTCATATCCATAATCATAACACACACCAAAGATTCAGAGCTGAAGTATATAACATAAAACAAAAAGAACCAGAGACAAAAACCACAAAAGCCAACCAAAATAAAGAAAACAGAAACACAAGAACAAGGGAGCAATGAAAACACCGAGCTTCCAGAAAGCAAAAGATAAAATGGCTATAAGAAGACCTCATATTTCAATAATCACTCTAAAAGTAAATGGACTGAATTCACCATAAAAAGGCACAGAGTTGCAGAATGGTCAAAAAACAAAACTCAACCCTACACTGCCTCCAGGAGAATATCTCAACACCAAAGACAAATATAGATTCAAATTGAAGGAATGGAAAATGATATTTCAAATAAATGGCATTCAGAGAAAAATGGAGTAGCATTACTAATATCAGACAAAATAGACTTCAAAATAAAAGGTAAATAATGTTACTGAGGGACACTTCATAATGATAAAGGAATCATGCACCAAGAAGATATAACACTTATTAATATCTATGATCCCAATCAGGGAGCCCAAAATATGTAAAGCAATTACTAACAGAACTAAAGGGAGAAACAGGCCAAAACACTATCTAGTAGGGGACCTAAATACCCACTGTTGGATATGGACAGATCATCCAAACAGAAAATCAATAAGGAAATAACATCCTTAAATGACACATTAGACCAACTGGACATAATTGACATTTACAGAGCCTTCATCCCAAAACAGCTGCTTTACATTCTTCTCTAGTGCACATGGAACATTCTCAAGAATCGACCACATACTGGGACACAAAGAGAGCCTCAACAAATATAAGAGTGGTTGAAATCATACCAACCATATTCTCTGATCATAATGCTTTGAAACTAGAGATAACTGCAAAAAGAAAGCAGGAAGAACCACAAATACATGGAGATTAAACAACATTCTACTGAAGAATAACTGGGTCAGAGAAGAAATAAAAAGAGAGATCAAGAGATACATAGAAAGAATGATAATGATAGTACAACATATCAAAACTTTTGGGACATGGCAAAAGTGTCATAAGAGGAAAGTTCATATCATTACAGGCCTACTCCAAAAACAAGAATGAGCCCAAATAAACAACCTAATGCTTCATCTTAAAAAACTAGAAAAGGAAGAAAAAATGAAACCTAAAGTCAGCAGAAGGAAAGAAATATCAAAATTAGAGCAGAAATAAATGAAATTGAAAACAAACAAAAATGAATAGAAAAAAATAAATGCAACAAAGAGCTGGTTCTTTGAGAAGGTTAATAAAATTACAAACCCATGGCTAGACTGTCTAAAGAAAAAAGAGAAAGGACACAAATGAATAAAATCAGGAATGAAAGAGGAGAAATTACAACTGACATGCAGAAAATACAAAGGAACATACAAGAATACTAATGAAAAAGTATATAACACCAAATTAATAACCTAGAAGAAATAGACCAGTATACCTGGAAAATACAACCTTTGAAGACTGAATCAAGAATTGGAGAATCTAAATAGACTGATCAGCAGTATGGAAATCGAAACAATCATCAAAAACCTACCCAAAAGTAAAGTCCAGGACCAGATGGCTTCACCAGGAGTTCTAACCAAACGTTCAAAGAAGGTTTAATACCTGTTCTCCTCAAACTCTTCCAAAATAGCAAAGAGGAAGCCATATCCCAACTCATTTTATGAGGCCGATATTACCCTGATACCAAAACCTGGTAAAGATAACACAAAAAAAGAAAACTACAGACCAATATCTCTCATGAACACAGATGCAAAAATCCTAAAAAAGATACTAGGAAACCGAATACAGCAACATATTAAAAAGATTATATGCCATGATCAAGTGGACTTCATCCCAGGAGCACAGGGATGGTTCAACATATGCAAACGATTAATGAGATACACCACATAAAACAAATTAAAAATAAGAATCATATGTCATATCAATAGATGCAGAAAAAGCCTTCGCCAAGATATAGCATCCACTTAACAAAATTGGTATAGAAGGAAAGTACCTTAACATAATAAAGGCCATCTATGACAAAGCCTCAGCCAACATTATACTGAATGGTGAAAAACTAAAAACCTTTTCTCCTCTAAGATCAGGAACAAGGCAAGGCTGTCCACTATCGCCACTCTTATTCAAGACAACATTGGAGGTCCTAGAGAGTGCAATCAGGCAAGAGAAAGATATAAAAGATCCAAATAGATAACAAAGAAGTCAAACTGTCACTATTTGTGGATGACATGATTCTCTACATAGAAAACCCTTAAAGACTCCACAAGAACACTACTAGAAAACAATAAGCAAATACAGTAAAGTTCTGGTTACAAAATCAACGTTCAAAAATAGCATCCTATGTTCCTATACCTAAAAATGAAGTGTCAGAAAAAGAAGTGGAAAAATAATTCCTTTAATGATTGCAACAAAAAGAATGAAATACTTAGGAATAAAATTTAATGAAACAAGTGAAGGACCTATATAATGAAAATATAAGACCCTATTAAAGAAATCGAAGCAATACAAAGAAATGGAAAGATATTCCGTGTTCTTGGATTGGAAGAATCAACATAGTTAAAATGACCATATTACCTAAAGCATTATACAGATTTAATGCAATCCCCATCAAAATCCCATTGGCATTTTTTAAAGAATAGAACAAAAATCATCAGATTCGTATGGAAGCACGAAAGACCCCAAATTGCCAAAGCCATCCTGAGAAAAAAGAATGCGGCTGGAGGCATCCACTCTGCTTGACTTCAAATTATCCACAAAGCGACAGTAATCAAAACAGCATAGTATTGGCAGCAAACAGACACGCGGACCAGTGGAACAGAATCGAGAGTCAGAAGTAAACCCATATTTATATGGGCAAATAATTTTCAACAAAAAAGCGAAAAACATGCAGTGGAGAAAGGAAAGCCTCTTCAATAAATGATGCTGGAAAATTGGAAAACCACCTGCAAAAGAATGAAACTAGATTGTTGTTTATCACCACACACAAAATTAACTCAAAAGAAATTAAACACCTGAATATAAAATGAATAGAAGAAAACATAGGCACTAAACTCAAGGACCTTGGACTTAGAGAGGATTTATGAATTTGACTTCAAAGGCAAGGGAAGTAAAAGCAAAAAATAAATGAATGAGACTACATCAAAGTAAAAAGCTTCTGCTTAGCAAAAGAAACCGTCAACAAGGTAAAGAGATAACCATCTGAATGCGAAAATATATTTGCAAGCAACGCCTCTGATAAGGGCCTAATATCCAAAATTTACAAAGAACTCATATGACTCAATAACAACAGCAACAAAAAATCGAATGATCCAATCAAAAAATTGGCAGAGGACCTGAAGAAATACTTCTCCCCAGAGGACATACAAATGGCCAACTAATATATGAAAAGATGCTCAACATCCTACTATTAGAAAATACAAATCAAAACCACAATGAGATACCATCTCACACCTGTGTTTGAATGGCTATAATCAACAGAACGAGTAATAAAAAATGCTGGAGAGGATGCAGAGAAAAAGGAACCCTCATATACTGCTGGCAGGACTGAAAATTGGTACAGAAAAAAAAAAAACAGTATGGGTTTCCCCTCAAAAAACTAAGAATTGATCTACCATATATGATCCAGCAATCCCACTACTGGGTATTTACCCCAAAGACGAAAAAAAAATCATATCTATAAAGATATTTGCACACCAGTGTTCATAGCAGCATTATTCACAGTGGCCAGGACATGGAAGCAACTGAAGTGTCCTAGGGTAGATGATTGGATAAAGAAGCTGTGGCACATATATACAATGGAATATTACTCAGCTGTAAGAAGAGATGAAATACTGCCATTTGTGACAGCATTGATGGACCTAGAAATAGATAATCATGCTAAGTGAAATAATCCAGACAGAAAAAGTTGAAAATCACATGATATCACTTATATTTGGGATATAAACCTAAAAGTAACAAATGAAGAGGACACAGAGACTCTAGTGGTTACCAGAGGATAGAGGATAGTTGGGAAGGAGGGAGGTAGATGTGGTAAATGGGCTCAAATATAAGGGGTTAGGGAGAGGGTTAATTGAGTAAAGAGGATAAAATATATGATAAGCTGAAGGAAACTAGACTTTGAGTGGTAAACACACAATAGAATATACAGATGTTAAATTATAATGTACACTTAAAAATTATATAATTGTTTTAACGAATGTTACCCCAATAAACTTAATTAAAAAACAAATAAAGGACAAAAAATAAATAATAAAGTAACATTGTTGTATCATAGATTAACATTTAAAATTGCTATAATACTATGTAAATATAAAACTACCAGCTTTGTGAGGGGATGTTTGTGGAAATTTTTTTTCTCTAATGTATATTAGTGTTAAATTGATTAAAAATCTTCCAGAATTAAAGAAACACACACACACACACACACACACACACACACACGCACGCACACACACGCACACTCAGGCTCACCACAGCCCTATGAATCCCAATCGGCAAACTAAGGCCCACAGCCAAATGCGCATAGCTTGTCTTTAAGTGCGTTTATGGGTTAATGAAAAGGTTTTACATTTTCAAATAGTTAAAAACTCGAAAGAAGAATAATACCTTATGGTACATAAAAATAATGAAAATCAAATTTATATCCATAAAGTATTATTGGATGCAATAATACTCATTTATTTATTTACATATTGTCTGTAACTGCTTTCCCCCTTCTAATCATGGTGGAGTTGCGCAATTAAAACAGAAACCATATGTGGTCTGTAAAGCCTAGACTTTACTCAAAAAATGGTTGACCCCTGGTTTAGAACAATCCCTGCGCATAACATTTGATGAAATAAATAATGATGAATGAGTGCCTTTCTGCTCTTTTAATAATACACCTTTTTCAGAAATCTGAAAACTATACACAACTTTTGTCTGATGAAAAAATCTAACTTGTTAATGATAAAGGAATTGGCACAGAATCTAAAAAATATACTACAAGTAGAAAAGAGAGTAGAATAAAGAACAAATAATAATATTATAGCATAGTATATAAAAATTATGACCAACCATATCTCCAGGAACTTAAACTTAATGAAATATTCATCTTCATAAGTTACATTATCCCTAAATTTTAATTCATTCACTTATTCTCTTTCTTCTACTGTAACATAATTCAAGTTATTCTCTGATATACCCTCTCCTAAACATGTCTCTCAGTTCCCCCAAATATCAGATATTCCTTGTTTCAGTAAATCCATTTTCTGCCCTCTGCCTGGGATATTTTTTTCTCTTTTACCTACCTAATGAATGTTTGCTTGTTATTCAAAAGACGAGGGCTCAAATACCACCACTACCTCACCACCTCATTGTGAAAACTTCTACACCTGATTGCATATATCTGCATTCATTCATTTGTGCATTTATTCATTCATCCAACAAATATTTGTTGGACAACCACTATATGACAGGCATTCTTCTAGATACTGGTCTATAGCAGTTATAAGAGAGATTACACTCTACTTTCATGGAGCTAACATTTTATTGGGGAAAAGGACAATACGAAATTTCAAATAAATAATATCACAGTGATATGAGCAGTTAAAAACAAAAATAAGTTTGAATGTGATAATGATGACAATACATTGTAATTCTGCGCTGCAAAACACATTATCCATATATCTGTTACCATTTACAAATAGCATTATGTGGGACTGGGTTTACATTGGGCTTCCAGAAAGGATCTGTCTAATATTTCTTTTTATTCTCAGTGCACAGCAGTTCATGGCATATTATTAGTGTTGGATGGACAGTGGGAGAGTGGTCGAAGGGTGGATAATATATCTTAGTAGTATGATTTCTCTATGTAGAAAGTGGCGAAATAACAGAAAATAACTACATGAGCATTCTGAAATATTAGAAAATATTATAAATATTAGAAAAATGTGCACCAATATCACAATTATGAAAGTTATGAAAGAAATAAATGAGGTTAAAAATTACAGGTTTTTAAAGACGTATTTTTGAAAGGAGAGTCAAAGTAAGAAGGTGCAAAATATCAGTACAAATTTAAAATTATGTGAGTAGAACAAATTTCTATTGTTAAAACTGAATCAGATAATTTTTTCTTAATCAGTTGGTTCATTGCTTTGCAACTTATCTATGTAGCTGGAATCTGGGAGTACCAGTTTCACATAGTATTAAAACAGCCTTTATTTTTTAAGTTGGACTGATCATTTTTTAAGATTTCATTTTTCTCCGTTAATCCCCTGCTACAAGAATCAGGAAAATAAAGCACTGTCTCAAGCTAATTATTTCCATTATTTCCATATCTAATAAAAAATTTCAAAGGCATAAGTGTCCAAGAATAATAATATTCTGAATTTAAGATTTGACCTTTAAATTTAAAAAAAAAAAATAGGTAAGTAAATTCCATGCTCAGTTTCCACAATTTCATATTCAGTATATTCAAATATGTTCAGTAGATTTAAATGATGTGAATTAAATAAGCAATTGTAATTTTTTCAGAAAACTTTATTTTCATTTCTTAGAAACAATTTCTATCAATGCCACTAATAATTTTTAGCTCATAAATTTCAAAGACATAACCTGAAAATACAATTCTATTTTTCTTTTTTTCTAATTCCAGTTAACATTCAACATTATACTAGTTTCAGATGTATGCCATAGTAGTTAGGTTTATATAACTTACAAAGTGGTCCCTCAGGTAAATCTTGTAACCATCAGAAACCATATATCGTTATTTCAATATTATTGACTATATTCTCTATGCTGAATTTTACATCCTCATACTATTTTTTAATTGCCAATTTGTACTTCTTTAATTTTTTTAATGTTTATATTTCTAGTTTTTCAATTATAGTTGACATACCAATATTATATTAGTTTCAGGAGTATAACACAGTGATTAGACATTTATATAGCTTACAAAATTATCACCCAATAAATCCAGTGCCCATCTGACACCATACACAGTTATTACAACACTAATGACTATATTCTGCATGCTATACTTTACATCCCCATGAATATTTTATAACTACCAGTGTGTATTTCTTAATCCACTCACTTCATATCCCCCCATCTAGCAACCATCAAAGTGCTTTCTGCATCTATGAGCTTATTTCTATTGTCTGTTTGTTTGTTTATCCTGTTCTCTAGATTCCACATATAAGTAAAATCACATGACTATCTTCTTTTACTGACTGACTTATTCCTCACCACAGTACTTTCTAGGTTCATTCATGTTGTTGCAGATGGCAAGATTCATTCATTTTTATGCCTGAGTAATGTTTTATTATATATATTTACCACCTCTTCTTTATCCATTCATCCACTAATGGACATCCAGGTTGCCTCCATATCTTGGCTATTATAATAATGTTGCAGTGAACATATGAATACACATGCCCTTCAAAGTAGTGTAACACATTTTAATGACTGAGGACAGAAAGAAGGCCTTGACTCAAAAATTGACTTTCTTCCTATTACAAGAGAATCCCTACTTATGGGCCTTGGGATAATGTACAAAAAGAACACCTTTTGTCTCAATTTCTGAGATTTAGCAGAAAAATGCAATTAAATTACCTGGAATAATGTTTTCTTCTATTCATCTGTTTAATTAATAGTTTTTTAAATTTCATTTTTGAGTGTGTAAAGGGTAGCTACCTTCTTACGTGATGTCTCTGAATTTCAGTTTTCTAAATATTCAAAGAAATTACGTAACTATACAAAATAAATAAAGTTATTACTATAAATTTATGACCATATGCCCAATATTAAAAGCAAAAGATATCTGACAATCATCTGTTTGGATTAAACTGACTTTTGATCCATAGAAATATTTAGAAGGTATTTCTGAAATGATTATTAAAATTGTTATTATATTAATAATGATTCTGATTCTAATTGACTATATGAAAATGATTGATTATTGGTTAGTCAAGGAGTAATTCAATCTTTTTCAATTAGTAAAAGGAAGTTATAAAAATGTGCTTGGAATATTGTCCGTCTTGACATTGCAATCATCTAAAAGTCCATTTAACAATTTTCACAACCTAAATGCAATGGGTCTCCACTGAAATCCCTCACGTATTACTTATTATTATACCCAAAGAGAACAAAGCAAAATCAATAAACAGAGAGCAAATCTATATATTGCCCAAGATATAGCTCAATCTGGTTTTGACATAAGCTAAAAAGCTGTGCTGCTGATAATAGAAACACCTAAAAGATTCGAATGATTAGTTTCATAAGGCACCACCTAAATAACTGAATAATGTCCTAGTACAGTGAAAATTTTCTTGGTATGAGTAATAATTTGTTCCTTGAAATATTTAATATTTGCAAAGCACAGACAATGTGCTTGGTTCAGTTCAAAACTCAGAGGACATAGCTTCTGGATGGCACATTGTTTCCTTTTCTTACCCATAAGAACTGTAACTGTTATTTCTCCTTGATGTCTTTTTCTTAATAACCCTTTTCTCTACTCCACCCCAGTACATATCTATCTCAAAAAAAAAAAACTCAAGTCACACAATGTTTGATTTGGTTCTTTCCTAGGCTAAAGCTTGACTCTAGATATTAAACTACCTCTTTTAAGAGGAGACTTTCCAATGTAAAATATAGTCATATAAATATATGTTCTCATTAATAATATGTTCTCATTAATTTTACCTATTCATTTAATAAATAATATAAATAATATATATATAAATAATATGTTCTCATTAATTTTACCTATTCATTTAATAAAGATGCACTGACCTTGTAAATGTGCTAGGACCTGAAGATTTAAAACCAAATGGCAAGTTCAAGACTTCACAAGTAGTTACATTTGGCTAGAAAACGAGATTAGCTTAGAGAAGTCGATAATTGGGCATTATCAGTTCATAAAAAGCTATACATGCTAAGCTAAATGATTTTGAACTTTAAAACCTGAAAGTTAAAAAGAGCTATTGACACCAAATTGAGCAGTTACTACACACATAATGACATTGATGTTGAAGAAAGATCATCATTGCAGAAGTATGGAGGAAGCCCAGATTAGACACAAGGAAAAAAGACAGAAGGAGGCATCAAACAAGAGAATAAATGATTCCTTCATATTTCCTATTCAACCATCACAGCATTTTTTTAACTTGGAGTCTTTTTACTTATAGAACATATTTTACATAATAGATGATATTTATTTTTTCTTAATAGAAGAAATCACATTGGAAATTAATACACACAGGTGCCATAAATAAATACATGAGTGATCACACAGAAACTACAACAATAGTGTTCTCAATCACATATTCTTTCTTTTAAACTCATTGCGATCACATTTTTATCTGTGATTTCAGGGAATGTTTAGTCTTAAAAAAAAACTTAGATGTCAATAGATATCATTTGAGAAGACAAACCTCTATCAATGCTGCTTTGCAAGGAGGCAGTAATATTCAGACAGAACTGACAGTGTTAAAACTCAGATTTTAGGTAAACTTTCCATGTAGGCTATAATAGTAACATTCTTGTAAACTTAGAACTTCATTCTAATTTTTCTAAATGTCGACTTTGCTGCTAGAATTTGTGTATTTTCACATGAAAATAATAGGAAAAAAACGAAGCCATTCCTATCACGAAACTAACTGTTCAGTACAACATATTTGTTAAAGACATGCTACGTACAGGCACTATGCTCATGTATCAGGAATAAAAAAATGAAAAAGAATCCATCTCCATATTCAAGAATTTTATAATTTATAACAAGGGGGAAAAAATCATAGCCAATCCCTTGATCTGTTAAAAGAAGGGCCCAAATCCATTTATGAACCATCTGGAATTAGTAAAATTGCTAGAGTTCAAACTTCTTCTCCATGAACCTGATCAAGTTACTCAAACCCTTTAATCATCCATCAGGTGGAAATAGTTCAGTTCCTGCCTCATTGTGCTTTGGAGATTATTCTATAAAGAGAAAATGAGATAACACATGTACTTGTCACATTCTCAGGCAATAGCAAAACTCAATAAATGTTAACTATAATCTTCATAATTTTAATTATTTTAAAACTTTCAGCATGCTATTACCGCTAATAATGTGTCATTATTGCTATTTATTCATTCCCTATTTTGTCTGTATGACACAGCTGATTGTCAATTTGACACAGTTCAAATCAAAAATTCAATTATTTAATATATACCATTACAAATGTATAATCAAAAGGCTATGCAATCTAAGATGAAACTGTTCTTTGTATATTGAAACAGTGTTTATTTTTTTAATAAATATTCTGAATATAGTCCCAGTCTCTAGGTCTTCCTGGATCTAAGGAACACAATTTTATTTATGCCATAGGAAGATATTTTTATCTAAAATTTTTATATTGATTAAAAAAACACATTAGCTTCTTAAATATCCCAAGTACTTTCTTCTCATTATTGTAAAATAATATATATTGTCAGTGATAAATCACCATAAGTGAAATAATGGCCCTCCATTTACCATTCCAATATTCTGCTTCTCTTGCAGCCACACTTCTTGAAATGTTTATTTATACCTCAGGCCTACAATTCTTCACTTTCCATTACTTTTCAAACAGACCAGTCTGCTTTTCCTCCTCACCTCTCCACTAAAACTCCCTTGTGAAAAAACTAAGAATTTTGCTGTTAACACATTTATTAACATCGTTCTTTCTTCATCATATTCAACCTTTCAGCAGCATTTGATTCACTTTTTACCTCTGAAAAGTTTTGGTTACATCTTATGTTTCTCTTGGGTGAAATACTCAGTATTATGCTGGAAAATGATTAACAACTGGCTTTCTAGGGGGGAAAAAAAATAGTCCAACTTGCAGTGTTAGCTGATTTTTATATTTTAAATTCTTTTACCATAAATTATTTCAAGCTGCCAACATGACACTGCTAAACAGAGAAGACACACACACCAATGCTCCAGCACACTACTTGATCTGTGAATTAGCATCGAGTGGCACTGAATACTCAAATTGCAAATAACTTTATTTTTATAAAATGCTATTAAGATGTAATTATATGTTCAAAAGAATAAATTTTTAGTTATATTTAATGATTACAACTTAAACATTTGATATTAATTATCATTTACATTTTATATTTGAATTTTAAAAATAATATTAAGCTCTTTAAAAAATAATTTCTCTGGAAAGCCAAATAAAACATATTTTTATGAAAAAGATATATATGTATGTATCTTTTGGCTAGAAATACATTTAATTCTTTTTACTCTTTAGATCATTACAATAGAACACAATATACTTGAAAATCTTGTTAAAAGAAAAAGTAGAACTTGAGATGAGAATTTACTTGTGAGAAACATTACACTTATTCTTTCTCCTATGGTAAAATCATTTTATTTGCTTCTTAACTTGCACCCAAATGTGCTAAGTCTTTGGAATTCAGCTTAAGCCACCCTCAGGTGGTATGTCATTGTCCTTGGAACCTCAAATATCTTATAATTGCCTCTTTGTTATTATTTTTTAGGTTGTAAATTATTTCATATGGGGAAAAACAGAATATTAAAATAGGACACCTATCATGTTTTATTCTCACACATAAAATATAAATGCTTTACATCAATAGAATGTGATGCAAAGATATTTCTGGAAGAGAGAAGACAGAGGCATATATACTACAAAGGCCATAAACACCATAAATAACATGCTATCTGAACTCTGAGGTTAAATGATAGCTACAAATGGCATTAAGTTCTTTTGGTAACAAAATTCAAGTGATTACTAATACTCCTTTTATCATCACTTTAATTGAGGACACCATTCTGAATCACTTTAAGAATTAAGAATTTTCTTTTCACACAATTTTGAAGAAGGTCTGCATCAGAAATAATATTTTTCTATTTGGCTTCCTAGGAAGATAATGTTCCATGAGTACACCAAAAGCAAGTTTCCTATTATGTTACCTTGGCATGACAAATGATGTCTTACTATCTTTCAGATCAAACTGAAACACCGTTTCTGCAGAAAGACCTAGCATAATTACCTAATCTCGATTTGGTCACATAGATTTTTTTTTTGTCCATACAATGTTTTTATTTTATTCAACTATAAGCAAATAGCAGAATTAACACAACATTTAGCAACAACAGGTTTAAGTTCCACCATTTGAAGAAATGCTAAGCAATAAGGTTGAATTTTTATGGCCTCTTAAGTTCCTCTTGATTAAGAAAGTTATGACAAAAAGATTCAGAAGGTGAGCAGTCTTGTTCATGCTATTTTCAAGAGTTGACAGTATTCACATCAACTTCTGTAATTCTGAGGACATTTATTTCAATTTAAGTCTATCATTTACTAGACTTATGGTGGTTGCTCTAAGGGAAAATAAGATTTTCAGACTTTAGTTTGAAAAATTTAATTCAGATCCTCATAGATAAAAATTATTTAAGTGTAGAAAATGTTTTGTTTTCTATTCCTTGGTTTTGTTGAAGTCTGTACTCACTGGGATTATGTGATGGACTTCACTTTGGCCCAACATGAGAGCATAAATAATTAGATAATGCCTATAACCCACCCCCTTCCCAAACTGAATGTGAGGTTCATGTTTTATTCATCTTAACCCCCTCAGTGTCTAGGGAAGTGCCTGGCACATAGCAGATAGCCAAGAAATATTTATTAAATTAAAAAAAGAAAAACATACAATAGTGCCTCATCCATAGGTCATCCTTTCTCCGCATCTTCAGCCCCACCCTTAATCTCAGTAGATTAGAAGAATCCAAATATGTAGGGTCTGTTTGGAATCAAGATGACAGCACCATACAAAGAATTAACAGAAAGTTGCTAAGGACTTAGAGAAGCCCTTCCACACACATCTCCCAGAAAGATCAGTCTCAGATAAACTCTAACAAGGACAAAGCAGACTTATCAATTTTCTGTAGTATATTTTGGATATGTGATGTGAGTGGCATTGAGATAGGATAATTATAAAAGACTCATGTGAAACTACAGCAGCAAATTAACTGGGGACTAGAACTGGGTTTTACACACCCGGGACAGGTTCTGTCCTCAGAGACAAAGAACATCAGCAAGACATTACCTTCCCTGGAGGAAAGTCATTTTTAACCTTTTACTGCCATCTCATATTCCTTAGACAATCTGAAGAAGGTGCTGGACCCTCTGAAAATTGTTGTGTCCTTTGGTGGATGGGGAAAATTGCTATCTTATTGTGGTATCATGGGAGAGCTCGGTACCTTTATCCTTCAACATACTATAAGAATACTATCAAATCCCTACAATATGTGCAGCAAAGCTTTTAAAAATAGTGAGCTGATGATTCTTTACTGGTCCTCTCAAAAGAAAGGAAAAGAAAGAAAGAGAAGAACAAGCACAAAATAATTAAATGATTAAGTATAAATAATTAAAGTGGGGCAAAGCCTGACACCCACAATGCTTGGTGTTAGCTTTTCTCTAACTCCTTATTTTACATGAAAATTCTTAGGAAAATTACATGGGGATTTCTGAGCTTTCTATACCCCATTACTCAATCAGCTCCCGGTAGAGTGACTTACCAATTTGAAACATTTAGTAAGAATAAATGAAGCTTGTCTTTCCTCTCCCTCTTAGGAGCAAACCTAGAAGCAAACTGTCCCCAGGTAATGAGAATATCATTACACTTCTCTCATGCCTAGGTCTTAATTTGTGCAAAACCTTGATGGGGAAGGAACTGTTTATTCTTAGAGGCCTCCACTAGTTGGTACAAAGTGGTGCTCAGTGGACATTGTACTTAGTTTCATTGATTCACTGACGTGCACACGTTCTGACATTAGTAAGTCTCTTTGACATCTCAGCATTAATCTGAGAATAATTATGAGAAAGTTTTTATGTTCTTCTATTCTATAGAATCTTTTAAAATTATGTAAATTATGTCAATTCTATTTGAAATTTAAATATAACCTTGTATGAAATTAATGAGAAAATAATGATCAATGGCTTCTTTTTAAAATAACCTTGATAAAAACCACTTTAGGACTTGTTCAGAGCAAGAAACAATTTATTTTGGAGTAGTAGCTAAGGTCTTCAAATTCATGTATGTTTGTTCAATGTCAATATACTCTACTGTGATTGTAGTTGCCACTGCTGTTTTCTTAGCATTTCTTAGTCAGGATTTTTTTTTTTTTTACTTGTTGAAAAGACTGGTTAAAGGTTGATATGTCAGAAATGTAAATGATAATTGCCAAAACTAATTTTTTAAGGTGTAATTGCTGAGATAAAGCTCTGGAAATTACACAAAATCCAAAAGCTGTATAAGGATGTAAAAGTAGATTACTTTCTTTATAATCATTGAAATTTATGATAAATTTAAACCTCACAGATAACAACACAGTCTTTACTAAAAGAATTTAAACACTGTTCAAATGAATATTATCTAAAACACAGCAGCTAGTGAATAAAAGAACATGCCAATGTATATCCAGTACTTTGGTGATGTTTGGCTGAACATCTATTCTAAATGGTATGTTATTAAGAACGAGTTGAACAGGTCAGTCCACTTTCTATCAATGCATGTTATCAACAAATACTGATTAAACTTCAACTCCACATTAGGAGACTTTTGTGGCTGAGAACATTGAAGGTATGTGTAATAAAGGAAATGCATTTTCAGAATAGTTACCACCAGGTATTTGGTAAACAATGCTTGTGTCTACTTTAACAAGATTGAATGGTAAAACATTTGATATAAACATTATCTTTATTTTAGAAAAGTTTAAGTGCATTATCAAATGCACCAAAACCTATACACAATAAAAATATCACTTATTTATACCACATGTTGTTGTTCTGAATATATTGCATTCAAAGAAAGATTTGAGCATTTGAATTTGGGAGTGGAGAAGGCTTTATTAATCCATAAATTGTTATCAAATTGTCATTATAACTACAGATTAGTATTTCACATTTTATATAAATTTATTAGTCTCTAAAATACATAAAATATCTTATAATGTCAAAATTTAACCAATTCGAGTTATTTCTTTAAGCACCTTAGTCATTAATAAATGTTTTATTTCTATTCAAGTCATAAAAAATAATCAGTGCAAATAACTTATTCTGTAACTCTGATTTCTGAAATGCTAAATTAACTGAATACTTAAATGAGTTTAAGTTTGGGTTAGATATTGGTGGTAAGTAAATACAACTTAAGTGAAAGAATTATAAAAATTTATTGCAGTTGAACTGATAAACCACATGGAATAGATGATAAGATGATGAGGAGTGGGAAGCAGATTCTGAGGCCACCATCTTTTCCCAGGCTATTGCAATTTATAATCCTGTTTTGTTTTCTGTTTTTTGGTTTTCGGTTTTTGTTTTTTAATGACAATGAGCCAAAGCATCTAGAAGCATGGATTACAAAGTTTGAGCTCATTAGGTAGAATTTTAAGTCAATCAAGAGCCCCACAGACACCTTAAAGGTGCTGCATATTCTAAACACCTGAGAAAGGGACATGCAAAAGATGAATCAGACAGAAGAAAACTATAGAGAGTTGAGAAATTGGTGACAGAAGTCCAGAGTCAACATGATTAAAGCCCAATCAGGAGTCCTTGATGAGATAACCTAATTGAATGATTATTAAAAATATGAAAGAGAAACATGGTAGATTTACCACTTGTATTTCCCTCTATTTCCTCCTGAAACTGTACTAAAATAGTGATAAAGGGATTTTTTTAAAGTATAAATCTCCAAAAACAAATAGAAAAGAGGACATAGCAACAGCCAAATTTTAGAAGCTGGCAAAAAGGTGAATGAATAGCAACTAACTTAGCAGACTACAGAATGCCAGGACCAGCATTGGCAGCAGAGAAAGGCCAGCAGCAAGACCATCTGAGCTGCAGAAATCCAAAAAAATACAGACATTAAAAGTATTATGAACCTCTGAAAGAAAGGATGTAGTTAAGAATAAAACTGAGATGTCCTAAATATTCATATAGTAGCAGTTAACCCCCCAGATCCTGTCCTTTTTTCCACCTAGCAGAGCAACTGCCCCTCAACCACCCATGCAGAAGACAACTGTGCCTTCCAGAAAAGTTAAGTTAAGGGGAATGTTAGGCCAGAATCTAGGCTCCACTAGCAAGAAAGTTAGCCATTGAAACTGGAAACTGGGGATTCAAGTTGAAAATCTACACAGGAAAAGGAAAATCTCTCACTACTTTGCTCTGTCAACTCTGAGAAAACACTAACTTATCTTTTCAGAAAAAAAACAAAAACAAAAACAAACGAACAAACAAACAAAAAAAACGGCAGAGAATTCCTTTCTAGAAAAACCAGCCAGACCAAGACATACATATATTGACTATTTAGAGTTTCTCCAATTAAATAATTTAACTAGATAATTCCACAGTGAGATTTGCCACCTGAGAGTTCCCCTCCCTACCCCATCCCCCACAGAAGTTTCAATTTATAACATGAAAGACAAAGGCCAAAATAATCAAAGAAGTAACTCAAAAAAGAACAAAGAAAATGCAAGTAGCAGAAAAACAATTTCCAAAACTCTAATTAGTATCTTCAATGATATAAGAGAATATACAGTATTCTTAAAATAGATTGTTCTTTTTTCTTTTTTTATTTACTTTTATTAGTTTCAACTATACAGTACATTGGTTAGACATTTATGTAGTTTATAGTTTATACAGTGATCTCTCTGATTGATTTTCTCTCCTCTGGCTCTCTATCTAGCCACTACATTAGTACTAACTGCATTCCCTATGCCATGTTCCCCATCCCCTTGACCATCTATTGACAACTAATTTGTACTTCTTTAACCATTCACCCCTTTCTCCCAGTCCCCCAGACCCCTCTCTCCTCTGGCCATCACCAGATTGTCCTCTATATTTGTGAAGCTGTTTTTGATTAGTTTGTTCTTTTTGTTCCTTAAATTCTGCATATAAGTGAAATCATATGGTATTTATCTTTCTCTGTCTGATTTATTTCACTCAGCATAATAACCTCTAGCTCTATCCATGTTGTTGTATGATAGGACTTCATTTTTTTAATGGCTGAGTAATATTTCATTGTATATATGAACCATAACTTCTTTATCCATCATCTGTTAATAGGCATTTAGGTTGCTTCCATATCTTGGCTATTATTAATTGTGCTGCCTTAAAAATAGGGGTACATAGATTTTTATGAATTATTGTTTTGGTTTCCTTTAGATAAATACCAGAAGTTTAATTGCTGAGTCAAGAGGTAGATATATTTTAAATTTTTTTTGAGAAACCTTCAGACTGTTTTTCATAGTGGCTGTACCAATTGGAAATCCCACCAATAGTATCCGGGTTCACTTTTTTTCACATACTTGCCAATGCTTGTTGTTCTTTGATTTATTGATGATAGCCATTCTGACGGGTGGAAGTGATATTTCATTGTGGCTTTAATTTGCATTTCTCTGATGAGTAGTGACTTTGAGCACCTTTTCATATGTTTATTGGCCATCTGTATTTCCTCTTTGGAGAAATATCTGCTCAAATCTTCTGCCTATTTTTTAATTAATTATTTGTTTTTTTTTTAATTGTTGTTGAATTGTGTGAGTTCTTTCTATATTTTGGATATTAACCCTTTATCAGATGTATCATAAGTGAATATCTTCTCCCGTTCAGTCAGTTGTCTTTTTGTTTTATTGATGGTTTTGCTGTACAAAAACTTTTTGGTTTGAAGTCTCATTGGTTTATTTTTTTTCTTCTGTTTCCCTTGCTTGAGGAGACATATCTAAAAAGAAATTACTGTTAGCAATATCAGAGAGTTTACTGCCTATGTTTTCTTTTAGAAGTGTTATAGTTTTTGAGCCTTAACATTTAAGTCTTTAATCCATTTTGAGTTTATTCTTGTATATAGTGTAAGAAGATGGTCCAGTTTCTTTTCTTTTTTTAAATGTATCTGTTCAATTTCCCCAGCACCATTTATTGAAGAGACTGTCTTTACTCCTTTTATGTTTTTGCCTCCTTTGCCATGTATTAAGTGAGCATGTAAGTGTGCATTTGTTACTGGGCTCTCTATTCTGTTCCATTGATTAATGTATCTGTTTTAATGTCAGTACCACATTGTTTTGATTGCTATAGCATTAACAGAGCATTCCAAAACAATAGAAAAACTTAAGGAATTTTAAAAGATCACAGAAATAACATTTTTAAATGAGTTGGAAAACAAAGTTGGATAATTTTTCAAGAAAGTAGAAGAAAAACTGAAAAGAAAATACATAAGAAAATTGAGATCAACATCAAAATAGAGACTTCCAGAAAGAGAACAACAACAATAACAACAAAATAAACAAACAAAAAGAAACTAGAGAAGAGATATGATTCCCCAGACCTGGGTATTATTTTTCAAATGAAAAGCCCACTAAGCTGTCAAGACAATAAAAGGTCTGTATAAAAACACAGCATGAGAAAAAAATCCAGAGCTCTATACATAAAGAGATAATTATAAAAAATTACTGAGAGGAAAAAAATGATCAAAATCAAAGGATTGAAGATCAAAGTGCCATTAGGCTTCTGAATAACAGCATGGGAATTTAGAAAACAATGAAGCAATGCTTCAAAGACTTAGAGAAAATTTTTTCTAACCATCACAAATATCACTGAAGGAGAAAAGTATAATAAAGATTATTTTTAGTAGGGCAAGGTTTTAAAAATTATCTAATTAATACTTGAAACTGAAAAATCCAGAAATATCAGTAGAAGCATTACATTTATAAATATGGAGGGAAATACCAAAGAAGGAGCTATGTGAGTTGAGAATTTTATCTCTGAAGAAGGAAAATCAAAACTAGGGCAGTGGATGCTATCTTTTCATTTTATACCTTGTAAAATTAATTTACTTTTGAAACCATTCACTTTTACAATATCAGATAAAATTAAATTAAATTACGTTAAAGTACAAAATAAACAAAGATTTTAAATTAAGGTACTATAAAAATTATTAAAAAGAAATCTCATTTAAATATGAAGTCGGGAGGCAAAGGGGAAAGCTCTCATGCCTCACAGCAATCTTAGATCCAAACAGGAATAACTCTTTGTTTATAATAGCTCCCTCAGCTTTCTATTCTCCTTTGTTTCTCTGGACTTGCATGTAGTTCACTATTAGAACCCGTGTCCCAAATAACAATTCTTTCTTTTTCACAAATAAAACCAATTTGATGAAGAAATATCGGGTTATTTGTTTAATTATAGTACAAAAAATATATAGATTATATTATATAGTATGCACTCATTTGAATACAAAGTATGTAGGTATAAATACCTGTATATGCATAGAAATCTCTGAAGAACAGAAAGAAACTGGTAGCAATGACTGCACTTAAACATTTGGAGTTCCTGTCAAGGTGTAGTAGGTAAATGCTGTACTTGCCTCCCCCATGACTGCATTAAAATTACAACTAAATTATAGAACAGTCAACCTGGAGAACCATCTGAAGACTAGCTGAACACAACTCTTACAACTAAGGATATAAAAAAGAGGTCATATCGAGACTGGTAGGAGAGAAGGAAATGTGAAACAGGCTGGTCCTACACCTTTGTGCAGTGTTTAAAAATTGGAAGTGGTATCTCCACTGTAGATATCCTTAAGAGGAATGAGGGTTCCAAGCCCACACCAGGATGCCTAGCACAGGGCTCCAGTGCTGGGAAGAAGAGTCCTCACAAAATTTGGTTGTGAAAATAAGTGGGAATTCTGATCATTTGAGTGAGAGGAAAGGCACTAGAAACCCAGACATCTCCTTAAATGGCTTGTGCAGAGACTCACTCATTGCAGGCACTCACCCTGGGCTCTGGGAGAGGGATAGCAGATAGGTAGTTACCAGAGACATACAGGAAAAGACTGAGTTGTGTGGCTTCAGAGTGAAAGCTGAGTGCCACCACTATTGCCGTATTGAGCCCCCTCCTGTACAGCCTACAGGCAGGTATCATCTTGCTTGCACTGAGCTCTCCCTTCACATGGACAAATCTGAATCTGCATTAGATTGTTCCACCCTGGTGTCTCCCTGAGACTTTTTGCTGGAGACATTTTTATAGCTGGGAAATCAGCCCTACCCCATGCTCTCAGCAAAAGGCTCCTTCAACAGCAATCAACAGGCCTTGGCACAAGCAGATCTAGAAACAGTTTCAGTGATAGGTAACCAGCCCTGCCAGGGCTGCAGTTGTTCTAGGACAAATCTCAGGAGTTGGAGAGCCAGAGATAAGCAGCAGCTAGCATCAGTATAATCTGAGATTTTTGTGAGTGGCCACAGGCTCAGTCCTGGCACCAAATGTGAATCATTACTAATATGGAAACATCACGTACCCAATCATGGTGACTCCCTGTGACCCTGCTTCACCCAACTCACATAACACCCAAGGCTTTTTCACCTGCTGAGACTGGGCATTTTGCTGAGCTACCTCAGGCCTATTACTGGTGTGAACTAGATACATTTCTAGAAAAATACAATCTTCCAAGACTGAGTCAAGAAAAAACATAAAAGTTGAACCAATTGATTACTACTAATGAAATCATGTCAGTAATCAAAAAATTGTCAACAGAAAGTCCTGGAATGAATGGTTTCACAGGTGAATTTTACTAAACATTCAAAAAAGAGTTAAATCCTACTCTTCTGAAACTATTACAAATAACTCAGAACAAAGAAGGTCTTCTGAGCTCATTTTACGAGGCCACCCTGATTCCCAAACCAGATAGGCATTACAAAAAAAAAAAATATATATATATAGATAGATAGATAGATAGATAGATAGATATAGATATAGATATGATGATGATGATATCCCTGATGAACATATATGCAAAAATCTTCAACAAAATATTAACAAACCAAATTTAGCTATACATTAAAAAATTTATACACCACTGCTCAAGTGGAATTTATTCCTGGGATGCAAGGTTGGTTTAATATTCACAAATCAATTAATGCGATTAACAAAATGAAAGATAGGAATCGCATGATTATATCAACAGATAAAGAAAAACATTTGACAAAATTCAGCATCCATTTAGGATAAAATGTCTCAGCAAAGTAGGAATAGACAGAACATAACATAATAAAGGCCATGTATGACAAACCCAGAGTTAATATCTTACTCAGTGTGGAAGAACTAAAAGCATTTCCTTAAAACCAGGAATAAAACAAAGATATCCACTTTCACCACTTTTATTTAGCATAATTTTGGAAGTCTTACCCACAACAATCAGACAAGAATTAAAAATAAAAGGCATCCAAATTGAAAAGGAAAAAGGAAAACTGTCATTATCTGCAGATGGTACGAAACTATATAGTGAGAAACCCAACAAATATTTTACCAAAAAACCCTGTTTAGAACTGATAAATAAATTTAGTATAGTAGCAATATACAAATTAATATATAGAAATCAGTTGCATTTTATACAACAATAATAAATTATCAGATTGAAATTAAGAAAACAATTATATTTACAAACTGAATCAACAATATCTAGGAATAAATTTAACCAAGGTGTAAAAATATGTACTAAAAAAATTATGAGTCATTGAAGGTAAAAATTGAAGAAGATACAATAAATAAAAACATATACCATGCTCATTAATAAAAAAATAATAACATGGTTAAAATGTCCATACTACCCAAAGCAATCTATATATTCACTTCAATCCTACCAAAGTAATAATGGCATTTTTCAGATAAATAAACAAATAATTCTAAAATTTAGATGAAACCATGAAACACCCCAAATAGCTATAACAATCTTGAGAAAAATCAAATAAATTTGGAGGTATCATATTCTCTGATATCAAACTATACTACAAGACTATAGTAATCAAAACAACATGCATAAAAACTAACACATAGATCAATGGAACAGAGCAGAGAGCCCAGAAACAAACCACATCTATATGGTTAATTAATCTATAACTATAGAGTAAAGACAGTCTATTTAATAAAGTGTGTTGGGAAAATGAAACATATTTGTGCAAAAAAATTAAACTAGGGCAACTTCTTATATCATATACAAAAATAAACTCAAAATGGATTAAAAACTTAAATATAAGACTCAAAGCCATAAAATTATTAGAAGAAAACATAGGCAGAAAACTTTCTGATATTGCTCTTAGTAATATCTTTATATATATTATATATATATATATATATATATATATCTTCAGATAAGGGAAACAAAAGAAAAAATAAACAAATGGGACTGCACCAAATTAATGTTTTGTGCAGCAAAGGAAACCATCAACAAAATAAAAAGACAACCTACTGATGGGAGAAGATATTTGTCAATGATACATCTGTTAAAGAGTTAACATGCAAAATTTATAAAGAACTCATACAACTCAACATCAAACAAACAATCCAATTAAAAAATGAACAGAGACTTAGACATTTTACAAAAGAGGACCTACAGATGGTCAATAGACGTATGGAAAGATGCCAATGTCACTAATCATCAGAGAAATGCAAATTAAAACCACAATGAGATGTCATCTCACACCTATCAGAATGACTAACATCAATAAATCAAAAAACAGCAAGTGTTGGTGAGGACGTGAAGAAAAGGGAGCCCTCATGCACTATTTAGTAGGATTGCAAATTGGAACAGCCGCTATGGAAAACAGTTCAAAATTTCCTCAAAAAAGTAAATATAGAACTACCATATGACCCAGCAATTCCACTTTAGGGCATTTACTAAAAACAAACAAACAAAAAACACTAATTCAAAAAGATACAGCACCCCTATGCTCACTGTAACATTATTTACAATAGGCAAGCTATGGAAGCAGCCCAAGTGTCCATCATCAAATGATTGGATAAAGAAGAGGTAGTATGTGTATACAATGGAATATTACTCAGTCATAAAAAAGTAAAATCTTAACCATTTGTGACAATATGGAAGGACTTAGAAGATATTACACTAAATGAAATGTCAGACGGAAAAGGACAAATACCATATGATATTCATTATATGTGGAATCTAAAGGACAAAATTAACAACCAAAAAAAATGGAAACAGATTCATACAGAGAACAAACTGATTGTTGCCAGCCTGGAGGGCATTGGGGGCTGGGTGAAAATGGTGAAGGGATTAAGAAAATATAAATGTATAATTACAAAATAGTGATGAGGATATAAAGTACAGCATAAGGAATATAGTCATTAATATTATAATAACTATATATAGTGTGTGGTGGGCCAATTGGGGGATCACTTTATAAATTATATAAATGTCCATTCCCTATGCTGTACTCTGGATACTAATATAAAATAATACTGAATGTCAGTTCTAATTAAAATTTTTAATTTAAATTTTTAAATAAATAAAAAAAATTTTGGACTTCCAGTCAAGATGGTCAAGGAGGTAAACTATGAGCTCTTCTCACAACCACATCAAATGTAAACTAAATTATAGAACAATAGTCATTGAGAACCACCTTCAGACTAGCTGAACTAACTTTCTACAATTAATGATACAAAGGAGGTAAACTATGAACTCTTCTCACAACCACATCAAATGTAAACTAAATTATAGAACAATCGTCACTGAGAACCACCTCAAGACTAGCTGAACTAACTTCCTACAACTAATGATACAAAGAAGCCATGTTGAAACTGGTAAAAGAGGTGAAGATGTAGACCTGAAAGTTTCCATATCCTCTGGGTGGCACTTAAGAAACTGGAGGTATATATAGGCTGAGAAGCAAGTGGTCCCAATCCTACTCAGAGCTCCCTAGTTTGGGCCATCAGTACCAAGAAGAGATGTCTCTATAACATCAGACTGTCAAAACTAGCAAGGATTGCATCCAAG